>CAUJRU010000256.1:0-600000 GCA_963277665.1 Viscum album
TTAGTATTGTGTTTATACTTTATAACAACAATCCATGGGTAATTTTTGATGTGTATGAGTAAACCCTACCTCAATCTGAGGCACAGTGTGGCTGGTATCACTCGTAGTGTCTTTCTTTTGTTTAAAATGGACACCCTTTTAAGTAAAAACAACTGGCATATGAAAAACTGACCAAACGTATTCGTATTGTGTTTATACTTTAGAAAAAGGATACATGGGTAATTTTTAACGTGTATGAGTCAATTCTTCCTCAATATGAGGCACAGTGTGGCCGGGGTACCACTCAAAGTGTCTCACTTTTTATTTGAAATGGACAACATTTTAAGTGGAAACAAGAACTGGCATACGGAAAACCAACCAAAACATATTCAGATTGTATTGATACTTTAGAAAAATTATCCATGGGTCATTTTTGACATGTATGAGTCAGCCCCGTCTCAATCCGAGGCATGGTGTGGCTGGGTATCACTCGTAAGTGTCTTTCTTTTGTTTAAAATGGACACCCTTTTAAGTAAAAACAACTGGCATATGAAAAACTGACCAAACGTATTCGTATTGTGTTTTATACTTTAGAAAAAGGATACATGGGTAATTTTTAACGTGTATGAGTCAATTCTTCCTCAATATGAGGCACAGTGTGGGCCGGTACCACTCAAAGTGTCTCACTTTTATTTGAAATGGACAACATTTTAAGTGGAAACAAGAACTGGCATACGGAAAACCAACCAAACATTCAGATTGTATTGATACTTTAGAAAAATTATCCATGGGTCATTATTTTTGACATGTATGAGTCATCCCCGTCTCAATCCGAGGCATGGTGTGGCTGGTATCACTCTTAGTGTCTTTCTTTTGTTTAAAATGGACACCCTTTTAAGTAAAAACAACTAGCATACAGAAAATATAACAAACATTTTCTTATTCTATTGATACTTTAGAAAAAGGATCCATGGGTCATTTTTGACATGTATGAGTCAACTCTGCCTCAATCTGAGGCACGGTGTGGCCGGTACCACTCAAAGTGTCTCACTTTTATTTGAAATGGACAACATTTTAAGTGAAAACAACAATTGGCATATGGAAAACAAACCAAACATATTTGGATTGTGTTGATACTTTATAAAAACTATCCATGGGTCATTTTTGACATGTAAAAGTCAACCCCACCTCAATATGAGGTACGGTGTGGCTGGTACCACTCAAAGTGTCTCACTTTTATTTGAAATGGACAACATTTTAAGTGAAAACAACAACTGGAATACGGAAAACCGACCAAACGCTTTTGGATTCTATTGATACTTTAGTAAAAAGATCCATGGGTCATATTTGATGTGCACGTGTCAACTCTGCCTCAATATGAGGCATGGTGTGGCCGGTATCACCTGAAGTGTCTTTCTTTTGTTTGAAATGGACAACATTTTAAGTAAAAACAACAACTGGCATACAGAAAACCAAACTAACACATTCGGATTATGTTAATACTTTTGAAAAAGGATACATGGGTCATTTTTGATGTGTATGAGTCAAACTTGCCTCAATCTGAGGCACGATGTGGCCGGTACCACTCAAAGTATGTCACCTTTATTTGAAATGGAAAACATTTTAAGTAAAAACAACAACTGGCATACGGAAAACTGACCTAACGCATTAAGATTGTGTTGATACTTAGAAAAATGATCCATGGGTCATTTGTGACATTTAAAAGTCAACCCCGCCTCAATTTGAGGCCCGGTGTGGCCGGTATCACTTGTAGTGTCTTTCTTTTGTTTAAAATGGACACCCTTTTAAGTAAAAACAACTGGCATACGGAAGACTGACCAAACGTATTCGGATCGTGTTGATACTTTAGAAAAAGGATCCATGGGTCATTTTTGATGTTTAATAGTCAACCACTCTTCAATATGAGGAACGGTGTGGCTGGTACCACTCAAAGTGCCTCACTTTTATTTGAAATGGACAACATTTTAAGTGAAAACAACAACTTGCATATGGAAAACTGACCAAACGTATTCTGATTATGTTGATAATTTAGCATAATTATCCATGGTTCATTTTTTATGTGTAAGAGTAAACCCTCCTCAATATGAGGCACGGTGTGGCCGGTACCACTCAAAGTGTCTCACTTTTATTTGAATGGACAACATTTTAAGTGAAAACAACAACTGGCATACAGAAAACCGACCAAACGCATTCGGATTCTATTGATACTTTAGGAAAATGATCCATGGGTTATTTGTGACATGTAAGAGTCAACCCTTCCTCAATATGAGGTACGGTGGGGTCGGTATCATTCAAAGTGTCTTTATTTTGTTTAAAATGGATACTCTTTTAAGTAAAAACAACTGGAATACGGAAAAATCGACCAAACATATTTGTATTGTGTTGATAATTTAGAAAAATAATACATGGGTCATTTGTGATGTATATGAGTCAACCCCGCCTCAATCTGAGGCACGGTGTGGCCAGTACCACTCAAAGTGTCTCACTTTTATTTGAAATGGACAACATTTTAAGTGAAAACAACAACTAGCATACGGAAAACCGATGAAACGCATTCAGATTGTCTTGATACTTTTTGAAAACGATCTATGGGTCATGTGTGATGTGTACGAGTCAACCCCACCTCAATCTGAGGCACGGTGTGGCCGGTATCACTCGAAGTGTATGTCTTTTTTTTTAAATGGACAACATTTAAGTGAAAACAACTAGCATATGGAAAATTGACCAAACGTATTCAGATTGTGTTGATACTTTGACACAAGGATCCATGGTCCAGCCTCACACAATCCACTTCTCATGTGAGGAACTTCTACCCCTATTCTAAAACACATGAAATTTAATATGCCAATCCCATCCTCAGACAGTGGGTTCTAGGAACAAACCAAATTCCCTTTGGGAACCCAATACCAAAGACATAATTGAATATTCATACCCACTACCCAAAATGAGGATTCATCTCACATCAAACCCAGGAGACCAAATTACAATTAGCCGCATACCCCCTTATTCAAATTGAAAAGTCTATGAAAAACATGTAGGTTATTTTGGTAACCCATCTCATATGTCGAGATTGGCCAATGTTTCCCACTAACATATCAGGAACCATTTATACATGGATACATAGTCATTAGAGGAATATAAACATCCCATGTGCTTCTTATAACTCTTCCTAGGTCTAAGAACATGACCACTACCATTGTCTATCTTATGGGTATCATGATCCTTGTCCACTCTACCCAAGTTTTTCTGTTGGTTTTAAGATAGTCAACCCAAGACCATGAGTAAACATCTCATGTTATTCCTATAACAAGTAGGCTTTTTCTATTGTGTTTATTGGTGTTGTGGTTTGAGTGAGGAGTGAATTATAAATTTTGAATACTTTTATGGGTGTTATTGCTTTTCAATTCTAAATTTCTGAATTTTAGATGTATTGGATTCTGGCTGTATTGGTAATGAATTCTAAATTTTGAATACTATTATGTGTATTGGATTCTGGATGTATTGGATTTTAATTTTGTATTGGTGTTATGGGTGTTATTGCATTTCAATTCTGGATGTATTGAATTTTGGATGTATTGGATTCTGGATTTTTCTCTTATGTTGTTTTTTGAGTGAGGAATGAATTTTAAATTTATGAATTTTTGAATTATGGATGAATTTTAAACATCCCATTTAGGCTTTTGGATTCTGGTTGTATGTGTTCTTGTAGGTCATGGAGAGTTGCAGTTTGGAGGTGGTTGTTGGCTGTTGTGGAGCTGCAGCATATGTATACCAACGGTTTTCTAAACCATTGGTATAGACTTATACCAATGGTTTTCAAAACCATTGGTATATCCTTTTGATGTATATTATACCAATGGTTTTGTTATAACCATTGGTATAAACTTCTACTAGTGGTTTTGAAAACTATTGGTATATCCTTTGGATGTATATTGTACACTATATACCAACGATTCTAAACTGTTGGTATAAGGGTAACATATACCAACGTTTTGTGGAACCATTGGTATATCTCTTACTTTAACACATATACCAACGGTTTACATAGAACTGTTGGTATAATCCTTTACCCACGGCTTACTTGGCCATGGTTTCCCAGCCTTTACCAACGGTTCTGAACCATTGGTAAAGGGTAAAATTCTAGTAGTGTATACCCCATCTTGAACTCATAATGTTTGAGTCTTAGTCAGATTGTCCCCAAAAAGAATGGATTCACTATTGTGAAAAATGAGAATAATGAGTTTTTTACCATTAGGATTGATAATGGTTTGAGTGTTTTAATTAATTATAGAAGATTGGATCATGTGACCTGAAAGGACTATCTACCTATCCCTTTTAAATACCATATGTTATAGAGGATTTCTAGGAAACGTTACTACAACTTTTTTGAAGGATTATCTGGGTATTTTTAGGTCCAATAGCTTTATAAGACCAGGATAAAGCAAAATTCATGTCTATTTGGTATGTTTTCTTACCAAAATATGCCCTATGGATTATGAAATTCCATAGGAACTTTTCAATATTGCATGGTAAGTATCTTTTTAGGCATGATTGATATCTTTTTAGAGGTATTTCGTTATGATTTTACTATATATGATACATGATTTGAAATTTTCCTTGAAAATATAGAAAAAAAATTAAATAAATTCATTGAGAAAAACATGGTTTTAAACTTTTAAAATTGTTATTTCATGGTAGAAAAAGGAAATATTTTGGTCCACATAATTTCTAAATATGTTATTAAAGGAGATAAGGAAAATGTTTACATTATTTTCACACTTCCTCACCCCACCATTTTTATACACATTAAATCATTTTTAGGCCATGCTAGATTTTATAGGGGGTTTATTAAATATTTTAATAAAATAACTTTACATTTGACTAACTTTATGAATAAGAAAAATGATTTTGTATTTTATTATTCATGTAAGGAATATTTTCAAAAACTTAAATTAAGATTTACCATATCCCTTGTAATCTATCCACTTGATTGTAACACCCCTTTTAAAGTGTTGTGTGATGCTTCAAATAAATCCATGGGAGATTTGTTATATAAAAAGTTTTATGGGCTCTTATATGAGATAGATTAGACTTCAAAAACCCAAATCATGTCCCAAATAAACTAGACAAAAATAGTGAAGGATTTTTTGTCATTTTTTGTTTGTTTGGATAAATTTTGGTTATATTTGTTATTAATAAGAGTAACAATTTATTTTTTATCATGTAGTACTCAAGTATTTGATCAATAAAGATGAGTAAAAATGAGTTTAGTGATATGGATGTTACTAATATAAGAATTTTATTTAGAGATCAAGGATAATAAGGGTTGTGAGAATCTATTCATATACCACATGATTAGGTTTCACCACACTACTAAGGTAGAAACACTCATGGAGACAGCCTCAGATTATTCTATACCTAGTGAGCAGTTGTACAAAGTAACCCAAGTGATCTGGTATACTAAATTGATGAATATTTTGGTCACATAAAAAGTAACCTCCTTCTTTACTAAACATAAAACTTTAAAATTGAAATCTAAATCAAAATATTATGTCTAGGATAATCCTTATTTATGGAATATTTTTAGTGAAAAAGTGATTGAGAGGTGTATCCATATAGAATATGTTAAATATATACTTTCATTTTGACATACACTTACATGTGGAGGCCATTTTGGACCTCAAAGAACAACCAAGAAAGTTTTAGAAGCTAGATTGTTTTAGCCCTCAATTTTTAAAGACTTGTATGATTTTTTTAAAGCATTTTCAAACTACTAATTTACTATTGGACTGTCTAAAAGATAGGAAATGACGCAATAGACTTCAATTTTTTTGTAAAGTATTTGATGTTTGGGGATTAGATTCCATGGGCTCATCTCCTGTATTTTTTTTATTTTTATATATCATATTAAATTAGACTATATTTAATAATGAATTGAAGAAAAATAAACCTAAAATGATTATTCAAAAGTTTTTATTGAGTTTCTAAGATATTTTATTTTAGCTTCGGAGTGCCTCAAGCCATAATCAGTGACCAAGGCACTCACTTATATAATAAGATCATGGGATCCCCATGAAAAGGTATAGAGTGAACCACAAGACCTCAAATACATATCACCCCTAGATAAATGGGATGATAAAGGTATAAAATAGGGAGATTAAGAGGATATTGGAAAAGATATTGAAAATCACCTAGAAGGACTGGAGTAAGAAGTTGGAAGATGCACTTTGGGTATACAAAACTGCTTTTAAAAACCCCTAGGTATGTCCCCTTGAAAAAATTTTTATGGAAAGAATTTTCACTTGTTGAGCTATATAACAAAGCCTATTGTTCTATGAAAATAGTGAATCTAGAGTTTGGAAAGGTTTGGGATAAAAGAAAACTCCAAATTATGGGACTATAAGAGTTTAAGATGGAGGAATACAAGAACATCCTACTTTACAAAGAGAAATTCATATCTTTACATGATAGTCTTATTCAAAAATGATACTTTCAAGTTGGTAATAAATTATTTTTATTCTATTCAAGTTTGAAGTTCATTCCTGATAATATTTGTTCCAAGTGGATTGGAATATTCATAGTCACTAATACATTTACATTTGGTGTATTATAAATCAAATAAGTTGAATCACAAAAACCCTTTAAAGTGAATGAACAATAGCTGAAGAAATATCATGACGTTTTTTGGAAGGAACCAATAGAGGACCCCAAAATCCTCCCTGATAATTTTAAATAAATAAACCTCAGGTTGTCTCTTTCCTTCACATTAGTCTAAATACTCACTTATTGAGTCTGTTTTTCCTTATAATTTTTCTATTTAAATTAATTGAAGTGTGTCTATGATAAGTGTGAGGGAGAGGGACAAGTAACTTAATATGTGAATACTTTTTTATACTTATATTTATTTATTATTCAAATTTTTTAGCCTAAAATAAAATGATTCAAAGTGATCAAAAATCTTTTTTCAAAATCTATTTTTGAAATTTTTCATGTTTTTTTCTTTGGGTTTTAGATTTTTTGAGTGTTTTTAGATAGGAAAACCTGATCTCAAATGATTTATTACCAAAAATAATTATTATTCTAATGTAGAGAAAATTCATTGGTTCTGAAATTTTTGAGTTGTGATGATTACTGAGTAAATTTTACCAATGTTTTCAAGGATTTTTTATCTTTAGAAATAAGAAAAGGAGTGGGGTAAAAAATACCTTTATGGAATTCTAATAATGACATGAGAAAATTATATTTTTGAACTTGAACCTAGGTAACTTGGCCTTGGTGAAAATATAACACCTTAGGGATCCAACTCAAAATACATTCATATAAGTCCCTTGAAAATGTAGTAAAATGGAAAATTTGGAACCCACGAGATGTTTTAAGAAAGTTAAACACTGGGTGTGTGAGTAATAAAATCCCTATGTAGATTCAATAGGTGATTTGAAGATATATGGATGGTAAAAAGCCAATAAGTTCCTAGTTTTCAAAAATGAATTGATTTAGGAGAGGGGAATATTAAACCCATATGAATAAGGGGATGATTGAATTGTAAGAATTTCATTTAATTTGTATCAAGGAAGTGGAAAATTGATCTTTGATACAAGGAACTTAAGAGAGAGTGAAAATTTAAAGTTCCCCTTATTAGAGTTTTAATTTCACTAAAATATAATTTTTTCACTCTTAGAACTAGGAATTTTTCTTAATTTGAAGTTAGATAAGTGGTATTGAATTCAGAGAGAAGGCATGATGATTTCAGTAATGGTTTAATCTTTATTTTCTTCTTATCTAGCTTGTGTATTACCTAGGAGTGTAATAGCGTAATTTTAAGAGATTGATAATAACTAATGTTTTTTAAATATTTAGAAATTTTTCAATGGAAATTTTCTACATAATTTAGATAAAACCTCAGTAATTTATTCATATTTATTACATTTGTGAAATATTTAATTTATTTCTAAAATAGATTTAATCTTTTTTTTAGTTTTCTATTCATTTCATGGATTTAATTTGGAATTCATACATTAATTTAGATTTTTTTTATTTCATTGTTTAGAATAAATTTATTCTGAATATTATTATTTTCATTTATTTCGATCTAAATATGGACAAATCCTACATTTAAATTCTATTTTCATTGGTTCAAGTTCAAGGCTGAAAAATAGAAAAGGATTTCCAATGTGGGTTTGATTCCATACTCTTTTTTGGTGTTATTTCCACCAATATAAGTGTCAATCAACCAATGTATGTGTTATCCATCCACTTCGTGGGTGTCAATTTCCCTGTATAAGTGTGTCATGGAAGCCAAAATTTGGAAAATTTCTATTAGCATGGGTGTGATCCAGGGTCATCGTATGTGCGAAGAGGCCCTGCGTAAGTTCTATCAAACTCTATGTGGGTTTCATTGTACCTATGTGTGTGTCATATATCCCTTATAAATTTTATCAAGTGTTATGTAAGGGTACATACTGACTTTTGTAGGTTGTGTAAGGGCATATGAAAGTTGTGTAAAGATACCACTGAAGTCCTCATTTATGTCAAGGTAACGCTCTATGTTAGGGTAACTCTCAAGGTCCATCAACTACATAAGGGTGCGCCATCCATTACCAAAAAGGATTTTTTGCTCAATTGAAAATTGATATTCATTCCTTTGGTTGGCCTAAATTAAGATGAAGCTCCAATGAACAACCTATGTGGTGATATTCTAGTTGAATATGAATAAGGTGATCATGGGATGAATGCGAATGAGAAGGAAGATTCTAAAGTTGCCTTATTGAAGCTATCATGACACTAGATTTTTTCATGTGGTGTCAATAAATGAAGAAGGATTTGGTCACTAAACTTGAGTAATAATTCAAAGGTATGGGAATCATTAAAGGAGGAAGAGGAGGCTTTCACTACTCATGTGGGAGATAAATATGTTGAACTTAGAGAGGAACCCTAATCCACTTCTGTAAGAAGATGATTTTTCATAGAGAAAATGGGTTTCTACCACTACTGGTTGATCTATCTAAGAGTTATTATTGTTTTTTTTTTTGTTTTATGTAATGTTTCTAGTGATGGAACGCTAATATCTTAGTGGTTTATCCAAGGAGACTCTCCTTACCTTATTAATTAATTCATAATTTAATGTTTAATTATCTTATATTCACTTCTCTAGAAGAATTTTAATGTTATATACATTAGAATATTTTATTTATTCTATGTATTTAAATTATTCTTCTCCCATTTTAGTTGTCTTATATGAGCCACCTGGAGATTCTTCATTATTTATGATATTGAGAAGTGCCTTGATCTAGGATTGATTAGAAATATCTGATCACTAGGCTAGGTAATATCAGGGAATGAAGTGATTATTTAATTTCTCTAATTAAGATTAAATTACTAGGTGAGGGTGATTAGTGAGGTATCAACAGATTAGAGAAAGAATGTGATATTTAAAATATAATAATGATTTAATAGGCAATTAATGGGATATCTACGGTTAGGCCACTATCTCTTTAAAATGATTTCAAAATCCTTGTTACTCTTATCATTTCACACAAACCATTATTTTCTTCAACCTAGTGAACCCACACAATTAAAGAGAAAATTATACTAAAAACACTCTCCTCTTCAAAGACATTCAGACTCCCACTACTTCTACATTAATTTAGGTTTAAAATAATTTTTGATTAGATCCCCATGATAGGAACCTCATCAATTGAATCGTGTATTTTTAGTCTCATTTTTAGGGTGGTGGGAGTAGTTGGGAAGGAAATACTCTCTCTGGTCATTGATCATTTTATTGATGTATTTCTTTAATTTTTTAGGGTTTTCTCAAGAGAGAGAGGTCGGGATTATTATTGAACTGGGACCATGAATAAAACTAAACTTTATTCTATATTGTATCAATGACCTGTAAGATCTGTAAATATTAAAAATAATATTTTAGACCTTGATTCAAAGGGTTTTATTTAGATAAGTACTTCACCGTCAGATACTTCAATCATGTTTTCCAAAAAGTGATATGTGAGCTTATGGTTTTTTGTTGACTATCACAATCTGAATCATGTCATGACCAAGAATTGTTATCCTTTTCCTTAGATCTATGAATTTTTTAATGAGATAAAGTTTTATCAATGATTTTACAAGATTGATTTGTGATTAGGATACCATTATCTTAGGGTATAAGCATAGGATATTTTTAAGATGGTATATTAGTTTCAGTATGTCCATTTTAAGTATTCCATGATGTTTTTTAGGTTACTGAACACCCCAAAAAAATGGATGTGTTGATAAATATAATATTTTACCAATATTTAGAATCCTTTTTGGTTATTTTTATCAATGATATATTGATTTAGTCATGATTGTAATAATAACATCTAAATCCCTTATATATTGTATTGAAGACACCGCACAGGAATCATCTAAATTCTAAAATATCAAAGTTCCATTTTTAGATCTTGAAAGTGAAGTTCCTTGGGCATGTGATGTCATAAGTTGGGATATTATAAAATCTTGAGAAATTGAATGTAATGATTTCTTGAGATGTTCCCAATAATTTCTTTGAGTTCAGGAGTTTTTTGGGGTTTTATAAGATATTGCCACCATTTTATAAATAATTTTTTATGATTGTACATGTCAATGACCACATTAATCAATAATGGAATAAATTGTTATAGTATGACCAATAAATTATGATATTTTAGGGGTTGTAATAGAGGATTAAATCAACACCAATATTGATATTACCTAAGTTGAGTAAGAAATATGTGGTATATTATGATGAATCGGGTGTAATACTTGAGTGTTTCCTTATTTATGATGACTAATTTATGGATTATAGTTATTATAAGCTTAGATAAGATTAAAATAAATATATAATACAAAATATTAATTTGGTTATTATTTTCCATGCTACGAAATTTCAATAAAAATTTTTATTCATTGAGTAGTATGCAGTATACATCAACCACAAAATCATCAAGTATATATTCTCATATAGGGATTTGAATATTGAGAAAGGCATATGAGTTTACTATATATAGTACAGAAACTTTTAATTTTTGTATGAAATTGGGAAATTAAATTTATTATATGATGAACTTATTATGAATTCAATATCTCAAGTTTTTATGAAGTGAAAAAGGAATGGTAAGTGATGTGTTTATTTTTCATTTTACATATGGAGTTTACCATAGTACATTGAATTATGGTTCTATAATAATTGAGTATCACTTATTCACTGGTGGAGTATGTAAATGAGGCATTTATATCTTATCATGAATATATCATGATTCTAAAATCCTTAACAGTGGGTAGGGGTTTAGAAAGTTAGACTTGGGATGTCAATTCTTTTCTATGTATGAATCAGAAAGTGCTCATACCAATGAATATGTGGGACAAAGTAATGAAATACTTACACTCCTCTTGATGGGTAGTCAAACTTTTTGTTTCCAAGATGTATGATGATATGCATAGATGTCTATGGTGGTCAAGAATGAAATAAGTTGTCATGGGATTTTTATTGAGATGTCTTACCTATTATCAGGTAAATGAAAAACGACAGTGACCCACAAGAATTATACTACGTCTTCCTATTACATTTTGTAATTGGGATGAGATCTCTATGGATTTCATGATAATCCTTATTATATATTTTAGAGTTTGATATTTTATATGTGTGATCATGCATAGGCTCACTAAAACACTCATTTTCTACTAATAAAATAAATCATGTTAGTATATTAGTGGGAGGGTTTATATATTGGAGGTGGTGAAATTTAATGGAGTTTATATGAATATTATTTCATATTGAGACCTAAGATTTAAAACTTAGTTATAGTGATTATTATAGTTCCCTCTGGGTACACAAGTGCAACTTGGTACAATTTATCTTCCTTAAATTGCAGTCTAAACATATGATTTGTATATTGGAGTATATCATTCATGTGTGTATCCTAGATTTTTATGGTCCTTTGGGGGACCACTTATTATTGTTTAAGTTTTTATATAATGGAAACTATCAATAATAGATTCATATATAACTATTCAAGTATTTATATAGTAGACCATGTCGATCACTACTATATTGTATGGGGGTTCTTGAGGCATCATTGATTAGAAATGGTCTGGTCTAGGATAATATTGATTGGGGAAAGATCATATGAAAATGACTAATGAAAAATCAATATATCTATAATTATTATATTTATCAACAATAAAACCATTGGATTTTAGTTGGGTGTCCATGTCTTTCTTTGGTTATCACCTAATTGGATCACTGATGATTAAGAAAACAAGGTTGTTGGCTTGTCCCTTTTGGAGATTATTCAGTATTTTGGAGTGGATTGAAGAGGGATCATATTAGTTTGATCTACCTTATTATTTTATCACTATTCATAATGTATTATGTGTATCTCATATAATTAGATATGAGCTTGGTTCATCACACATAATCGGTTATAAAGAGGTAGATTTAGAGGTTGATAGTTCATTTATCAAGTGGTAGGTGTATATTATTTATCATTGAGATAAGGATATATTAGGGAAATATATTCCTCTAGTTCATGTTTTATAATCATATTTTCAAGTTTAGAAGTAATCTTTGGAGTGGGTGGTTGAGATAAGAATTTAGTGCATAGAGTTATTTTTTAAATATTCTTTGTGACTCTTCTTAAGGATGAAAAGAATGGTAGTGGATAGATTATAACAACCACCAAATTTTGTTATGTACTTTAAATTTTAATGAAATTTATTTAATTACTGGAGTTTGTGAATTTTATAAAATGGTTTCAAAGGAGGCTAAAAGCAATGTTTGTAAAAATAATAAGGGAATAAAAGTGTGTGGTCTATAGTAGATGACATCAGAGTTTTAGTGGGGAAAATAATGGAATTTAAATAACTTTCTATAACATGGGTTATTGTGAAAACCCCTAAATCAACTTTTAAAATAGATTCATTTTCTTTATTTAACCCTAAAATTTATTAAATGCCTTTTCATTTATCTTTCCCCCTCACTCTCATGACTCCATCCCCCCTTATTCTCCTACTCTCATTTTCTACCCTCTTTTCCTACTCAATATCTTCTCTATCTGTCCATCGATCAGTGATTTATTAGTTTTAGTGTGGTCAGAGGCCTAATATAAGTTAATTCCTAATACTTTTCTTTGATCATCATATGTTCTTGGAATTTTTAGGGTTAAACCCTCTTTACCAACTACTTGTTGTATAATTAATTGATATTCCTACTTCAAACTCAATCTAAGGGTTAGTTTCTTTAAGGAGGATTCAGTATCATTATAGGTAGGTAATATCAATCCTCTTTTGTGCTCCACTCATGTTTCCAGGAATGTTTGTGTAATTTAGGATGGAAAATGGGTTCATAAACCTAATGGGAATCCAATACAGGTAAAGATTGTAGAAAAGCTCATGAAGATTGTCTCATGGGTGTTTTTATGGCATTCCACGCATGGTAGGATAAGCATACTTCACCTTTAAGATTTATTAATTAAATAAAGGGAAAAATAAGAGTAAATGAATCAGTTAGGGTTAGTGAGGATTATGAAAATTTAAAAAATGAATTTATATTATTTTTTTGATTTATTACTGAATTTTCTTGGTGATTGGGATTCTCCTGAGGTTATTTTTATGTGATACACTTTTGATATGTATTGAGTGATATTTTTTTATATGTGTCTATGTGTGGTGTGTGTGTGTGTGTCTTTTATTAATATGTAAATTTTGATGTCATGAATTTTTATAATGAGAAAGGGTAGTAGGTCCCAAGGTGTTGATTCAATGTGGAAAAAAAACATCAGCAATCTTTTCCCTCTTATCACGACTCTCAAGGATGATAACCAACAGCATGAGCATTCCTTTTTCCCTTAGATCATGACCATTGAGTATAATATCATTGATCTTTTGCCTCATGGTATGTGAAAGAGTTGTAAACTGGAAAAACCATGGGGTGATGAATGTCACCACATCATAGTTTATGTAGAAGTAAACCATATAGTGGTGGAGGTCACTATATCATGGTATAGTTCATGTAAATTCATGCATTGTGTGATAATACATGAATGAAAATATTATTGGAATAGTGTATCCTTATCCATTGGATGAAGTTGGACCAACTTTTAGCAGCCCATGTTATACGCCAGATAGAAACTCTCGTGATTTGACCTCCACGGTGAGGTCATTAAGGATTTCAAGGGGAAGTGTTCCCCTACTTAGAGGTCTGAGGGCCAAAATCCCCCCACCCTAATTTTTGGGGGCACTGTATCATATTGAATGACTATAGTAGAGTTGACCGGTGACACCGGAAGTGGTACTATAGTAGTGAAGAATTTGGTGGAAATGATATTGTAGCATTTTATACTTTGTTGGCAACAGTATTGTAGCTTCATAGACTTACTTTCACTGGTACTATAGCATATTGGGACAACTGTATGTATTTTGGAATTTTTGAAATGTGGGTTACTGTAGCATTGTGTTGCTTTATGAGATTATTTTGAGATAGGGTTTCATACTCTGAGATTCACCTTGTAATTTTTTCCCTAAAATAGTGAAGTGTTTTTCCTCTCTATAGATGTAGGGATTATTCCTGAACCACTTAAATCTGTGCATCCCTTGATCTTATTATTTTTCTTTTATTTTTATCCCTTTTAATCTTCTTCTGAAAAAATCATTTTCCATTGGAAGTTCAGGATTTTTCATAGCAACTAGTATCAGTGATTGATTTCAAAAGATTCAGGTCAAATTTCTCAATTTGAATGATGGGTTGGAATAAGGCAAGGTGCTAATAGATCACTTCAATGGATCTAACTTAAGTTACTATAGTATGAAAATAAAATATTATCTTTATTATAAAAATATGCACTTGCTACTTCTTAGTGAAAAACAAATGAATATGGAGAAGAATGGGTGGGAGACATTAGATCGATATATTCTAGTATTTATACACCTTATGTTGGAAAAGAACATGTTGTTCAACATTATAGAGGATAAAATGACTTTTGGGACAATAAAATCTCTCGTGAATATGTATGAGAATCCATATGCATTGAATAAAGTGTACTTAATGTAATGGTTATTCAATCTAAATATTATTTAAGGGAATAATTTTTTTTATCACATCAATGAATTCAACGCCATTAAAAGTTAGTTTTCATTGGTGGGAATTACACTAGATGATGATGTATGTGAAATGGTTTTACTATCTTCATTACCTGACATTTTTAAAGATATTTTAAAATCCATGAGTAGTTCTTCGGGGAATAAAATTTAAAAGTTAAATGATGTGAGAGATTAGATCCTCAGGGAGGATATATGAAGAAGAGTGTCGAGCAGATTCTCTAGTTTTACTCTGCACATGGAAGGAAGTGAAAGATACTCACAGTGAGATAATCAAAAAGGAAAATCAAAGTTAGGGGAAAGATCATGTCACGACCCGTCCTCGGGGCCCGTGGCGTGACTACCCCAAGCCCGCCTTCCATAGGCCAGGGGCTCGTGACTAGCACCAAATGCGTAAATCCCGATAAAAAAGGAAGGCATTGCCTTTATAAAAGTAACAAACACAACAGAGTACGCAACAGAAGTAAGCATTAAGTAATACTGAATATAAAAGTAAGTGCTGAAAAGTTAATGGGCCAGTATACAAAACTCAACTGTAAAGTACAGTACAACTGAAAAGCTAGTACAACTGTAGTAAAGTAAAACAGCAACCACTAAGTCATCCTCCAGAAATACCACCTGAAGGGTGGGTACAGATGGCCTCCTCAGCACCACAAGTCCGTCTGTCCGCTCCGTGTACGTCTCACCAAGTGGTCCGCCACCAGGTATTGTCCAGCTCTACAAGTCTCTACCTCGATCAGTGTTGTCCGTCGTCTGCATCCAACACAACGTTGTGCGGGAAAGGCTCGAGCAGGGGTGAGTATATGATACTCAATAGGGACCCCGAGACCCCCGAAGGTCTCCCAGAATCCACGAAGGATAAACCAAATAAGAGAGATACAAACATGAAGTATCAACCAACCCTACCTAGGTATATGCCCATACATATACCTGAGTTATCAACCACAGTACGGCTCCAAATCTCGAGCCCAAGTACAACCCAGTCCACACAGGAAAGAAGTCAATCACATCGATGATAATGATTGTAAGTCAAGACTCAGCTCACACAGGTATACATCTTTCGTATAGCGATAAAGATGATCAGATGTAGTCACTGATTCATCTAAGATGTCGGACCCACACAGGATACAAGACCAGCTAAGTTGTCGGACCCACATAGGATACAAGACCAACTACTCTGCCGGACCCACACAGGATACAAGTACAGAGGTCAAACTTTCGGACCCACACAAGATACAAGAACATTATTCATCACCGTCAAACCCACGGAGGATTCCAGTATGGTAGTCGTTGTTGTCAAACCCACGGAGGATCCCAGTATAGTAGTCGACACAGTCGTAGCCAGCTCTAGGGTTCTCGCACACAGCACACTCGATTCCGAGAGGGTCCGCTCCTCTAGCAAAAGGGGTCGATACATCAACTGTCATGAAGTCCAAAGTTGATGTATCCCAAAGTTCCGTCTCATCAAAAGGAACCCAACGCGACAGACGGCGCGTCATTCCGACGCTCGGTCTGAGATTTATTGGTTTTTCCGTTCCAGGGGCCCGGTTGGAATTACGCTCGTTCCAAACCCAGCCATTTTCCAAAGTTTTCCAAAACTCACTTAGAGTATCGCAAAAGGACCGCATCATCTCAAGGGTCCCAGTTCCGAAGATGGCGAGTAGATCGGACGCACGGTCGTGAAGTTATTCGCATTTAAGCGAAATGGGCCCGGCCCGTCAAGCCTGGTGAGCTGGCGGGTCGGCCTGTCCTGGCTCAGTAGGTCCAACCCAGCTAAGTGGTCATCCCGGCCCGGCGGAGCGCGGTCTAGCCCGCGGCTGTCACGGCCCGGCCTGTGGCTGATCCGATCAGGGGGGGCGGCCCCCGGTCTTCCGAAACGGCGGCGTCGAGCGGCACCGCCCTCCTGTCCGGCCGGCCGAAGCCGGCCAGTCTTCCCGGTGCGATCGGCCCGCACGTGCGGGCTGCTGTTCCCCAAATGCGGCGCCCTCCTAGCACTGTGGGGTCTTCCCAACCCGTCTGGCTGCCTTCCGACAAGTTCGTCCGCCGAGCGGCCCGCAAAACGTGGGTCGCGGTCCTCCGCAGCGCGGCGCCTTCGTGGCGCCGTGGTTCCTTCGGCCTGGCCGGCTTTAGCCAGCCGGTTCTTCTTTGGCCGAGCGGCCCACGGATGGAGGCTTCAGTTTCCTCCACGCGGCTGGTGCGCGACCGCCGCCTCCGTTCGCCACCACCAAAATATTCAAGAACCATCGGAGGGTCATCGGGCCGTGTTCGTTCGGCCCGCTCCCTCCGTGTCAGGCGATATCAATTGGCCGTAGACAAATCAAGCATTCACCAAGGACGGGATATAATTTCATTCACTTAAAATTACATCAAACCCCCTACCTCGTAATTGACGTCACACATCGACGAGCCGCGGAAGACAAGTGTTGCGGTAGTCGGTCGTCGCGGAAGACGGCGTCGTGGAGAACGGTGTTATCCCGTCAACGTGGGAGGAAGAGTCATTGTCGTGACGTGGGAAGAAAATCCGAAGATGACATAGATTCCTTGACGTCGGGGTGCGTCCGAGGAAGAAGCGTCGTTGGAAGAAGTTCTTCGTGTTCTTCGTCGGGGATGTTCTTCATTGAAGAACGGTGTTCTTCGTCGAAAAAGGATCACCTCTCTTCTAATTCTCTAGAGCCTCCTCAATAGTAAACTTGTCAATACAAAAGAAATAAAAGGATCCCAATTTAATAGATTTGTCATGCAATTCAAATTTATTCAAAAGTGGTGCCAATTAATTAATGTAGGTATTAATTATATAGGTTGGCACATTTAATGGGTGGGAGGTGGAGAGGCTCCACCATAATAAAAGAGAGGAGTTGTCAAATTAAATAATAGGGAATTAATGGGGAGTTGAGGGGTGGTGAAAGGGTTTGGGTTCGTATAGGCCCCACCACACTAAATCCTCTCATGGGAGGTTATGTGGGTGTGGGCCCCACCTCTAACTTCCCCTTGTAGGAAATAACCACCATTTATAAATAAAATTGTGTACAAAAATTTTATTTAATTTATTATAAATCCTCAAATTATAACTTTCAACCCACATAAAATGCAACTGCAGTAAAGGTCCCCTTGAGCGAATATCGGCCCTGCGAGTTCATTGGTGCCCTTGGATTTATATTCCAAGCACCGGTTCAAAAATAGAAAAACACGCACGTATGTTTACTGAACATACCCTAACAAAACTTCAGAAAATGATTCCGAGCACACCGGGCCTCTGAATCAGGCGTCGTCAAAAACCACGGACTCGTAATATTCCAAATAATTTAAGAAAAAAAAAATCCTTGAAATTTCTGGGTCTTTACATTACCCCCACCTCAGGGATTTACGTCCCCGTAAAGCTACAACACACACTAGGGAAACAAACGGGGGTACTGAGTACGCATCTGAGCCTCCCGCTCCCATGTGCTCTCTTAGAGGTTCTCGTTCTGCCAGCGAATGCGCACCAGAGGAATCGACCATCCACGTAGTACCCGCTTTTATCAATCCTTGATCTCCACTGGAACCTCCATGAATGTCGCCCCGTCATCGATGTCCAGCTCCCCGTGGTCGATGATGTGGGTCGGGTCATGCACGTATCTCCTCAGCTGAGATACGTGGAAGACGTTGTGCACCCGATGCAACTTAGGTGTAAGGGTCAGACAGTAAGTCACCTCGCCTACCCTGCTGAGGACCTAAAAAGGTCTGATGAATCGTGGAGATAATTTTCCCCCCATCCAAATCTCCGTAGACCTCGTCGAGGTGAGACCCGTAGGAAAACATGGTCACCATCCTCAAACTCCAGTGGTCTTCGTCTCCTATCAGCATAGGACTTCTATCTGCTATGTGCAGTCTTCATCCACTCCTGGAGGATCTACACCTTCTTCGTCGTAGCCTGTACCATCTCTGGCCCTAGTAGTGTTGACTCCCATGGGTCTGTCCAGCACAGAGGTGATCTACAAGTTCAGTCGTACAGTGCCTCGTAAGGGGTCATCCCGATGGTGGAGTGGTAGCTGTTGTTGTACGAAAACTCCACCAAGGGTAAGTGATCCTCCCATCTATGACCAAAGTCGAGGACACATGCATGGAGCATGTCCTTGAGAGTTTTAATGGTCCTCTCAGTCTGACTGTCCGTCTGAGGATGGAAGGTGGTGCTCAAGTGAAGCTTCATGCCAAAAGCCTCTTGTAACCCCTTCCATAGCCAGGAAGTGAAACTAGAGTCTCGATCAGAGAAGATAGTCGATGGTACACCATGAAGTCGAATGATCTCTTGAATGTAGAGGCGTCCCAAGATCTCTACTGAGACCTACTCTCTGATTGGTAGGAAGTGGGCTGACTTGGTGATTTGATCTACGATCACCCAGATAGAGTCGTGTCCTCTAGATGTACGTGGAAACCCCATCATGAAATCCATAGATATCTCGTCCCACTTCCACTCTGAGACCTATAAGGGCTGCACCAAGCCTGCTGGTACCTGGTGCTTCGCCTTCACTTGCTGACAAGTGAGGCATCGTGAAACGAACTCTGCTACAGCCTTCTTCATACCCGGCCACCAGTGCTGTTGTCTGAGTTCCTGATACATCTTCGCCACTCCTAGATGTACCGCTAGAGGGGAAGTGTGGAACTCCCTCAGCACATCCTCCTATAGTGCAACTAGTACCATGGTACAACCCCTAAAGAGGATGACATGCTCCCCTCCTTCAGAAAATCCATCAGGTGCCTGCCCTAAGGATATCTGAGCACGTCCTGTCTCACAGTCAACGTCCCCATGATGTGCCTCTCTGACTCACTGAATAAGTGGAGGAGTGATTGTGAAAGACTGAAGAAAGGCTGGTCTATCTCTATCCACAAAGGATATATGCAACGCGGCCAGCTGCTTTGTCGCCTCTCCTAGCAGCTGAATGCCCGATCTCCTGCTGAGAGAATATGCTACAACGTTCCCCTTCCCCGGAGTATAGAATATCTCAAATTCATAGTCCTGGAAGAACTCAAGCCATCACCGATGTCTCGGGTTCAGGTCCTTCTGCGAGAAGATATACCTGAGACTCTTGTGGTTAGAGTAGACTATAAAACGCTCTCCCATCAGATAGTGCCGCCACATATTCAAGGCGAAGACCACTTCTGCTAACTCTAGGTCATGGGTAGTGTAGTTCTTATCATGCTTCCTCAACTACCATGAACCATATGTGATCACTGCTTGCTTCTACATCAGGACACACCCAAGTCCAGTCCCTGATGCGTCGTAGTAAACTACTTACCCTATGCCCTCCTCTGGTAGCCTCAAGATGGGCGCACTGGTCAACCTCTGCCTCAGCTCCTGAAAGCTCTACTGGAATCTATCTGATCACATGAAGGGTTTCCCCTTCTTCGTCAAAGCTGAAAGCGGTGCTGCAACTCTAGAGAAATCTGGCACAAATCTCTGATAGTATCCAGCCAGGCCCAGGAAACTCTGAACCTCCGTCACACTCCTGGGTGTCTCCCAAGCAAGCACTACCTCGATCTTTGCTGGATCCACTGCTACCCCCGTCTCCGAGATGACGTGTCCTAAGAAGTGAACCTCTCGAATCCAGAACTGGCACTTCGAGAGCTTACCATAAAGCTGGTGATCCCAGAGTGTGTCCAGTACTACCCGCAAATGGTAGGCGTGCTCCTCCTCAGTAGTCGAGTAAATCAGTATATTGTTGATGAAGAATACAACAAATTGATCTAGGTAAGGATGGAAGATCCTGTTCATGAGACTCGTGAACACTACTGGAGCGTTGGTTACGCTGAAGGGCATAACCAAGAACTCGTAGTGGCCATACCGACACCTGAAGGCCATCTTCTGCACATCCTTATCTCGAACTCTGAGCTGGTGATAGCCTAACCTAAGGTCTATCTTCGAGAACCATCGTGTTCCCTTGACCTGGTCGAAGAGGTCGTCAATACTCGTAAGTGGGTACTTGTTCTTCACGGTCACCTGATTCAGGCGACGGTAGTCGACACACAGTCGCAAGCTCCCATCTGTCTTCTTGGAAGACAAAATCGGAGAAGCCCAGGGTGAAACACTGGGTTGGATAAATCCCTTTCCCTGCAAGTCCTCCAGCTGTACCCGTAGCTCACGAAGCTCAGCGAGAGCCATCCGATATGTTGGGGTAGATATCGGTGTTGTCTCGGGGTATAGGTCTATGTAAAAATCTACCTCTCTGCGAGGAGGTAGTCCTAGAACGTCGTCGGGAAAAACATCCGCATACTGATCCACCACAACAGGAAAACTCGGACTCCGCACATCAACTGCTCCGAGGATGAGACTAGCCAACTGATGTGTGATCGGCTGACCTCTCCTCTACGTAAGTCCATCCTGCACTGCAATGGCTCACTTCTCACCGGTGAAGGTGAACCTGGTCCCATCCATGCGGACACACCGCACTTTGCGCCTAATACAGTCGATATTAGCATGGACTGTAGATAACCAGTCCATACCCAAGATGACGTCGTAAGGCCTTGACGCCGCTACAAGAAGATCTCAGCTGCAGCTCTCGCCTCCTAGAGTAATCTCACACTGTCGGCACCAGTGCGTAATCGTCGAGTCTGCTCCAGTAGGAGTATCTAGCCGTAAGGATCGAGCCATCAGCTCCGTCGGAATCTCCGAGCTCCGAACAAGGGCAGCGAAAATAAAAGAATGACTCGCACCTGTGTCTATAAGTACCGCAGCAAGGATTCAGTAGACACAGATAGTACCTCGAATCATCTCAGGTGCGCCGTGGTCGTAGGCCTCGACTTCCTAGAGCTAAGCTCGCCTCTGTCCGCCAGCTCCCTGTGGTCAGGGTGGACCTCCTGGTGGTGGTGGTGTTAGATCCTCGAAACGTCGTCCACCACCCACTGCTCGGCTAGCTCCTCTGCCTCGTCCGCCCGCTCCCGAAGGACCACCATGGTCAAACCTCTACCTCTTCCTGGGAGGTCCCTCTACTGTCTGTTGCTCGTCTTCATGGCGGGTCGGGAAGTCACGAGCCATGTGGCCCTTCCCACCGCATGTATAGCATTACCTGCTCCTCGTAAGGCTGGCTTTGTTTCGTGTGCCCCGCACAACTGAACCTGTATCCTGAGGTCACCCACCTGATGATCTGGTCCAGTTGGACCCCTGCAACATCTTTCTACTGTCGGCTGCAGAATACTTTGCTATGTGTCGCCCTGTGGTGGGTCTCGCCACTGGTGACTGCTCAGCGAGAAAGCTCTCCACTAGAAGGGCTCGCTCCAGAACCCCTACCTGTGTCGGGATACTGAGGGGAATCGTCGAAGCCCTGATCTCGTGCCTCAGTCCCTGATCGAAGGTTTGGGCCCAAAAGAATGGTTCCTGTACCATATCCGTGGAGTAGCGTGAGAGGTCAGTGAACCTCGCTGAGTACTGAGCTACTGTCATGTTGCCTTTCTGCAGATGAAGTAACTCCTGAATCTGCATCGCACGAAGGGTGGCTGGAACAAACTCCAAGCGGAAGAGACTCTCGAAGTCTGTCCAAAGTAAAGATGCCTTGCCATGCACCTGGAGCATCAGACTCCACCATCCACCTACTGCTGCATGCAGAAGACTTGCAGCAAAGATCACCATAAGGTCAAATGGTGTCCATACTAATCTGAAAACTCTAACGATAGCCTCCAGCTAGTCCTTAGCTACCTGTGGGTCCGTCTCTCCGTGGAACCTGGGCGGCCTCTGTCGCTGGAACTCGTGCAATGAACTCAGGTGGCGTGCACTCTCTCCTGTTGGGGCTGGTGGTATCGGTGGTCCAGCGGGTAGACGTACCGCTGGTACCTCCGCTGTGATGGGGCCCTGCACCGAGGCCTCGTCGCTCGGTGGGCTATCATCTCATCCATAACTTGGAACCCTAGCTGGCTGCCTTCGTCGGGTCATCCTAAAAAGAAACAGGTGTTCCATGGTCGAACATTATACCTGGTGAACTGACACAAAGTAATCACAAAGAAAACTTTTCAAATGAAACACACACGCAATCAGTGTTTTCGAACACTGAGTCGGAAATCAAAGGTCAAGGTCCTGGTGTATGGATACGTCAACTGTCGCACCAACACTGGACTCCCTGGACTGAAAACCACACTCAATACTCTTAACACTATTGCTTCACAGAAAGGAATGATCAGAGTCCTGAGTTTTGTGGTAGAACTGACTCCTCTGATACCAATTTGTCACGACCCGTACTCGGGGCCCGTGGAGTGACTACCCCAAGCCCGCCTTCCATAGGCCAGGGGCTAGCGACTAGCACCAAAGGCATAAATCTTGATAAAAAGGGAAGGTATTGCCTTTATAAAAGTAACAAACACAACAGAGTACACAACAGAAGTAAGCACTAAGTAATACTGAATACAAAAGTAAGTGCTGAAAAGTAAATGGACCAGTATACAAAACCCAACTGTAAAGTACAGTACAACTAAAAAGATAGTACAACTGTAGTAAAGTAAAACAGAAACCACTGAGTCGTCCTCTGGGAATCCCACCTGAAGGGTGGGTACAAATGGCCTCCTCAGCACCTCAAGTCCGTCCGTCTGCTCCGTGTACGTCTCGCCAAGTGGTCCGCCACCAGGTACTATCCAGCTCTACAAGTCTCTACCTCGATCAGTGTTGTCTGTCGTCTGCATCCAACACAACGTAGTGCAGGCAAGGCCCGTTTAGGGGTGAGTATACGATACTCAGTAGGGACCCCGAGACCCCCGAAGGTCTCCCAAAATCCATGAAGGATAAATGACAGAAGAGAGATACAAACATGAAGTATCAAGCAACCCTACTTAGGTATATGCCCATACATATACCTAAGTTATCAACCAAAGTACGGCTCCAACTCTCGAACCCAAGTACAACTCAGTCCACACAGGAAAGAAGTCAATCACATCGATGATAATGATTGTAAGTCAAGACTCAGCTCACACAGGTATACATCTTTTTCATAGCGATAGAGATGATCAGATGTAGTCACTGATTCATCTAAGCTGTCGGACCCACACATGATACAAGACCAGCTAAGTTGTCGGACCCACACAGGATACAAGACCAGCTACTCTGTCGGACCTACACAGGATACAAGTACAGAGGTCAAGCTACCAGACCCACACTAGATACAATAACAGTAGTCATCGCTGTCAAACCCATGGAGGATTCCAGTACGATAGTCGTCGTTGTCGAACCCACGGAGGATCCCAGTACAGTAGTCGACGCAGTCGCAGCCAGCTCTAGGGTTCCCGCACATACCATGATCAATTTCGGGAGGGTCTGCTCCTCGAGCAAAAGGGGTCGATACATCAAATGTCACGAATTCCAGAGTTGATGTATCCCAAAGTTTTGACTCATCAAAAGGAACCCAACGTGACAGACGGCGCGTCATTCGGACGCTCGGTCTGAGAGTTATTGGATTTTCTGTTCTAGGGGCCCGGTTGGAATTACGCTCGTTCCAAACCCATCCATTTTCCAAAGTTTTATAAAACTCACTTGGATTATCATAAAAGGACCTCCTCGTCACAAGGGTCCTAGTGCAGCAGACGACGCGTCGATCGGACGCACGGTCGTGAAGTTATTCACATTTAAGCGAAACGGGCCCAGCCCGTCAAGCCCGGTGGGCTGGTGGGTCGGCTTGTCCTGGCTCAGTGGGTCCAACCCAGCTAAGTGGGCATCCCGAACCGGCCCGGCGGGGTGCGGCCCGACCAGCTGGCCGAGCCGATCGGGGGACGCGGCCCCTGGTCTTCCGAAATGGCAGCACCGAGCGGCGTCGTCCACCTGTCTGGTCGGCCGAAGCCGGCCGGTCTTCTCAGCATGAGCGGCCCACATGGGTAGGCTGTTGTTCCCTTAACGCGGTGCCCTCTTGGTGACGCGGGGTCTTCCCAGCCCATCCGGCCGCTGGCCGGCCGGTTTGTCCGCCGAGCGGCCCACGGAACGCAGGCCGCGATTCCTTCAGCCCGGCCGGCTTTAGCCGACCGGTTCTTCTTCAGTCGAGCGGCCCGTGGTTGTGGTCCACGGTTTCCTCCATGCGGCCGATGCGTGGCCTCCACCTCCGTTCGCCGCCGCCAAAATATTCAAGAACCATCGGAGGGTCGTTGGGCCGTGTTCATTCGGCTCACGCCCTCCGCGTTAGGTGATATCAATTGGTTGTATACAAATAAAGCATTCACCAAGGACGGGATATAATTTCATTCACTTAAAATTATATCAAACCCCCTACCTCGTAATTGACGTCGCACGTCGATGAGCCGTGGAATACGGGTGTCGCGGTAGTCGGGCATCGCGGAAGACGGCGTCGCAGAGAACGGTGTCGTCCCATCAATGTGGGAGGAAGAGTCATTGTCGTGATGTGGGAAGAGAATCTGAAGATGACGTAGATTCCTTGATGTCGGGGAATGTCTGAGGAAGAAGCGTCGTTGGAAAAAGTTATTCGCATTCTTCGTCGGGGATGTTCTTCGTTGAAGAACGGTGTTCTTCATCGAAAAAGGATCACCTCTCTTCTAATTCTCTAGAGCCTCCCCAATAGTAAACTTGCCAATGCAAAAGAAATAAAAGGCTCCCAATTTAATAGAATTGTCATGTAATTCAAATTGATTCAAAAGTGGTGCCAATTAATTAATGTAGATATTAATTAGATAGGTTGGAACATTTAATGGGTAGGAGGTGGAGAGGCTCCACCATAATAAAAGAGAGGAGTTTTCAAATTAAATAATAGAGAATTAATGGGGAGTTGAGGGGAGGTGAAAGGGTTTGGGTTCGTATGGACCCCACCACACTAAATCCTCTCATGGGAGGTTATGTGGATGTGGTCCCCACCTATAACTTCCCCTTGTAGGAAATAACCACCATTTATAAATAAAATTGTGTACAATAATTTTATTTAATTTATTATAAATATCCAAATTATAACTTTCAACACGCATAAAATGCAACTGCGGTAAAGGTCCCCTTAAGCGAATACTGGCGCTGTGAGTTCATCGGTGCCATCGGATTTCTATTCCGAGCACCGGTTCAAAAGATAGAAAAACCCGCACGTATGTTTACTGAACGTACCCGAACAAAACTTCATAAAATGATTCCGGGCACACCGAGCCTCAGAATCAGGCGTTGTCAGAAACCACGGACTCATAATATTCCAAATAATTTAAGAAGAAAAAATTCCTTGAAATTTCCGGGTCTTTACAGATCAAATACAAGGAAAAGGGGAATGGTACTACCTATTTTACTTTCAAGAAGAAAGTACACATAAAGAAAAAATGCAAAGAAAAATTGAAGGCACCTAAAACCATTATAAAAAACATGGTAGCTGAAGGAACAGATGATTTGCTGTTGCTGAGCATGGATAGCCCTATAGATTCTTATATTTTAGAATTGGTTTCATCCTTATATTTAATATCAGAGAAGGGTTTCCTGAATAATTATGTTTCAAAGAATTTTGGAAAGGTTCATCATGGGGATGGTTAACCATTACAAATTATTGGAAAGGGTAATGCATGGGTCAAGACCAATAGTGGGAGCTTGTCCATTCTGAAAAATGTGTGATATATCTCTGGACTAAGAAGGAGTCCTATCTATGTTGGTAGCTTGATGATGAAGGATTTATCACCACATTCATTAGTGGTGCATGGAAAATTAAGGGAGTTATGGTCATAGCTTGGGGAGTGAAAAATGGAACCTTATACAACTTGATAGAAAATTGTGTGAAAATTCTTACAACAACAAATTCAGTCAAGGAATCACAATTATAGCATTATAGGTTAGACCACATGACTAGGAAGAGGACTAAGGTGAAGGAAAAAAAGGAATACTATCATGTCTAAATTTGTGGAAGTTGTATTGTGTGAAGATTATATCTTTGGAAAGTAAAAGAAGGTATATTTTGAAAAAAGAGGCAGAGCACCAAAGGTCAGGAAACTGGAACCGGTACACACTGATGTTTGGGGGTCTACACCAATACATTACCTTGTAGTGTCACAATATTATTTGAAATTTATTTATAAATCTACAAGGTATGGGTTTACTCTCTAAAAATAAAATCCAATGTATTTACTATTTTTCAAACATGGGAGACTTCGGTGGAGAATGAGTCAGGATTAAGGCTAAAATACTTGAGGTTCAAAAATAGAGGAGAGTATAACAGTAAAGGCTTCATAAAATTTTATGCTAAAAATAGAATTTAGTGGGAGAAGACTATTCCAAGTACACCACAATCAAATGACGTGGTTAAAAGGATGAATAGTGTATTAAATGAACATTCCAGAAGTATGGGGATGCACTTGGGGTTACCCAAGATCTTTTGGAAAGTGTTAGTGAACACGACAACTTATATCATCCGCAAGAGTCCATATTTACCAATAGGATAATTTCTACCTAAGGATATATATTCAAAAAAGGAGTTAATACTCCCTCATTTATGAGTTTTTGGTTGTTTGGCATATATACATATAGATGTTGGTGAAAGAGACAAGCTTGATGAAAAGTATAAATCATGTTTATTTATTGGATATGGTGTTGAGGAGTTTGGTTATCACTTCTGGGATGATAAGAACAATATGATCATCAAAATACAAAACATTATATTTAATGAAGGTGTCATATACAAGAATCATCATACAGTTGAAATTGATGGTGTAAATAAAGAATTCGAATATTAAGAGAAAGTAGATATTGAAGGTGTGTATGAGTATATGACACTGGAACCAGTGAAACCTACTCTTTAGGTGGATATGAAGAGATCAAAAAGGGTGAGAAGGCCTATTCAGTGGTATTCATCATCCTTACACTATTTGTTATTGACTAGTGGTGGAGAGCCAAAATGGTTTTAAGAGGAAATGCGGCTAAAGGAGTTGATCAAGTAGGAGTTGTCTATGAAGGATGATATTTTTTCATTGCATGATAAAAATACATGGGAGCTGACTCCTTTACCATAAGGAAAGAAAGCATTGCAGAACAAATGAGTATACCAGGTCAAGGAATAAAACAATGGTAATCATATGTACAAGGAAAGGCTATCAGTGAAAGTATTTTAGCAGAAGGAAGGTGTGGATTTCACTGGAATTTTTTCACATGTAGTGAATCTTACCACCATTCGGGTTATTCTTAGTATAGTTTCATTAGAGGATTTACATCTTGAGAAGCTTTATATAAATACTTATTTTCTTTATGAATATCTAGAGGATAACATTTATATGAAATAGCTAGAGGGATATAATGAGTGAGGAAAGGAAAACCTAGTGTGAAAGCTCTAGAAGATCTTATATGGGTTAAAGTAGGAACTCAGTCAGTGAAACAAGAAGTTTGATGCATTCGTGAACAAAAATACATTCAAACGGTGTAGCATAGATCAATGTTTTTATTTCAAATATTTTATTGATGGATGCATTATATTGCTTCTATAAGTAGATGAAATGATCATAGTAGGATCATGTATACAAAAGATTAATGAGTATAAAGGGTAGTTGACTTAGGAGTTTGAGATTAAAGATCATGGAGAAGCTGGTAAGATTTTGAGGATGAAGATTGAGATAAATCATAAAGCTGGAACCTTGATGTTATCATAAACTGACTACATTGAAAAAAATTTGAGAGGATTTAGTATGTTGGAAGAAAATACAGTTTCTATTCCCTTGGAAATCCATTTCAATTTGTCAAAGTATCAATCACTAAAGACAATAGAATAGGTTGAGTACATTGAAAGTTTTATCATGCATCAGTTGTTGGAATCTTAATGTATGCAATAGCCTGTACTCGACCTGATATTTATCATGTAGTGTAAGTTGTGAGAAGGTACACCACTAACCCTAGAAAGAAACATTGGGAAGCTATGAAGTGGATACTACGGTATCTAAAGGGAAGCAAGAAAGTATCCTTGTGCTTTGGGAAAATGAAGTCATTATAGGGGTATGTGGATGCTAACCTTGGAGTTGATATCGATAGAAGGAGGAGTGGCATAGGTTATATGTTTAATTTTGGAGGAACTATAGTAATTTGGATATCTTGGTTATAGAATGTGGTGAAACTATCCACCATAGAGGAAGAATACATTACTGTAACAAAATCCATGAAGGAGGTGGTTTGGTTGAAAAACTAATTGAAGGAGATGGATAGAAAGCGAGAGGAAAATGTATTGTATTGTGGCGATCAAAGCGTTATACATCTTTCAAAGAATCTAGTGTTTCATGCTTGGATAAATCATATTCATTTGAAGTGCCATTTTATTAGAACTTTAATAAGGGATGGATTGTTGACATTACAAAAGATTAATGGAACCAATAATATGGCAGACATGTTGATGAATTCAATAAAAATTGGGAAGTTGAAGCACTATTATGCCTCTATTAGTCTTCATTGATGAATGGAGGATGAGTGGAAAAACATGAAAAAACACAATGGGGAATGGAAGGGAAGGCAATTGGTATTTTATGAATTGTCAGTTTGAAATTGAAGCATTGATGGGAAAGCTTCATTAGTGAGTAAAGAAGAGGATGATCTCAGATTAAGTAAGTTGTCTAAAGTTGGAACCATGGAAGGATATCCGTTTACTAGATTGGGCTCTAAGTTCATGATTGTTGGAATATAGTAGGTCGGTCCATTAGATGAAATTGGGTCAACTGCTAGTGGACCATATTATACACCTGACCGCAACTCTCACGGTTTGACATCCATTGTGAGGTTTTTAGGGGTTGATTAGGGTAGTGTGTCCCTGCTCAAGGGTCCAGGTGTTGAAATCTCTCAGACTAAATTTTGGGGGCATTGTAGCAATGTTAACTAACTATAATAGAGAAAACTGGTGACACCGACAGCGGTACTATAGTAGTGCATACTTTGGATACAATGGTGTTGTAGCAACTTGGACTATGATGGTAATGGTATTGTAGATATGTAGACTTACCACCACCAATATTATAGCATAGTTGACCAACTGTGTGAATTATGACATTGTATCAATGCGGGTTACTGTAGCATTGTGTTTCTTTATGAGCTCATTTTGAGATAAGGTTTTATGCTTTGATATTCGCCCTATAATTTATGCCCCTAAAATAGTGAAGTGTCTTCCTCTTTGTAGATGTAAGGATTATTCGTGAACCACATAAATATCTATGTCATGTGATCTTCTTCTTGCTCATTTATTTTTCTCCCTTTTACTCTTATTCTGAAAAATCATTTATTGTTAGAGCTCTCAGCATTTTTGCAACAGCTATTTCATCTACATGAGCTGTCATAATCAGTTGTAACATCATTGGATGATGTTTAAATGAGTTTTAAATATTTATATTAATTATTTAAATTTTAAATAATTAATAAAAGTTTTAACCAAATAAAATATTATAAAGAGTTATAACATTATGTAATGTTTATGGAATGTTAGACTTATGGTTGAATGTCTATAAAATGTTTGGAAGTCCAAGGAGTATCTTTGGAGACCTATGTAAAGGGATTCAATCCATGTGAAATGAGACAAATGAATATGAGTGTAGCATACTCGATCTGTGAAAATCCAAGTCGTATCTCTCTTTTTCTCTTCTTACATTAATACAAAGGTTCTAGTAGGTTGTGGATCAAAAAAGAGGGATCCTACATATGTGTTATGTGATTCATATAACCCATGGACTAACCTATAATAAAGGAGTATGTTGATTTATTCTAAGGGATCTCCATTAAGCTTGTATAGAAGATCTTAGCAAAATATTCTTTATAACAGTGATGCATATTCTTCATTTATGTTTTATTCGATTCAAAGAAATGGTCGGATCATGTGCAAAAGAGTTTTAGAGGTTATTTATGTTGTATTCAAACAAGTGTTGTCCTCACAAAAACTCATTAGTGGTATCATAATAACTTTCATTTTGTTTGGATTGAAGATTGAATAGATAAAGAATCTAGAAAAATAGTTTTTACATAACCATGATGTTTTATATAAAAAATGATTATAGTTCGTGAAGATTTTCATAATCATGGCGTATTTCTAAATAAAATGTGCATGGTTTATGAAAATTATAAAAACATGCCATGGTTTCAAAAAAAGGTTATGGAAATTATTTCTGAAAAGTAAAGCATCGTAAATCCTCAATTACTATGCCATGCTTTTAGCAAAAACAGTCATGGTTTGTATAGGAATACGATTTCCATATGGACAACCTACAGTTTAGTTGTACAAAATCATGTTGTGGTTCAGAATATGACTTTTAAAGACTCTTCCTAAAATAGTTTCTTCGGGAGAAAAACTCAATGGTTTATTTGTAAATGGTTTCCATATGAGAAGAACCATGTCATTGTTAATAAAGAAACACAACATGGTTTTATGATTTATTAGGAAAAAATGTTTTTTTCTAAAAAAATCAAAAATCTTTGTTGACATGGATGAGGGCTTTAAAACATAGCAAAATTGTTTTAGTGAATGTGATCTATGTTCAAAGCCTTGAATTTACTAGGTTTGATGATCTATAAAGTGTTTATAAATTGAACAATAAGGCTAAATATAAGTGTTTAATTGTTTTATGAAATGTTCATAAATGACAATATGAATTGTTTGGATTAAATGCCTTATTTTATAAATTTATTTAAACCAAACCAAAATGATTTTAGTGGATTTGATCAAAGGTTTAAATAAACATAAAATATATGATATTAAATTAATATAAATTGTTTGCATTATTAATATGAATTGTTCATAAATTAAGGAAATGAAGGTTTTTACTTGGAGAATCAAATATTTTAATATGAACGAGTTGGGATTCTGGTTTCTGGGGTCGATTCATTATAATATGGGCTCATACGTTATATTGAGAATGGCATACATCATTGGGATGTGGTACAGATCAACTGAGGATAAAGGTACAAGATATTATAAATGCATCAGATGCAATGTTGTTCCCTAGACTCGTACAACATATGGAAACTCATGTATATGTAATTCTATTTTTTGTTTAACATTCTATTAATTTTGAGTTAAATATCAATAACTTCTAATATAAATATCAAAAGCTGAAAGAGACACAACAATCTGCTCGGCAACCTCATACCTATGGCATTTCAGGTGCTGTTTATCATGCATTTGAATCTCTTTCTAGAATTATTGATGAATCCTTTTATGTTGGAAGTTTATTATGAGTTTTTGATGACTATGTTGGGATTTTTTTATTTAAAATTTAAATATTGAGGAGAGAAATTTATTAATGGAGAGATTTATCTCAATATTAATAAAGGATTTTCTCCCAACATTAATGAAGAGTTAATTCTCGATATTAATGGATGGACAATTTAATGTTGGTTTCATTAATTAGAGATATGAACTTGATGTCTATATAAAAGGATGTGGTTCCATATTTTGGAAGGAGTGTCAACATGATGTAGGTGGCGAGAGAGAAACAGGAAGGGGTTGTCGCATTTGCGGTAACTAGTGCGAAGCGATGATGATGAGAACGAAGCGAAGACGGTGATTGCGTCAATGATGGCGTGTCGATGGCGACAATTGAAAACGTCGAAGATGGTGTGCAGTGAGAGTTGATGACAGTATCATGTATTGAAAGTTCTCTTGGTTATGGAGATCAAGCAGCGTGTCACGGTTGTGATGATCGACGGTACATCAAAATGATATGTTCATTGGTGTGTGTTAAAAATGTCTTCGGGTGTGTTGTGAAAAATCCTTCGAGTGCGTTGTAAAATTCCTTCGGGTGATAAAAGGTCTTTAGGTGAATATTCTCTTTCGTTGCGGCGTCGGGCTTCGCCCCAACAGTTGCATCAAAGAGATTGGTTGAAGTGTTTGGTCGAAGAACACGATGGTAGACATCTGGTGGTTTTTAGCAGTTTATCAAGGACTCGAATATCATGTCTCCCGAGGTGGGCCTCTGAGCGACGGCTTTCCCCCTCCCTTGCGCGCCTAGGGTTTCCGCTTCAAGTTGTCTCCTCCCCTCCTCCGGCATGGACCGGCCTCGGCGGCGGTTGTCTCCTATCAGCTCGGTGTCGCTGGGTGATGGATCTGCTAGTTCTGGCTTCGCTATGGGCTCAGCGGCGTCTTCTCTGCTTCGGGTTCGTATCGTCGTCGGCTCTGATGTTCAGCGACGGTCCTGGCGCCCCTGGATGCGGGATCTCAGATCGACGTCGGCGTGCGACTCCGTGTGGTTTGGATTCGGGATCTGGTCACGGCTTCGGCTCCGAGTTGCTCGGTGCGACTCCTTCTGGGGATTTGAGGACCCGTCGCGACTACGGATCGTCATCAGACCAGTGCTCAGTCGGCTTGTTCTGTTTGTTCGGGATTTCGTAGTGGTTACGGTGTGCTCGGCGTCGGCGTGTTCTTCAATGGCGGATCTGCCTCCAGGTTCCTTTTTCGGCTTCGTCCCAGCTCGATGTCGATGCTCTGGTGTGCTCGGGTCGGTTCTAGTGTCTTTGAGGGGGGAGGAATTTCTTTTTAGTGTTATGTAAGTTGTTTCCAGGTTCTGATTTGGTGATGGTGAGTTTATCTTTGAATGGCTATGAATTTGGTGGTATTGGCTGCTCTTTGGTTGAGTTGCTGGAGGTGAATTGGATGGTCTGTTGGGGAATCTAGACTTTCATCAAGGTTTTGCTTGAGATGAGGATAGAGCTGATTGTCTTCACCGCGCATGACTTTTTGGATTTGAAAGATTGAGAGGATATGGCACAGCCATCGGTACCGTGCTCGTGCACTCTTGCACGGGACTGCTTGCTGAGCAGCCATGCTTTGGTGGAGGCGTGCCTTAATGATGTTGATGCTGGGTTGAAGTATTGCCTCGTTGTTTTGTTCTGGGTTGCAACCCCCTTTTTTCTTGATTTTGTTAATGTCTTGATGTCCTTGAAGTCTTGGTTTTCTCCCCCTTTACCCTTAAAAGGGGCTTATCTAAAATCAATAAAAATTTCGGCCTTCGGGCCATTCAGTCAAGGACTCGAAGGATGTTACCGGAAGACAACGGCGGTACCAGAAGTGTTTCTGGTATATCAAAAGTCTGATTGACCATCTAGAGTCGTGAGGCGTGTTCCGTTGTTGGTGACGGTCATAGTTTGGTGGAAGACGGTTGTGGTTCCTCAGGTTAGGTGGTCTATCAAGCGTCCGAAAGAATGTCACCGGAAGATGACGGTGGCATCAGCGGTGTTGCTGGAATATTGAAAATCTTCTTGACTGTAGGTGTCATGCAGCATGTTCCGTTCATTGGATGACATTTAGAGCTTGGTGGAAGCCTACTGAAATTCGGGAAGACAAGAGAACCGGAAGACCACGACAACAAGCACTTAGGGGATTGTTTCGGAAGTTGAAGTCGGATGACTGATGACTGTGGAGTATTTAAATTTTAAATCAAGGTGGAGATTGTTGGGATTTTTTTGTTTAAAATTTGAATATGAGAGAAAAAATTATTAATGAAGAGATTTATCTCAACATTAATAGAGGATTTTCTCCCAGTATTAATGGAGAGTTAATTCTCGATATTAATGGATGGACAATTTATTAGTGACTGCATTAATTGGAGATATAAACTTGAAGTCTATATAAGAGGATGCAGTAGCATATTTTGGAAGGAATGTCAGCATGATGTGGCTGGTGAGAGAGAATCGGGAAGAGGTTGCCGCGTTTGCGATAACTAGTGCGAAGCGATGACGATGAGAATGAAGCGAAGACGGTGATTACGTCAATGATGGTGTATCGATGACGACGATTGAAAACATTGAAGATGGTGTGCAATGAGAGTTGATGACGGTGTCATGTATCAAGTCTTCTTGGTTATGGAGATCATGTGGCGTATCCCAGTTGTGATGATCGGCAGTACATCAAAATGGTACTTTCATTTGTGTGTTAAAAAATCCTCTGAGTGTGTGGTGAAAAATCCTCCGGATGCGTTGTAAAATTTCTTCAGGTGATAACAAACTTCCATGTGAATCTTCTTTTGTGTGTAGTGCAACTGCTTCCAGTCAGGCTTCGCCCCAATAGACTACTGACATAGTAGGATGTAGTGGCTATATTCAAAAAAATGTCATGGCAATAAATGTTATTATTTAATTATTTCATATAATTGTATAAATGTTCAACAGATTTTTTTGTTAATGTCAAACTTCAACAGGTCACGGAAAGATATATTAGTGAAAATTTTAGTTCATTTTCGTAAAAGATTACGTTCAACTGTTTCTTCATTTAAAATGTTAAATCCAATTATTAAATTTTTATGTTAAAATAGTCATGTAATTGTCACCGTTAGAATGTAGAGTATGGTTATTTTGTTTTATGAATCATGTTCGGGATTAGATTAAGATAAAGTTCAAAATTCATTGAAAATTTCTTGGTCTGCCAAAAAAATAATGACCATAAATTAATGAAGTGAATTTAAATATTAAAAAAAACCATTAATAATCCAAATGTCATACAACGGTGTAACCATTATTATTTTTTATTTATTAACAAAATAGCTCTTACAGGGGTCACAACATATATTCCATTATAATTTTTAAAAAATGTTTCCATATTTACAACGCAAAAAGAAATAAAACATGACGGGAACTCGACCCCGTGACGCACGCTCCAAAACCCTCTCACCCCACCTGCACAGGGGCATATTCCATTATAATTTTTAATTCATTAACAAAATACCACTTGCATTTTTAATTCATGAGATCACATTACATATACTGTGAAAATGTTTTTTATTAATTTTTTAATAATTTTGTGTACATACATGCACACACATAACAGAGAACCTACACACAAAGCACACCATCTGCAGATAATTGTAAAACTACCATATATTTATAAATATTTTTTTTATTTTACATTAGGACAAAAAACCACCATGCACGGTACTCCCCGACACACAGCCCAAAATGACAACTAATTTAACAACACCTCCTCGCCCGCATATACAACGGCTCAGTAACCACCCAACCCGGAAAAGTGCTTCTTGAAGGCCTGGTCCTTCCTCCGGTTGTTACCCCGCCCGCCTCCTCTCCTCGCCCGGCCACGCTCCCCTCTCCCCGCACCCGCTTCGCCGTCCCGTTCCTCACTCATCTCCACCGTCTTCTTCTCTGCACCGACACCCCGGTTCCCACCACGCCCCAGCCCATGGATCATCTCCCTCTGAGCCCGATGGAACATAGATGCCTCCTCTTGGCTCGCAACACCCACCGACCCGGCTACCTTATACCCATAGTTCTTCCCATCCTTCACATAAAACTGAGGCCTAGAAGGAAATGGATTCCATTTCGACCCAGCCGACTCCGCCACCTCCAATCCCGACTCGGCCACGCTCAGACCCAGATCATCAAACGAGTCATCATACTCGTCATCGTACTCAAACCGTGAAGCCAGCTCAGCCGTCTTCTCAGCATCCCTTCCATCTCTAGATTCCAGAATCTTCTGATCCGGAGACTCGTGTCTCGTCTTCCTAACAAATCTCCCGAGCAACGGAGAATCTTCAGTAGAAGCATGGGAGGTGAATTCAGACACCTTCCCTTTCCCCTTGTCCTTCTGGCTCGAAGATGCCTTCGATCGTGGAATCTCGCCCAGCGAGGTGTCCAGGGACCGGAGATCTTCATGGAGAGTCCCCTCCAGAATCCGTTGGATCACCTCTTCCGGATTCTGGTCATAAACTTCAAGGCATGCCAAAAGAAACCCTTGGCCATAATCTGGGAACAGGTCTACAATTTGACTAATTTTGGACTCTGTCAATGCTGTCTCTTCATCTGATTGCAACTTGCCGCCGGCCATGGGGGTAGGTGCGGCAGAAGCTTTTGAAGGATGGCCCGCGATGGCATGCACGTAACTAAATTGTTCGTCATCCAGGAAAATCCATCCAGTATCCTGTAAAATTTTCAGCCTCTTTATAACCTCATAATCCTTTTCAATATTTTGAAGAAATGATCCCCCCTGGCCTTCATGGACATGCAAGGTCCCTCCATGGATGTCCCTGAACATTTGAATCAATATATCAGCCCTAACACCAGGATCCTCCACAATGGCTGGAAACATCCTTGTGGCAGCTGGAAGAATGAAACTGCCATCAAAGACAGCATTGCTCAGGAAGCAAGTTTCCAATAACTTCCACCCAAACTTCACTATTCTTGATGACAACATCTTTAAACTCACTGCAACATCTGTAACCATGTTATTAGAGTTTTTCTTAAGCCCATCTCTTACAGTACACATAATTTGAAATCCTCGTTGCAGACACGGCAGCAGTGAATCATGCAGTCTTGCAAGGGTGAATAGCAGTTCATCGTTCCCATAACTGCATAGAATTAATAAAAAGGCATAATTGAAAGATTAGCTTGGTCAAACACTGAAAAAGGCAGGAGTTGCTGAAAAATTAAAACAAAAAAAAAAAAAAAACAGAAAAAACACCTCATTTCTATGGTGCATGAGAAAAAGACAGTAGCAGGTTTGTAGGCACTAACAAAAGCATCCATTGAAACAACTGCATCATTTATGAAGTCCATCGCCTGCATAAAGAACAAACAGTAAACATAGAATCAGACCTCAGAAAAAGCTGCAATGATATGCAAAGCAAAATGTCACAAGTTCGAGATTTGATTAAGAAGGCAAGGAAGGCCTGGAAAAGGACACAGTAACATACAAATTAAAGTCAAATTGGTTCATGACTTGTGTGGAACTTATCCAACAAGTCCATTCAAGCATTAAGAGATCGCTCAAAAACTTAAACCTAGGTGTTAGCATTTGACGAGCAATGAATAGAGGAGTTTGTTTATATTTCCTATTGGAACTCGGTGGATAACAAACCTCTAAAAAATCGGAAAGGAGGTGATCATATCCGGAGTCATCATGGGTTTTAGCAGATACCAGTGCCTGAATATAAATCAGGAAGCAAATGTCATGAACCTGATGTAAACAACTTGGCTGAATTAAAGCATCGATGCATGTAAAAGCACAAGCCACTGTGCTCTCAAATCCAAGGAGGAAATCACTGTCATTGATTTGAATCTGTTTCTTATTTGATTTGCAATATGTTAAATGTTTGATCACTCCATTAACATTTCATGACTAAAACTTTGATATTATTATGGACTGGATGCTCTACAAACAGATAATGAAGACTATCAAAATTCAAAGAAAAATAAAAACAATTCACTGATAAGATTGGAGTTGCTTCTAAGCAAAAAGATCTGGGATTATGCCACCACCAACAGAAATTCCCATGATAAAATAGCATGTCACGTTATATTTAGAGTTGTACATGGACCCAGGGACCCACCCAACCTGATAGGTCCGACCTGAAAAAAAATGTACTATTGGCCCTCGTTTTGTTTTCCTGATTAATATCCATGTGGGCTGGTTCCACAATTACTGACCCAACTAATTAACTAATGAACTAATGACCCAGTCTACCCAATAATGTTATATTATAATGATATTTTTAAACGAAATCATAATCAAATGTATTTATTATTTTAAAATCATGATTATTATATTTTTTCATTCAATAAAATTGGATTTTAAGGCCCAATTGATAAACAGGCCATGTTTCGGGTTGAACAATTTTAAACAGGCCAGGCTTCGGGCTTTTTTTCGAGGCCGAACAGGCTGGGCCAGCCATGAAATCTTCCTTACTACGAAGGTGAAAACCTGGCCCGAACCCAACAGGCCCACCCCATGTAAAACTCTAATTATAGTGGTTTAGATGGATATGCACTTCTCAAAGTAATAATACTAAAACAGAAACCTCCAAAGATGACTTGCAGCGCTGGTGCATGGCATGGATAATGTTCATGAAATGACAAATTAATGCTGTTAAACCATTGTGAATCTCAGGCTGGGATTGCAAAGCATTTACGACCTGAAAAAAAAAATTGAAGTGAATAATAAAGGTCAGTGTAAAACATGCAATGAAATTATTGAACAAACTATTAGCATCAATCTTCATATGACAATTAAACAGGGAAATATTACTGTGTCTATTTTGTTTGGTAACAGAAAATGCTTCCAAGATAATGCATCAAAATATAATTACTGCTTATAGCATTAATCGCTTATGATAAGTGCTTCTGTACAAGTTTCCAGATTGCTTATTGACAAAGTTCATCACCGCCACTTATTTAAGTGGGTTCCTTCAGGAATTTAAGTGTAAAATTTTTCAGAAATAGAACAAATCACTCATTTTTCCAAACTGTTTACCATAAAGTGTTAGTTTCCAATAAGTGCTGTTAAATGGACCATAAGACTTGATGAACAAAGAAAATGGTATTAGAAAAATACTAATAAAGCAGGATAATAAAGCAAAACTAATGATGAGTGCCTACCAGAGAACTTGTCAAATTTTCATTTTCAAGGCCATATATAGAACATATGTTCAACAACTTGGGCAAGTCAAGTAACTTCTTTTCCTGCATAAGAGCTACAAGTGGAATTAGTGAACAAAAAAGTACTAAATATATAGAAAATTTAGCACAAAAAAAATGAATTGAATTGAAATTACAGCTACCATTAAAAAAACAAAAATTACTCCCTGTCAAAAATTAAAATTGTTATTTTATTCATAACAATAGTGAAAAAACTTAACATTGTTGATTGTGGATAGAACGGAAAATTCAGAAAAGAATGTTAAGACCGACTTAAGGCTCTTAAATTTGACAAAAATGATGCTGACTTATGAGAAGATCCTAGCTAAGACTGCATACATAAGCCCACAATGGCCATGTTCTATACACAAACATCAATGTGGTGGTACGTCAACTGAAAGGAAAAGGAATGTGAGCTAAAGTAAAAAAAAAAATAACACCTGAATGATCTTTCAAATTGAGGCTCTCAGCGGCTTTCGCACCAGGATCCCTATTAGAAGATCTAGAAGAAAACAAAAAAGCGTGTGACTGCAAAAGTGGAGAAAAACATAGAATTATTGGAAAGCAACAATTGATCACAAGAAATAGTAAATAATCTGGGAGGCAATATGGCATGAACGTACAAGAATTCAAGATTAACAGTGCATTTGATTATCCATTCAAACAAGATAGGATAAAACAGAAACTTACATGCGGTACAAAACCATGAAAACTCGACGGCTCAAGTCGAGCTCCCCAACAATGACACCTGCAAGGAGTCCCTTGGCTCCACGATGAGGAAAATCATACCAACGACTCCTGAATTGTAAGAAGCTGTCTAGGAAATCATGCAAGGATGCATCCATGGCCACTGATAACAAATAAATGAAAAATATCACCATATCACCCATATGTTTGAAATCTCAAAAAATATAACAATATCACATATATGAACACCACAAATCATGAATAGTTCAAATGTCTTTCAGTGTCAGTGTAGGGCATTTCAAGCAACCTGTTGGACCAGTTATTACAATTCAAAAGAGAATGGATTAACTGCTTTCCTCTTCTAAAATTTTAGGTTGGTTCTTGGAATTCAGCAAATAAATGCAGCAAAAATAATAAAAATACAATTACAAGAACGAATAAGGTTTATATTGGTTCTGTCAATGTAACTCAGATCCACTCTTTCTGATCATTTCATTGAATCAAAGGTTCCACTATAAATTTTGCTTTTGATTTACAATTGTTTTTTCCCAGTAAAAAAGAAGCATGTCCATTGACTTAATAGCTGTCAAGATGCTCGTACACAATCCCTCATACCATGCGCATAACAGCCCGGACCTTCCGACCAGTTTGCGGGAATTCTGGTGGTGGAGGTGTCCGGAGGAAGTTCCGAGGGAGTTGGAGGGGGGAAGGAGGAGCTGGCTGGAAAATCCAGCTGGAAGGGGTTCTGCGGCGTGGAGCAGCTCGGTGCTGCGCCGTAATGGTGGCCGCTGAGGCGCGGAGAAGCCGACTGCGGCGTAGGCTGTTGTGTTCTGCAGCCGTGGAGGCGATGGCTGCGGCATAGTGGCTCGAGGGAAAAGTTTTGGAGCTATTGCCAATTTTGGCATAGCTGTGGCGTAGAGATGGGTTGCTTACCAAAGTGGTTGCAGCATAGGGGTGTTGGCTGCGGCATGGAGTCTAGGAGGAGTGAGTTTGGGGGTTCTGTTGTTTTGGGGGTATGCACCGTAGGGATGGGCTGAGGCGTAGCGGCTTTGGTTGCGCTGTGGTCTTCTCCCCCTTTTTATCGGATCTGCGGCGTGGAGATAAACGCAAATCCCGAAAGCAAAGACCAGCCAGCTGCAGCGTGGTGCTTCAGGGTGCACCGTAGTCGCTTGTTTTTCCAGCAGTTCAGCGGCGTTGTCTCATAAGCTGTGTCGTGGTCTTCTGTTTTGCAGACTCGGTATAAATTTTTAGAGCCCCTCAGACCCGATCACTTTTCCAACCCTTCTCTCGTTTCTTGGGTGACCCCAGTGCATCCTTTGGAGGCCTTTCGGCCCATAATCAGTGGCTTTCAACCTCAACCTTGGAGGATCGATCTGTGGTGGTTTAGGTGAGTTTTCTCCTTGTCCCTCCCTTGTTCTATCCCTGCTTCTTCACCTGGGGAAGGGTTGTTGTCAGAAAAATCAGTGGTTTTGGTGTTGTTTCAATGGAAAAATGATGTGGTTGGTGCGTTAGTAAAGGTGTTCTCCTTCGTTGTGTTGCCCGGTGGTGGCCTTCCACTTGCATAAACCTTGTAAAGCGGATCAGAAAGACTTGTTTGAGGTAGGAAATTTGATAGGAACTAGGGGGTACTAGTGTCATTATATGAGAGGAATATATTGTGGGCCCCAAAGGAATATTCTAGGGAATATTATTAGTTTGTTAGTGGGGGAATTCAGTTATAAATAAAGGGTTGGGGGTGCGAGGGAGAGGGTAGCGAGAGGATTGTAATTCAGGTTTGCAGGTCAGCCTAGGGCTTGGGAGCTTGCGTGGTTTGGCTTGGGTGGTAGTCTCTCCCGATCTTCCTTCCTCCCCCTTTTCTGCTTGTATTGAGAGACTCCCTCCCAAACCAAGCCACGAAGGTAGGCTCCCAAGCCCTAGGCCGATCTGCAAGTGCTGCCTGAATTACAATCCTCTCGCTACCCTCTCCCTCGCACCCCCAACCCTTTATTTATAAATGAATTCCTCCCTTAAAAACTAATAATATTCCCTAGAATATTCCACTAGGCCCCACAATATATTCCCCTCATATAATGACACTACTACCCCCTAGTTCCTATCAGAATCCTTCGTTTCTCATTTAGTTGCATCATGCGGGAGGGGTTATGTTCTTATTTATCTTTGGGAAGATAGTACATCTGGCTTGATGAAGATAATGAATCAGTAATCTGAAAATTGAAAGGGAAAGGGGAATGAAATCGCATGTTTTACGGCTTTGATGATATTGGAATTGTACGGGTTTGACGTGTTGCTGAAAATCATGGTTGTTGGGGGCTTTGTTTGCTATGTGATTGTAGCGATTATGGAAACCTTGGTGTTCGTTATTTGTTATCACCTTAAATGGGAATTGAGTAACCACTTATATCCAATTAATAAAATGTTTGTCCCAGGAGATTATTGGCTTGTGTGAGAATGCCCCTGAATAAAATGGAATGTGATGAAAGTCCCTTGCTCAATCTTAAGTAAAATGTGTGATGTGTGGTTGTGATATGGCATTGTGTGCAAGGCGGAGGTGATGAGATGCGGTTGGTATGTGCCGGATGTGATGAGATGCGTTTGGTTTGTGGCGGAGGTGATGAGGAGGTGGTTGTGATTTTGAAATGGTGGCAGTGTGGGGCTTGTCGTGTAGCGTTGTGCATTTAGAGGTGGCACCGAAAGTGGAAGTGTTATGTAAAAAAATGAGAGAGGGAGAGAACGGGAAGTGAAACAGAATTATATTGCTAGAATCCACAGTATATATGCAGCAGAAATACAGCAGAATGGGAAAGAAGAATATAGGAGTGGAGGAAGGAGAAAATGAAGGTAGGCGGCTCCCTAGAAGACCACTTCCAGAAGAGTAATCCAGTCCTCCCAAGGACCGGCCCGTGCAGCAGCTCCCAAGCTGAGCATGAAGCAGTAGAATATTTTTTTTGTATCCTTCTCTCCAGCTGCCCCCTATTTATTCTCCCTTAGCTACCAGTAAACAAACCCCCAGCTGGCTGTAACAAACTAACAGCTGGCTGTAACAATCTAACAGTTGGCCCCCTATTTATTCTTCTAGCTGCCAGCAAACAAACCCCCAGCTGGCTGTAACAAACTAACATCTGGCTGTAACAAACTCACAGCTGGCAGCTAACAAACTGACCCCAAGTACAACCCACACCTGGGCAGCCCCCCTATATTCCTAACAATTCTCTCCCACCTAAAAACCACCTTGTCCCCAAGGTGGACCAACAACAGCTCTGCTCGGCTGTTCACTGGTACGACTCATCATTACTTCCAGCACAACTCACTCCATAGCCTGCAATGGGCCACGCCACAACAGAACTCGCCATTGCAAAAATAAGGCTCAAGTGCACGCCCCTGACAACAACTGAAGCCTTCCGTTCTTCCCAAGCGGTATTCAGCTGATCAAACCCATCAATCACTATCTCCCATTGTGCTTTGTGACTAGCAATAACCATCTTTTTCGGTCTGTTCAACTTAGTATTAGCAGAACCATAAACCAGTCTTGTGGTGGCAATTTCCCTCTTGGTGGGAATATTTTTCCTTTCACCCATTTTAGCCTCTTCTGTAGCTTTTGCCTCTGCAGCAGCAATCTGGTTCACGAATTCCCCAGTTCGACAAATGAAAACCTTTGTAGAGTAATTTTCTTGTCATCGCAGCCTTTGGTGCCACCCGACAGTTCAGTTTCAATTTCAGTTTCCCACTTTCCTCTGATGCTGCAAGCAAAAATCAGGTCAGCTCGCCTGGTGTCAACATATTCTGCATCAAAATATTCTGTAGGCAAGATGGGAAAACCATGGGATAAATATTTTCTTAAGCTTCTAATAGTAGTTTCTAGCCCACTTTTTCTCTGGTTTGATCCAGTTCTCGATAGGACCACTGCCATGTGAAAAGAATCATGAAACTGTGAGCCCGTGTCGACTTTGTGGGCATATCTTAAATCTCCTCGAACATTGGCATGAGCTTGGCCTAAGACTGCCAATATACCCACCATCCAGTAAAATTGTGGAACAAGCACTCTCATGGTGGATTTAAAATCACATCTTTTGGTGGTCCCAACAAAACTGAAGACAGAACCTCCCTCCAGTAAGGTTAGTGAACCGGAATTGATGCAGTAACCTAGAAACCAAGTGAACAGAACACATGCTCCAAATTCGATCACCAAAAGTCGCATATGCCTTAAATTCAAGTTCCCACTAGACACTAGAACCTCTACTACAGAAGTCATATCCTGTCCAGCATCAATTACAGCCATGACAGATTCCAAATGATGGGAATTTTCCTTTATTTTGCCTACCTTCTCAACTGATATAGCAGTATCTTCAAGGTCCCCATGGTGGTCAGGAAAAACTGGGGCCAATTTTTTTCCCAGATCCACGCCATATATGGTTGCAACAGGCGTTGATCTTACGGCCTTTCGGACAAAAGAATAGCAGCTTCCTGTGTTTAGGCCATGTCCAGAGCCCGCTTGAGCGGAACAGTCTACTGCAATCACCGCCAAAGGAAACTCTGCATGTGGAGGAGTAAAACCAGAGTTAAAAGCCAGAGAATGTGCACTGTCCCGTCCTTTAGTGGTAGGATTAGAATATGCAGCAGCAATAAACACCACTTCCATAGCTAAAACATGAGGTTTATATTGATAGACCTTATGGTATAGTGGTGTTTGATCCTCCAAACCTCCCTTTCGGCCCCCTATATCAGCAGTTTTTGTTAGTAGTCGTCCGTAGCTCCCGACTGCTGCTGGCTGTACTGCTCGCGATTCCTTGTTTCTAGCCCCAACAACCACATTTTTCGTTTTGAACCGCTCGTCCAGCTCATATGTTGCCTCAGACTTACTTTTCGACTCACCCATGGTAATAAATTCATCAAGCTTAAACAAACTAAAATTCGGTCCAACGTATACCGCAACAAGCCATTCTGGACTGTTTTCAAGCTGTTCCTCCAGCTCTTCACTGCTGATCATTTTCTGTCTAGCTTGAAAACTCCTCAAGCCTTCTGTCTCTCCATTCGCAATCATTTGATCCACTTTCATGCTAAAATATGGATTAGATATTACCTCGTCAGAACTTACCAGTTTGTTTTCAAGCTGCTGCTCCATCGCAAGATTGCTACCAAATGTACATGCAGCAACTTTGTCACCCCACTTTCCAGAATCGGAGCAACAAGACTCTTGCGACTCCAGCTCTCGTGCTTCTGCTCGCAAGAACATCAGTTGTTCTTTAACATTCGTAAGCAGTTCTTGTATCACAGCCACCTGAGCCTGCATAAATCGTACCTCTGTAGAAAAATCCAACTCCATTCCGAAAAGCCTCGGTTTTCTGACCTCCACACTGTGTTGGACACCACTGTTCACCGCTATTGTCCAGCTCTGTTCGTCGCAACAAAGCTTTGGCTCTCTTCACAACGTGTGTCTCCCTCCTGCGCTGCAACACACCGGCGTTTTTCTTCTCAGCAGCAACTTCTCTCTCCAGCATCCAGCTAGCTCAGGTCGTCTTCCCTCGAGTGATCTCCCCAGTAGATCACACAGCGATCGTCCACAACGTCGTTCGTCTCTCCCACCTTCTTCCCCAGCAGAGTCGCCAAATTGTTATGTAAAAATGAGAGAGAGGGTGGAAATAGAAGTGAACTGTGTATATTGAACTAGCATCAAATCACAGTAGCAGAAATACAGCAGAAATACAGCAGGATGGGAAAGAAGAATATAGGAGTGGAGGAAGGAGAAAATGAAGGTAGGCAGAGCTCCCTAGAAGACCACTTCCAGAAGAGTAATCCAGTCCTCCTAAGAACCGGCCCCCAGCTGAATTGCAGAAGACTTTATTCTCCTAGCTGCCAGTAAACAAACCCCCAGCTGGCTGTAACAAACTAACAGCTGGCTGTAACAACCTAACAGCTGGCCCCCTATTTATTCTCCTAGCTGCCAGCAAACAAACCCCCAGCTGGCTGTAACAAACTAACATCTGGCTGTAACAAACTCACAGCTGGCAGCTAACAAACTGACAACTGACAGCTAACAAACTGACCCCAAGTACAACCCACACCTGGGCAGCCCCCCTATATTCCTAACAGGAAGATGTTGTGAGGTTTAGTGGTGATGTTCTATAGGTTGGGTTGGTGTGTGGCTTTATATATAAACATTGTATGTTCATTGTGATTTCTATACACACCTCACCCATGTCGAGCACTTTGTGCCGACAACAAAATGTTTTGGGGGTGTTTTTCCCAACATCCTGATGGTGATGGTGGATGGCTAGCGCTCTTCCCCACTCTCTTCCAGGCGAGTTAGATATGCACGAGTTGTGATGGTCAAAAGTCAAAAATGCAATAGCGGTGGTTTGATAAGATGATGAGATGGCTTATGGTGAGGGGTGTGCATGGTAGGAGGGCACGAGGTTGATGTCTTTCATGTTCACGATACCCTACTATTCTGATTATGGTTGTGATGTGATGTGATGACTCAGGTGTCTTCGGATGAGATGTGATGTTATGTGATGGTGTCTTCGGGCGAGATGTGATATGATGTGATGACCTAGGTGTCTTCAGACGAGATGTGATGTGATAACTCAGGTGTCTTCGAGCGAGATGTGATGTACGAAAGAGATGAGAGCGCCAAGACGTACGACGTTTGGGTGTGAGAGCGGCAACCCAGTGGGAAAGCGGCGCGGGTACCCTTATCGATATGTTTCTTATTATGTTATTAATACTTGGATGCATTATTTGATGAGTGTGCCTTGGTGAGGATGCAATTGGTTAGTTAGTCTGCTTAGGAGATGTTAGTTTTGTTTGCTCACAGGTGCATTAATATGTTTCATATGTACACGGGAGACTTTGGGTATGATCCTACTGAGTATACTTGTAAGCTCATTCTACGTATATACAAATTGTTTTCAGGTTTTCAAAAGGACTTCGTGAACCGTGTTAGACATTTCTAGCTCGGGCTTGGAAGTTGTTGTGTCGGTGCCTTAGTTTTTCTTTTGGGTATTTATTTAGAGGTTCTTGTATTCTGTATACATTATACATCTATTGTGGGATGGTTTTGATTTCCTTTTTATATTATGTCATGGAGTTGATTGCGATTGATTTATCTTATCTCCCGATCCTATTATTATAGAGGGTAATGTCTCCTATTTGTGAGATTTTTATACCCTCGGTGCTAGTCGTCAACCCGAGACCTACTGGAGGCGGGACTCGGAGGGACATTATCTTTCTTCCTTCATTGTCGGCCCAGGAGGGGTACCTTTGGAGGAAGGGGGTCGTGACAATGCGGTAGTGAGACTCAATCTCCACTTTTGTAGTTGTTTTAATGATCACAAACACTCTAATGTTTTTCTAACTTGTTTCAAATGTGTTTCTAGTGCTTTTGTGGAGTTATAGTGATAGGAAGCCAACCGACCCAAAGAGGTGTTGAAAGTGGGCTTAAAGGATCTTTTGCTGGTCCAATAAAGTGAAGCACTGATCAGAAGCTAGGAGTGCATCGGTCAGCTGGTAGATCAAACAAACGCACCTAGCCTACAAATCTCCATTGGCTACTCGGTGGAGATTCTAGAAAACCTGCTCTACTGCCTTGCACACCGGCTAGCTAGTGGCATCGGGCGGCTAGCCAGTGGCATCGTTCAAGAACCTTCCAATGTGCATTAAATAATGGTAAAAAAGCATCTATTTGGCTCATTAAAGTTTCGACTCAACCTTGGACCACCCATCACCCTAGAAAGCTATAAATAGAAGCCTTTAGAGGCATGGATCATAATTCGAAAAAAGCACGAGTCCAACGAAACGCTTTCCAAACACCAACGAATCAAGGATTTCTCACCGATCTTCAAAGTTCAGATCTTTCTCACCCATTTCCAAAGAAGATTGAGTGGACATCATTGGTGAGAAATCTTCAAAGTTCAGATCTTTCTCATCCATTTCCAAAGAAGATTGAGTGTACATCATTGGTGGGAATTGAGAACATCAATGGGCACCATTCAAAGGCGTGAACATCATTGACAATCATCAAGCACCAACAAGCTTCATCGATCTATCTTTCCTTTAGTGAGAGTTGAGATCGGATTGTAACGAGTTTGCCCAAAAGCAAACCATCTCTCTTCTTCTTCCTTTTTTCGTCTTTTATCTTTGTTCTACTTTTTTGCATTTACTTTTCCGCTGCACCTAATTGCTTTATATTTTAATTTATGGTGTGCTTTACTTTGATAATATCGAATGTTGGCATGATATTGATAAGAACTAGGGGGTAATGGTGTCATTATATGAGGGGAATATATTATAGGGCCCAAAGGAATATTCTAGGAAATATTATTAGTTTGTTAGTGGGGGAATTTAGTTATGAATAATGAATTGGGGGTGCGAGGGGGAGGGTAGCGAGAGGATTGTAACTCAAGCTGCACTTGCAGATCAGCCTAGGGATTGGGAGCCTACCTTCATGGTTTGGCTTGGGCGGGAGTCTCTCTCAATCTTTCTTCCTCCCCCTTTTCTACTTGTATTTTATGTTAATTATCTTCTATAATACAAGTAGTCGGTCTTTGTCTTTATCAATTGGTTCGACCTGCCCTTGCTCCCTATTGTCGGAGCACCCCGTCGTTCCTTTCTCTGCCACGTCCGGCCTCGCAACAACGCATCCACTGTCGTCGGCTCCTCTTATGAAGAATTTCAGCACACTCGAAGGCGAAGCCCACTATGGATCGAACTAGTCGGGCACTGACCTGCTGTAACGCGCGCGACAAGGAGGACCGCTCCAGATTTTCTTAACGATCAGAGGCATCACGCATCGGCACGACTCAGCTCGTCAGTAACGCACCCTCCAGGCTCCACTACGGCGATGACCAACCCGATCACATCTTGCGGAGCCACATCACATCGCGCGCAACCTACTTCTGCCCGAGAAAATTCACACGGCGAAGAGGAACCACACCCGCCTTCGACGCTACCAGCCGTGACATCGACAAAATGGGAGACAACCGCTGTTGTCGTTGCGCGCACTGCTGAGGAGCCGCGCACCACGCACTGTTGAGGAGTCGCGCACCGCCGATCGGTATGCTCGGCCGGTTTCAATTCTGAGGAGCGGGTTCGTTTGGGAACAACATACTTTCAAGCACGGCCAAAAAAAACCCACAGGCAGGCCACTTTTTTTCTGTCCAGCAAAAGAAACACAGGTGGAGGAAAAAAAGTATTAAAAAAAACAAAAACACGAAACAGTGTCGTTTGCTGCCAACTTTGTTCGGTTTACAGACCCAACCATTGGCAGCACTACGCCGCTATGGAGACACGCTTCGCCGAGATCGGCCAACAACTCCGAAGCGCCTCGATTCGATTGGCGCAGGAGCAAGCAAAATTTCGGGACGCTCTCAAACTTTTGGGCCAACGTCTTGAGATGATGATGCCGCAAGGGGAGACGACATTGCCTTCTCACCTGACCATGCTGTCAAAGGCGCAAACAACGGCGTCTAGCGCTACGACTGCAAACCCGATGCCACATGGACAGTCTCGTGCATGGGAGTCGTCAAAGCATAATGTCGCATCGGGCAACCAACCTAAAAGATCTCCCACTCCACCACCAACGGTGGGATCCGGTGCAGCAAAGGAGGACACCCGCGCTGACCCTGCAGCAGCAGACGCAGCACATTACGTCCGCTCCAGTGCTGACGGGTGGTTTGCCAAAGGAGGGTCCCGCCCAGTCCCCAACAATCATGGGGGAAGCACTTTTCGATGAGGCGACACTGACTGTTGTGACGGCGCCGCTGCTTCGAGTGCATTACACGATATTTGTTGTGACAAAAGTGGAGCAATGTGACAAAACGATGTTGTCGGGACTGACCACAGACGACCAGCCCGCACTCGGGAAATTCAGGGAGCTTGTCCAGCCCGTTGAATTTTTTTTCTGGCACTTAGAAAATTGTGGGGCCATTCCGCAATGCAGCACATATGGAAGATCGCGTGGCATTCCTACACTCAATTTCATAGAAGGCGGCTAGTATGGGATATTGCTTGGCTTGCCTGTCACGACCCAACCCAACGGGGCTCGAGCCGTAACTCCCCAAGCCCGCCTCCAATAGGCCAGGGGCTGGCGACTAGCGCCGAGTAGGCTATCACACACATGGGAGGCATTAGCCTAAGGTACATGTACACACGCACCCACATACACCTCCATGCAACAGTGCGGATATATATATATATAAAAACTGAAAAGGAAATGCATGCATACATCTACCCCAAACCAGAATGCAACAGAAGTACAAAAGGGAAAAACAGGACCCACCAAAGGAAAACTACAAAAGCGTCAAACCTGCTCAGAAGGAGAGAAAACTTTGCCAAATACACCCGTCGGTAAGCTCGACACAGCTCCAGTAAACACCCCAGTCAGTCTCACACACTAAGCTCCGCCTGCTCCGGGTCCTCCTGGAACTCCGTCGAAAGGCCTGTGGTCTGAACAAAACACAAACATGTGCGGACAAATCCCATGCAGGGGTGAGTATATAAAATACTCAGTAGGCACCCCAAAAACCCCAAAATAAAAGGGAGCAACTGAAAGACAACAGTCAGCTCATCACAGCCAGAGAGAACCCAAACGAGAGAGAAACTCCATCTCGAGACCATCCTCAGCTAAAACGACTAGTCAGCTCAGCTCAGGTGTATGCTCATATATACACCATGAACATCCGCTCAGGTATATGCCCATACATAAACCATTAACAATCAGATATACTCATTTCACGCACCAAGCCTCATGAGGTTCCGACCTCATAACCTATGACAAGTACATAACTAGGAGAACACACTCCACGAGCTCTGTCATCCCAGATGGCACGCGTCCGAGAGGTATATGCTCGTCAGATATCATCACTGAGATCCTCCAACCTGTGGATTATGGGTCCACCATGCTTCCGCTGCACCACTCAGATAACTCGTAGATCTCACATATAGGGGATCACTCCCAGGAACTGCTGGGGGATACTACAACCCGATCTGGTGCTCCACAGATCACATCACTCAGATAGAGGATCATCGCCCGTGCGAAGATGGCTACGACGATGCAGGAAACCCAATCTGGTATAACTCGTGATGTAGGGGATCGAACCGACGATGCACTAACCCTACCGAAACCACACGCTGAGTAGGGGATCGTTTAACCGACGATTCCGCAACCCTACTGAACGGCCCACTGCGTAGGGGATCATATTCTCGATGATGCCTCAAACCCTACGAGGTTAACCTGCTAGATAGGGGATCGTCGCTCGTGGATAAGCGGTCACAGCGATACCAAGAACCCGATCTAGGGAAGCGAAGCTAGAGGATCCTGCTCCGAACCTCCGAACCCACCGGAGGGATGCCACAACTCTATCAGAAAACCATCCTATCGAGGGGATCACAAACCTATACTGGGATAGTAATGCCACACGAACCCTCATAGGAACGAACCAAGGGAGTACACTCAACCATTGCTGGTCCAAACGTCGCTAACCCAAGCGACCTGCATCATCTCCACATTGCGCACCTCCTAGGCCTATACCGGGGTCACTATCGCGATCTACGCAGAAAAACACGCATGGTGGGCTATTCATTTTCCCCGAACGGACTTATGAAGCATAAGTCGTAAAAACGCAGCGTACGCATGGAAGCCGCCTCGTGGATCCCATGCCTCGGCCCCAAATTTAGGCGGGCAGATTGCACCGTTGCAATCCTCTCGGAAAAACACACAGAAATGAGTGCTCAAACACTCCAAACAGATGTCGGGTGAAAAAGTGACATTTCACCGTAAAATGTGCAAATCGGGCCCTGCGGGGGCCGCACCTTGTCTTTAGCTTGAACACTCGAAAGAGCATCTCAAAAAGTCCGCACGAAGCCTAGGGTCATGCTACCGCTAACGGCGCGTCAATCGGACATCCGGTTCGCGAGGTACATTCGTTGCAAGCTTTAATAATAATTTAATATTATTAAATTAAAGCGTTTCGGGTCACCCACCTTCGAGCGCAGAACTCAAAAACCCCGAAACCCACTTCAAAAAGTCTGTCTCGCTGAGGCAAACCCATGGCCGCCGACGGCGCGTCAAACGGACGCGCCGTCTAGAAGATATGCCCATTTGAACATAAGGGGCCCAACTGAGTCGGTCCATCTCGGTCGGTCCGGTCCAGACCGCCAACCCGCGGCCCAGCCGCGGGTCTGACCCAGCTCGTCGCGGCCCGTTCCAACACCAACGGACCCGAGGGTCCGATTCTTCCACTCAGACCGACCGCAAGACCGGTCTCTGTCCGCACGCCGCACCAACAGGACCCGCGGGATGCGGGTCCTTGTCCGCAGCTCCCCCCCGAGGCGCTGACCTCAGGGCTTCCCCCTGACCGCGACAGGCCGAAGTCGTCGCTCCCACCTGCTGAGCGCACCGCCGCGACACCAGTCGCCCGCGCCGCGGCCGCCTAGGCTCCCCGCTTCGCTATCGGACGGCCCGCCGCACCTCCACGCATCAGCCCCTGACTGTTGCGCCGCGTCGAAGCCCCGGCCTGCTCTTTGCCTGAGCGTCGCGCTCTCGGCCGCCCCGTCTGACTCCCGACCCCCCCCCCCTCGGACTCCGCTCGTCCGACGGTCATCGCACACCCATGCTCTGCCGCGGGGTTCTGCCGACACCGCACCTCCGAAGACGCTCCACCGCGCGACATACCGCGGCCACCGCGCGCAGCCGCCGGCCGCTACTGCCGGTGGTGATCTGGTTGTTCTTTCGACGGACCACCGTAACTCGAATGGATGCCCGATTTCAGATCGGGAGACATCTTTGGGATCCCTGCATTGCAACCCTCGCAACGCCTACCTCTTATCAACGATCCGACGGTCGATTGGCGCATCCGAAAATTCGGACGAAGAACGACGAAGAACGCATTGAACATGGGATTTAGAACGGGGCTCGGACGATGGCCGTGTTCGTTTGGCTATCGTCCTAATTCTAAAATTATAGAATTTAAACGACGGGTTTGTCGAAAACTCATGAAATCGACGGAGCGAAAAACAACAGAAAAACCTACTTCAATCCGACCGTTTGTTGTTGGCGGCGCGCCCGCTGCGAACCCACTTCAATCCGTCGGAGTTCGCTCCTCAATTCGGCAAAGAACAGTGAAGAACGCCGAAGAACAGTTGAGAGAGAGAGAAGGGAAATTATGGCTTTCCCTTAATTCCAACACTTAAGTGAATTTATATACTCACCGAAACTCCGCCAACGATCGCGGATTCCAAAACCTCCACGCCCGCTTATTTTATATCACACCTAGGCAAAACACCCCATTTCGAACTCAACGGAAGTCTCGGATTTCCATTCCGAGACTTCGTTCGAAAGTTATTCAAAAAGAACGCCAGTGATAAAAATCACTAAGTCATTATTTCAAAAATACGATTTTGCCCCTGGGTGACTTCTCTCACAGCAAGCCCGCAATCGTAACTTTTACACTCCGCCTAAGGTAAACGGCACGCTTCGGACGCAACCGTGTCCTCGGATTTCCGATCCGAGCTACCTTTTAAGAGATAACTCGTTCCCGCCTCATGCATAGTATAAAAATACTTAATATTTTTATAAAATTAATTTCGGGCACACCGGGCCTCAGAATCGCACGCCGTCTTCGTGCCTAGCTCTGGAATTATTCATAGGAATATTCCAAAGTTTGACAGAGCCAAAACCCGAGTCGCTACACTGCCTATGTTACGCACCACCTTGGAAGGAGGCTAGTATGGGAGATCGCTTGGTCTGCCTGTGCGACGCACCACCTTGGAAGGAGGCTAGTATGGGAGATCGTTTGGCCAGCCTGTGTGACACCACCTTGAGGACAAGGTGGCTTTTCAGGGCGGCGGCAGTGATAGGAACTAGGGGGTAATAGTGTCATTATATGAGGGGAATATATTGTGGGGGGAAAATATTATTAGTTTGTTAGTAGAGGAATTCAGTTATAAATAAAGGGTTGGGGTCTGAGGGAGAGGGTAGCGAGAGGATTGTAATTCAGACCGCACTTGCAGATCGGCCTAGGGCTTGGGAGCCTGCCTTCATGGTTTGGCTTGGGAGCCTGCCTTCATGGTTTGGCTTGGGCGGAAGTCTCTCTCGATCTTTCTTCCCCCTTTTCTGCTAGTTATTTTCTATAATACAAGTAGTCGGTCTTTGTCTTTATCAAATATCGCCATATCTTTTATTGCATAGCATAAATTTATAGTTTTGTTTTTTTAAAGTCAATTCACCCCATCTCTATTTGGGACAACACTCCCAAATGGTGGTGAAACACCGAAACAATTTCCACACACCATGTGGTAGACACTTGATTTCTCTCACACTACAGATAGTGAGAAACCTGATTGATGAACACCAAACTGTTACACCGTCATTCATATTCTAGTGTAGCCTCTACTATTTTCATCTCAGAGCATTTGTTGAAAATTAGTTTTGTGCTGAGCTCGAGTCAGATTCAGGTAATCCTCTTGAGGATACACTAACATTCATATTCTAGTGTAGCCTCCACTATTTTCATCTTTAGAGCATTTGTTGTAAATTAGTTGTTTGTGCAGAGCTCGAGTCAGATTCAGGTAATCCTCTTAGGATACACTTACCCCAAATCAGATAAAATTAATTATTAACAATTCATTAATTTTATATTTTTAATTAAAAAGAAAATCATAATGTATACTTTTTGAATTCAGATTCAAGGTTTGGGTCACGTTTAGAAATAAATTTAAATTTTTAAATTTATAATCAGATTAAATTAATTATTATTAATTCATTAATTTTATATTTTTAATTAAAAAAATCATAGTATATATTTTTGACTTCATATTCGGGTTTGTGTAAGGTTTAGAAATGAATTTTAAATTTATTGTTGGACCCCATTTAAGTTTAAATGGGTATTTCTGAGTCCCACATCGGACTTACCCTCCTTGTAATTAGATTTACTAATCTATAAAAGAGTATCCCCACCTCACATTGAGGTATGGGGAATTCACCATCTACATGGTATCAGAGGGATCTTAATCCCGACCCTCCCTCCCAGCGGATTCCCGGTTTTGTCCGGCCCCGCCTCTCTTCCCCCCTCTGGCTCTGCCCTAATCTCCCGGCAGCCCTCTCCCGGCGCGGCTCCCCTCGCTCAGCGGCGCCCTCGCCAGCGCCTCGCCCTGGCGCCCTCACCCTCGCCCAGCACCGCCCTCGCCCTCGGCCTCGCCCTCGCCCAGCGGCTCCCCTCCCGGCGCCCTCTCCCGGCGTGGCTCCCGGGCCCGGCTTCCGACGCCCTCCCACGGCGCGCCCTCGCCCAACACCGCCCTCGACCCAGCGGCGCTCTCGCCCGACGCCCACGCCCTAGCCCTCGCAGCACCCGCGCCCACGCGGCGCCCCTGCCCCAGCCGCACCCCCGCCCAGCGCTCGCGCCCTAGCCCCGGCGGCGCCCTCGCCCCCGCACTGCCCTCACCAGCGCCCGCGCCCTGGCCCCGGCGGCGCCCTCACCCCCGCACAGCCCTCGCCCAGCGGCGCCCTCCCCCGGCGACAACACTCGCCCCGACATTTCCTCCTGAGAGCGACCCCCTGTCGCTGCTCCCTCCGGCGACATCTCCAGGCCGCCTCCCTTCCACCGCGCGACTCCCGGCAACCAGGTCAAGCGCCTGCCCTCCATGGACGCTTCCTCAGTTCTGTCGTCCCTGATCACGGCCTCCTCCCGGCTTGTCGATGACCGGCTGGATGCCACAAACTTCTCCGTCTGGCGGAAGACGGTCTTGATGTCCCTACGCGGCATGGGACTTCATTCTCATCTTGAGAAACCCCCACCCGCAATCACTGACCCCAAATTCGACTCTTGGCAGCTGGCGGACAGCAAAATCTTCGCATTACTGGTCAACTTCATGGACCGATCCGTGAAAGATGTCAGCAGGACTGCCAACACTGTCAAAGAGTTATGGGATTCCTTGATTGTCATGTTCTCCGAGACCAATAACTTGGCTCGGGTCTCAGACGTTCTACAGCGTCTCTCCCACATCCGCCAGCAGGATCGGACCTTTCCAAACTACTTCATGGAATAGAAGGGTCTCCGCAACGAACTGCAGGAACTCTGGCCTATTCCTCAGACTCCGGCAGAAGCGCAGACTCAACGGGACCAGCTCTGCCTATTCAATCTCCTGAATGGCCTCGCACCTGACTACGCCACGACGGCCACTGAGATGCTCGCCAGCCTGTCTACGCTAGATATCCCGCAGGTCTATCATCGCCTGCAGAAAGCTCATCGGGCCCTTGCACCACCCGTCCCCATCCCTGATCACACTGCACTCCTGGGCCGTGGCGGTGGCCGCCCTACCGGCCCTCGAGGGCGCGGCCGTGGAGACGGCCGACCTCGCCCCCTCTGCCAGCACTGCGGCAAGCTCGGCCATCTGGTCGACCGCTGCTGGGTCCTTCATGGTCGTCCCGATTCGCACCCCCGACAGGGCCAGACTGCGATCAGCGATGCATCATCACCAGCTGCTGCTCTTCCCCCGTCTTTGGATCTCTCCCTGGCTGAGATCCAGCTGATTCACGATTACCGGACCACCTCCATGCTGGGCTCTTCATCAGCTTTTCTTGCCCATTCCGGTGGTCCCACTACTTTTGTCAGTCATCGTTCCCCTGCATGGATGCTTGACTCAGGTGCGTCTGACCACCTCACCGAGGATGCAGGTATACTCTCCAACTACCGTCCCTATAGTGGATCCTCAGCCATCACTGTTGCTGATGGGTCCACTCTCCCCATAGCCGGCTTTGGCACCTGTTCCCTCACCTCCTCCCTTCACCTATCCTCGGTGGCTCATGTACCCCGCAGTCCATTTAACCTGTTTTCCATCAGCAAGCTGACCAAGGATCTCAACTGTAATGCTATCTTTACCACGTCTTCTGTTTTGTTTCAGGAGCGGACGACGAACCGGGAACTTGGTAGAGGCCAGCTTCGGGATGGGGTGTACATGTTCGGTGGCCCGACTTCCATCGCCTGCGCGTCTGTCCCTGCTCGTGCCGTTGACCTCCATTCTCGGTTGGGCCACCCCTCCGCCTCCGCACTTCATCAACTATATCCCGATATTAGTCCTCGTTTATCTTTTCCTTGTGAGTCGTGTCGTTTTGCGAAACACCATCGCACATCATATTCTCCTCGAGTTGACACACGGGCCGCCAAACCCTTTGATTTGGTTCATTCCGATGTATGGGGTCCCTGTGCCACCTCGAGTCAATCTGGGTATAAATATTACATTTCTTTCATTGATGATTATTCTCGTATGACATGGCTTTACCTTCTTCGAGATCGGACAGAGGTTCTCTCCACCTTTCAGACTTTTTACCATGAGATCCAGACACAGTTTTCTATCCCTGTGAAATGTCTCCGATCTGACAATGGGCAGGAATACTTATCCACTCACTTTCAGCAGTTTCTGCGGGCCCACGGCATCATCCACCAGACCTCCTGTCCTGATACCCCTCAACAAAATGGGGTGGCCGAGCGAAAACACCAGCATATTCTGGAAACCGCTCGTGCCCTCCTCTTCCACCGCCAGGTACCTCATCTCTTCTGGGGGGATGTCATCCTCACTGCTACTTACCTTCTCAATCGTCTTCCCTCCTCCATCCTTCAGAGGGAGACTCCTTTTCATACCTTGTTCCCCTCTATTCCTCCTCACTCCCTTCCACTCCGCGTCTTTGGATGTCTCTGTTATGTCCGGGACACTCGCCCCAATCTCTCCAAACTGTCTCCCAAATCCCTTCGATGTATTTTTCTCAGATATTCCCGCACTCAATGCGGGTACCGATGCTTCTCTCCAGACCTCCGCCGGTATATCACCTCTGTCGACGTATCGTTTGTCGAGAGCTCTCCTTTCACTCTCCCCTCTCCTCATCCCGACACTACCATCGATGACTGTCTTCCGCTCATGGTTCACCCGCCTCTGGTGTCTCCTCCGACCGGTCATCTCTTTGGACAGACCTACTCTCGTCGTCCTTCCGTTGTACCTCCCATCCAGGCCGAGGACAACATTGTTCCCGCTTCGTTAGATGCTCCTGTCACAGCTCCCGAGGACTTTCCGATTGCGCTCCGGAAAGGTACTCGCTCGTGTCAGACTACTCCTCTCTTTGTATCTTCATATAGGGGTCTGTCAGCTCTGGAGACCGTGTCGATTCCTCGAACAGTTGGTGAAGCCAAATCTCACCCCGGATGGCTCGCCGCAATGAGGGATGAATTGCAAGCTCTGGATGACAACCATACATGGGATCTCGTTCCACTTCCGGCGGGCAAACAGGCGGTCAGCTGTAAATGAATTTTCACAATCCGTCTCAATCCCGATGGCTCTCTTTGCCGCCTCAAAGCTCAGCTTGTCGCAAAGGGATTTGCTCAGACATATGGCATCGACTACTTTGAGACCTTCTCTCCAGTCCCAAAGATGGCCTCTGTTCGCCTATTCATCTCTTTGGCTGCTCATCATCACTGGCCGCTTCATCAACTGGATGTTAAGAATGTTTTTCTCCATAGCTTTCTTAACGAAGAAGTCTACCTGCAGCAGCCCCCTGGTTTTTCTGCCTCTGGTGCCGACTCCCATGTCTGCCGTCTCCGTCGCTCCCTCTACGGCCTCAAGCAGTCTCCTCGAGCATGGTTTGGCCGCTTCATCACTGCCGTCACAGCCTTTGGCCTCTCTCGGAGTATGAAAGATCACAGTCTTCTTCCGTACGACGACGCACGGCTGTATCTTGCTTGTGGTTTATGTTGATGACATCATCATCACAGGGAGCGACTCCAGAGGCATCGCCAGCCTCAAGACGCATCTTCACCAGCACTTTCACACCAAAGATCTTGGTCCCCTCACCTACTTCCTTGGCATCGAGGTCTCCCGGACTGCGGACACTATCTCTCTCTGCCAGCGCAAGTATGCTCTTGATATCTTGCAGGATGCCGGGTTGAGCACAGCCACGGCAGTGGACACTCCCCTTGAGCCTGGGGAACGCTCCCTTCATTCCGACTCGGAACCATTTCCTCATCCCGAGAGCTATCGACGCCTGGTCGGTAAACTCAACTACCTCACCATGACGCGTCCCGACATTGCCTGTGTCGTTGGCAAAGTCAGCCAATTCATGGAGCATCCCACCAGATCTCAGTGGGATGCTGTCCTCCGCATTTCCAAATACATCAAGAAAGACCCTGCACGTGGCCTTCAGTACTCACATCATGCTCACATAAATGTTAAGGCCTTCTATGATGCAGACTATGTCAGTTGTCTCGCTACCCGCAAGTCTACTTCGGGTTTCGCCGTGTTCTTCGCCGGTAATCTCATCTCTTGGCGCAGCAAGAAGCAGATTGTCGTCTCCCGATCGAGTGTCGAGGCAAAGTATCGAGCCATGGCCACAGTCACTACTGAGATCCTCTGGCTTCGTCATCACCTCCATGAGCTTGGTTTCACAGCATCGACTCCTGCTCATATCTGGTGTGACAATCAGGCCGCCACGAAGATTGCCTCGAATCCCGTCTTCCATGAACGGACAAAGCATATCGAGGTGGACTGTCATTTTCTCCGCCACCATCTGGATAGCACCATATCAGTTTCGGCCATATCCCGACGGCAGATCAGTTTGCCGATCTCTTCACCAAAGGTCTCCCAGGAGCTCGCCTTGAGTCTCTCACTACCAGGCTGGGTATTCACAGCCTCCATGGCCCAGCTTGAGGGGGAGTATGAGATGGTCTTGTGTTTTGTCATCTTTTTTCTTTGTGGGACTCTATCCAATCTGGGCATGTCCAGCTTGAGGGGGAGTGTTGGACCCCATTTAAGTTTAAATGGGTATTTCTGAGTCCCACATCGGACTTACCCTCCTTGTAATTAGATTTACTAATCTATAAAAGAGTATCCCCACCTCACATTGAGGTAAGGGGAATTCACCATTTACATTTATAATCAGGTATTCAAAAGGGTTTGGGTAGTCAAACAAGTATTTCAAAAGTTTGGGATGCTATATTTTAAAAATAATTAAATTATAAATGGATTTGAGTTTTGTAATTAATAAATGAACTCGAGTTCTAGTACCTAAAACTTCACAGGTACTCGCCCCATTGATATCCCTAGCACTAAATGTATCCCAAGTAGAGCATAAACAGGAGCCAAAACGCTAGACTTGAAATTGTATGTCCGATACCTGAGATCGGATAAAAGGAAACCCATCCACATAACATGCATGCCTCTACACAAATCTAGACTCAAAATCTGTCAAGGCAAGATACTCATACATATCAGATGGACTGACTTTGAATGAACATCATATGGAAAAACTCAGACAGGTAGATGATCTAGCTCCAGAGGTTGCAGGAGCAGCAAACTATGTGAACTGCACCACTTTCTTTGATGCCCCCATTAGATCACAAGTTCACAATGAAATTTGCCTTTGGCTTACATTTGTTTTTCCCCAGTAAGCAAGAAACTTGCCTATGTGCTTAGAGGCTATAAAGATGCTCATACACAATTTCTCACACTAAATGATAGTGAGACACCCAATCATTCTCACTCTCCAATGGTGGTGAGACACTCAAAACAACTCCCACACTATGTAGTAGAGAAACACCTTATTCCCTTCGCACCATGCACCAGTAAGACACATTTACTCCCTCGCACTGTGATAATTGGACACCAGATTGATGAACAACATCAAACTATTACATAAACACTCACGCATACTATAGTTCGGCGTCTGAAGTCTTCATCTCAGAGCATCCATTGTTGGTGTTGATGATAAAGCTGCATAATCTAGAAAAATCTTCAATCAATTGTTATTTGATTTGCTTCTAAGCTGTTTTGAATGAAGTACAAGCACTAAGAACCAATATTCTTTGAACCCCATGACAGCACTCATAAATAACCATTAAAATTTAACTTTTAAAAAAATAGAGGTGCTTGTTGACTTTTACTTTCAAAAATAGAGGTGGTTGTTGACATTCACAATCGTGTAGGTGATCCGGTTATTCATGAGTCTTCATGATCTTTATTGTCATGCATGCAATCTCCGCTTAAAGATACCAACAATCCTTGACAATCACACAGGCAATTGGTTAATTGTCTAGGCGTTTCTTCACCTAGGCAAATCTTCCCTTCTAGGAAAAATTTTGAGACTACTGAAGTTTTTGTCCAACAACAACAAACAAGTTTTAAACCCAATTAAATGGAGTCGACTACATGAATCAAACATCGTCAATTAACTCTATTGAAGACCATCATTAAAACCATTTAGAACAAGATTGTAAAATGGGGAAACCCACTTACCTTCAAGGTGAGGTGGGGCTCTTCTCTTATAGAATGAAAAAGCGGAATGTACAAGAGAGTATTCCGATGTGGGACTCGGAAATACCCATAATAATACAAAAGAGGGTTTAACACTCCCCCTCAAGCTGGACAGACCCAGCTTGGACAACGAGTCCCACAAAAAAGAATAAGAGAACACTACACAAGACCCATAAATACTCCCCCTCAAGCTGGGTGTCAGATGTGGTGGATCCCCAGCTTGGAACTGAGCGAGGCAAGGCGAGCACCAGGGAGGCCTTTGGTGAAGATGTCAGCAAGCTGGTCTGCCGTCGGAATGTGGCTAAAGCTGACATGGTTGTGCTCCAGGTGGTGGCGAAGAAAGTGACAGTCCACCTCAATATGCTTCGTGCGTTCATAGAAGACGGGATTCGAAGCAATTTTAGTGGCTGTCTGATTGTCACACCAGATGTGAGCAGAAGTCCGCTGAGGAAAGCCAAGCTCCTGGAGGAGTTGCCGAAGCCAAAGGATCTCGGTAGTGACGGTGGCCACGGCACGGTACTCAGACTCGGCACTGGAGCGAGAGACGACCGTCTGTTTCTTGCTGCGCCAAGAAATGAGGTTGCCTGCCAAGAAAATGGCGAACCCAGAGGTAGATTTCCGAGTGGCAAGGCAGCTAGCGTAATCAGCATCGCAAAAGGCCTCAATATGCTGATGAGGATGCTGGGAGTAGTGAAGACCACGGGCAGGATCCCGTTTGATGTACTTGGCGATGCGGAGGACAGCATCCCACTGAGATGTGGTGGGATGCTCCATAAATTGACTCACTTTGGCGACCGCACAGGAAATGTCGGGTCGAGTCATGGTGAGATAATTGAGTTTGCCCACCAATCGACGGTACCGCTCGGGATGTGGGTAGAGAGCCGAGGAGGCATAAAGAGACCGTTCACCAGGCTCCAGAGGAGTATCGACCGCAGTGGCCTGAGTCAGCCCAGCATCCTGCAATATATCCAATGCATACTTCCGTTGGCAGAGGGAGATGGTGGCAGAGGAGTAGGAAACCTCGATGCCAAGGAAGTATGTGAGAGGACCAAGATCCTTAGTGTGGAAGTGCTGGTGAAGATGGGCCTTGAGATGGGTGATACCCACAGAGTCGCTGCCGGTGATGACGATATCATCCACATAGACGACCAATAAGATGCAGCCATGTGGAGTCGTCCTGTAGAAGACAGTGTGGTCTTTCATACTGCGGGAAAGCCCAAAGTCGCTGACGACCGTGCTAAAGCGGCCAAACCAAGTACGGGGAGACTGCTTGAGGCCGTAAAGAGAGCGGCGGAGACGGCAGACACGAGATTCAGCGCCGACGGCACAAAATCCGAGGGGCTGCTGTAGATAGATTTCTTCCTCAAGGAAGCCATGGATGAATGCATTCTTGACATCCAATTGATGAAGAGGCCACCGATGATGGGCGGCGAGAGAGATGAATAGCCGGACAGAGGTCATCTTGGCAACCGGGGAGAAGGTATCAAAGTAGTCAACTCCGTATGTCTGAGCAAAGCCTTTGGCCACAAGGCGGGCTTTGAGGCGATGGAGAGTACCATCGGGATTCAGCCTGACCGTGTAAATCCATTTGCTGCCCACTACCTGTTTGCCTGCTGGAAGGGGGACAAGATCCCAAGTATGGTTTTCCTCCAGAGCCTGCAATTCATCCCGCATGGCTGCGAGCCACCCGGGGTGAGATTTGGCCTCACCAACTGTGCGAGGTATAGAAACCGTCTCCAGAGCGGACATACCCCTGTAAGAAGATGCAAATAGAGGAGTACTCTGGCAGGAGCGAGTACCTTTCCGTAGGGCAATGGGCAAGTCCGCGGGTGGCGGAGCAGGAGCAGCGGACGAAGCGGGAGCATCAGCGTCACTGGCCGGAACGGGGAATACAGTCGAAGGACGGCGGGAGTAGACCTGACCAAAATGGGTGTCAACAGGGGTTGACGCCGGTGGAGGATGGATGAGGAGAGGAGGACAATCATCGAGGACAGGGTCAGGAGGAGGAGAGGTAGGAGGAGGCAAATTCGGAAGAGGCTGGATGATGAGGGGAAGACAGTCATCAATGGCAGAGTCAGGAGGAGGAGAGGGAAAGGAGAATGGAGAACTTTCCACAAAGGAGACATCTGCGGAGATGACATACCGGCGAAGGTCCGGGGAGAAGCAGCGGTAGCCGCGCTGAGTGCGGGAATAACCAAGGAATATGCAGCGGAGGGATTTGGGAGAGAGTTTGGTGCGGGCAGGGCGAGTGTCACGAACATAACACAAGCAACCAAACACTCGAAGAGGGAGGGAATGAAGAGGGAGAGTGGGGAAAAGAACCCGAAAGGGAGTCTCCCCCTTAAGGATAGAAGAAGGAATGCGATTGAAAAGGTAGGTAGCAGTGAGAATGGCATCTCCCCAAAAAAGCAGAGGCACCTGTCGGTGGAAGATGAGGGCACGAGCAGTCTCTAGAATATGTCTGTGTTTCCGCTCGGCCACGCCGTTCTGCTGGGGTGTATCAGGACAGGAGGTCTGATGAAGGATACCATTTGCCTGGAGAAACTGCCGAAAGGAAGTGGAGAGATACTCGCGCCCATTATCCGAGCGGAGACATTTGACAGAGATAGAAAAACGGTTCTTAATTTCATGGAAAAAGGTTTGGAAGGTGGAAAACACTTCGGAGCGTTCTCGAAGAAGGTAAAGTCACGTCATGCGCGAATAGTCATCAATGAAAGAGATATAGTATTTATAGCCCAAGTGACTCGGAATGGTACACTGGCCCCAAACATCTGAATGAACGAGATCAAAGGGGTGGGAGGCCCGTGTATCCGTGCGAGGAATGTAGGAAGAGCGATGATGTTTTGCAAAGGAGCATGAATCACAATGAAAAGTAGGAGTCCTACTGAAGTCCGGAAACATCTGATGAATGGTGGATGCAGGCGGGTGCCCTAAGCGGGAATGAAGATCAAGTGCCCGAGAAGAGGTAGACGTGCAAGCAATGGGTGTTGGCCCCTCGAACATGTAGACCCCGTCTCGAAGCCGGCCTCGACCAAGTTCCCGGTTCGTCGTCTGCTCCTGAAACACAACACCAGAAGAGGTAAATATGGCCGCACAGTTATAATCCTTAGTCAGTTTACTGATGGAAAGCAGATTAAAGGGACTGCGGGGCACATGTGCCACAGAGGGTAGGTGTATCGAAGGAGTCAGGGAGCATGCGCCGAAGCCCGCTATGGGGATAGTGGACCCATCAGCGACGGTGATGGCAGAAGAACCGGCATATGGGCAGTAAGACGTCAACATACCAGCATCACCGGTGAGGTGATCGGAGGCACCTGAGTCCAGCAGCCATGCAGGGGACCAATGGCTGACCAAGGCAGTGGGGCAAACAGTACGGGCCAGAGAAGCCGAGGAGGGAGCGGGGCGGATAGAGGCCGGTGGATCATGAGGCCGCCTGAGGTCGGCCATAGACAGGGCCAGAGACGGGAAAAGAGAGGCGACAGTCGAGGACACGTCCCGGACCGCGGGCTGTCCCTGCCGCAGGTGCTGAGATGGTCGGCCATGCAGGACCCAACATCGGGCGATCAGGTGGCCAAACTTGCCACAATGGTGACAAAAGGGACGTGGACGACGTGAAGCACGACCACGTCCCGAGGAGTCCGCCATGGAAGCGTCGGGAGCTGAGGCAGCGGGCTGGCGGGATGATCGGGCGCAGGACGTGCGCGTGCTGGAAGGGCCGCCGGAACGAGGGCGCGCTGCCGGGATGAGGGTGGGCTGCCGGGACAAGGGCGCTCGGCCGGGAGGGTCCGCCGGGACAGAGGCCGAGGGCGCCTGCTAGGGGGAAGGCGGCGGAAAAGGGGGGGGGCCGCAAGGCGAGAGCAGCGGGGGGCCCTCGGGAGGCGCGGGGCAGCGGGAGGCGCCGGAGCTGCGGGAGGCGCCGGGCGAGGGTGGCCGGGAGGCGTAGCCGAGGGCGATCCGCCGGGGAAGAGAACCGTCGGGATGAGAGGGCCGCCGGGAGGGGAGCGGGACGGGAGAGGCCGCCGGAGAGAGGGCGCCGGACTGGAGGGAGATCCCCCGGGAGCCGGGAGCCGCGAGCGCGCGGGAGCAGCGGGAGGCGCGGGAGTCGCTGGAGCAGCGGGAGGCGCCGGAGGCGCTGGAGCAGCGGGAGGCGCCGGGAGCAGCGGGAGTCGCGGGAGGCCACGGGACGCAGGGGAGCCGGGAGCCGCGTCGCGCCGGGGAGCCGCGCAGGGAGGAAAAGACAGTCGCGCGGGAGGGCCGGCGAGGTTAGGAGCGGCGCTGGAGGGGAGATTCGCCGGAAGGGCGCGATCCGGGCAGAACCGGGAGGGTGGCCAGACGAGGCCGTCGCGCGGGGAGAAGCACCGCCGGGAGGCACGGGAGGCGCCGGAGCTGTGGGAGGCGCCGGGTGCAGCAGGAGAGCCGCCGGGAGAATGGAGGGCCGCCGGGAGGTGAGCCCCAGGGGCTGGGCGCGCGGACGGCGGGACTGGCCGGGAGCGCCGCTGGTAGGGAGGGCCGCCGGGAATGGCCAGGCCGGAGAGGAGGGAGGCCCGCCGGGAGGTGGAGGCGTAGCGGGAGGGACAACCGCCGGGAGGAGAGGTGCACCGGGAGAGAGGGCAGGCCGGAAAGGAGCTGGGCAAGAGGGCTGCGCCGGGACAGGAGAGGAGGCCCGCCGGGAATGGCTAGGGCAGTAGGGAGAGAGGCGGGGCCGGGAGGACGCCGGGAATCCGCAAGGGAGGGAGGGTTCGGGATAAAAATCCCTCTGATACCATGTAAAATGGGGAAACCCACTTACCTTCAAGGTGAGGTGGGGCTCTTCTCTTATAGAATGAAAAAGCGGAATGTACAAGAGAGTATTCCGATGTGGGACTCGGAAATACCCATAATAATACAAAAGAGGGTTTAACAAAGATCAACTTAAATGATTTGTTTAAGGGTCCTTTTTAAGTCTACCTCTACCTCTTTTAATAAGTGAATTTTTCATTAAGCTTACCCTATTAATAATTGCATCCCTAGGACTTCTTCTAACATTTTCAAACCATCTTGATCTAATTGCAGTCATCTCTTGTCAATCGGAGTCATTCCAATTTTCTCTCGAACACATTCATTTCTAATCTCATCCTCTTAGTATGTTCACATGTCCATCTTAACATTTTCATTTATGCTACCTTTATTTTGTGTTCAAGATGTCATGTCAAAGTCCAACACTCACTACCATATAGAATAGTTGATCAAATAACAATCCTATAAAATTTACCCTTCAATTTCAAATAAATTTTACGATCACAAAGCATGTCGTTCACCATTTTATCCATCTAGTCTGACACTAAAGTCTTTGTCCAACCTCCGAAAATCAGGATCGCATAGGTGAATGGAACATCGCATAAGCAATTCATCCCGAACGCACATGCGATAGGGGCATCACATGGGTGATTTTTTCTTTACCAAAAACTACTTGAAAAACTTAAAAACTTTTGTCCACCTCAAAGACATCATGATCATGTACCCAATCAAGAAATTGCATGGGTGATTCTTCAAGATTGCATAACCAACCTGAAAATTGCAAGCTCAAATTTTTCAAACAAATCTACAATAAACGTTTCAATTTGACAACTAAAATAATGTGCATGGTACCAAATCATGTAGGTGATTTCCACAGATCACCTAGGCAATTTATGAATCACCTGCACAATTTGGTCATGCAACTTTGAACTTTACTTTCACATGCCTTAAAACACTAAACACGTGAGATCAAAAAGCATATAACAATGTTGAGACCATCAAAACAAGAATCATTATTGAATCTAAAGTTACCACAACTCGGAATGCATAGCATAGGAATTGGAATAATCATATACAACTTGGAAATGCACAAAAACTTACAACGCACAAGAGGCACATCACCAATATTTGCACGCATGTGCTTTGGTATTATGATATTGTTTTACTTAAAAAACAGTCATGCTCTCTTGAGTTCATATTATGCAAAAATATGCATTTTAGACCATCCACTTGGGTAATGTGGCACAATCACGCTCCTCTAGTTGACTCAATGAAAATTTCACATCCAACTATCTAAAATTTTCCCAAGTCTGGAAAAATTGACTACGTGAGGCATTCAGCTATGTGGAGAACTGGCTATGTCGAGCATTCGGCTACGTCAGTCGCCTACGTGAAGGATTTGCCTACGTTAAACGGTTACGTGGAAATCACCTACGTCGTTGGATCGCCTACGTGAGCAATCGACTACATAGATCAATCAGCTACATAAATTGGTTATGTGGAGTAGTTGGCTACATAACTTGGATAAGTGGTAAAATCAACTACACTGATCCAAATGGCTGCGTGATGCTTTCGGCTGTGTCAAATTTGGCTACGTGATCAATAAGCCTACGTGAAACAAATTGGATATGTAAAGAAGGCCAACGCAAATTCGGCTACATAAATAAATTGGTTACATGAAGAACGGTTATGTGGATCAATTCGGCTACGTGAATTCAACTGTGTAGAATTTGGCTACGTGATGATCTGCAATCAGCTACGTCGATTTGCAACCTGGTATTTATTACTGTTGGAGTACTTTCAGCGAGTTTAAATGTTGTCGTGCGTTCATTAATTCTTGGATTACCTCTTTATCGTAAAAATTATCACAATAAGAGACGACTACCGAAAAAAGAAACAAGTACAAAGATAATTTAATGGATAGAAATGTTGTCAAGGCATTTCCAAGAAAAAGATGTGCGTTTTTAAATCAAGAGTCGCGGATTGTATGGATCAGTTGTGCACTAAAAAGTCAAGTTTTGCATGCTTTTTAGAAGAGTGGAGTTGTAAAAAACATAATAGAGAAGAACCAAAGCGCCTGAACTAACTATTCTTTGAAAAGTTCGTTTGTGCGCTACTTTGTTTTTACACAAGAAGAAGAAGCGTTGTGATCTACGGCTGTGCTATCTCTATCATCCCTGCTATTATTTTAGAACTCTCCTCAAGTTGCATTCTTTCTTATCGTCTCTCCTGGAGATTTCATCCTTCTGTTAGAACCTTGAAGACTGTTGTTTGTAAAGCATTGTCGGGGCCCGATTTAAAGCTCATGTGTTGTTGTAACAAGTATCGACTATTTGCACTCAATCATGCAGTCCCTAAAAAAAGGATCGGTAGACTGATCTAGTGAAAATCATCAAACTTGTGGAGAAGAGTGTTAGTAGAGTGGACTGAGAAATTTTTGTTCCCCGAACCACTATAAATCTTTGTGTCTGATCTCTTTCTTTTATGTTTTTATTTTCACTGTCGCTTGTGTTAAAGAAAAGATCATAAGTTAATCCTATCTAAAAAGGGTGGTTTTCTAAGCAAAGAAAATTTCAAGAGCTTAATTCACCCTCTTGAGTCTTAGTGCAGTCTATCTCCGACAACAATTGGTATAGAGGTTGCGACTTTTGAGTTCTCAGCTTTCAAAAGTTGAAGTCTAAAAACCATCTTCAAAAATGGCTGTTACGTTTGACAAGAGAGAAGATATGTCAATGGTAAGAGCTCCTTACTTTAATGGTGAGAATTATGGTTATCGGAAGGCGCGGATGATCATTTATCTAAAGAACCTTGATCTAAAGGTTTATCTTAAAGTCGTGAAGCCTTATGCAATTCCAGCCACATAACCAGAAACATGAGATGTGGACACCGAAAAACAATTATGATTTAAAATCCAAAGCAATGAATGCTATTATTTGTGGACTAGGTCCAAATGAGTTCAACTGAGTTTCACAATGTCAAATAGACCATGAAATGTGGACTATTATAGGAGTTGCCTATGAAGGTATAGATAATGTGCGAGCTCTCAGTATTATAACTGAAGATGAAAGCATCACCCAACTTAATGGAAGACTTAACTGAGGTGGTAAATAATGTTGCAGCTTTAGGAACACTCATTCCTGAACCAAATCAAGCTTTGAAAATCCTCAGAATTCTACAACAAGACGAAGTGGAATCTCAGCTGTCATTAGACAATCCATAAAGGTCAAAAATTTCAAAATAAAGGATCGCGTTGGGACTCTTATGATGTACGAGGCAGAAATGGAAGCTTAAGTTGGAGAGCACAGATTAGTTAAGAAGGAGAATGTTGCCTTAAAAGTTTCAACTTCAAAGGATGACAAGAAAAGCAAAGGGATTCAAATAGTCCAGTCATCTAATGAAGCTACTTCATGTAGTTCTGCTTCAGATAGTGGGCTTGCTTGCTCACTTAGCTAGGAAGTGCAAAAAGTTTTATAATAAGAAGAGGATTCAAGAAAACCTCCAATAAGTTCAAGAAGCATGATGGCAATTCTAAAGAGGTAAGATGCTATGAATGCAATAAACTTGAACACATCAAACCAGATTGTCCACAGCTACAAGACAATAAGAAGTCTGAGAAAAAGTACTTCGAGAAAGTTGGCTATAAGAAGAAAGCCAAGAAAGTCATTAAAGCCACATTGAGTGTTTCGGAGGATTCTAGTGATGTTACATCCTCAAAATCAGAAGCTGAACATTTTAATCAAAAATCCAACATGTGTTTTACAGCACCACTCTAATGAGGTGCATTCATATTATTCTTCTGAGCATGAGTCTGAATCTGAAAATAAAAATCAATCTTATTTGGAATTAAATGCACATATTGTGCCCTGTTGGAAACTAAGTATGAATCTTTGAAAAAGATAAATAAAACTCTCAAAAAGTCCTATGATGTTATTGCTAATGAAAAGGAGGACTTAAATAAACAAATTTCATATTTGAAAACCAAGCTGGAAAATTCTGATGCATCTTGTGTTGAACATGATAATAAGATTTAAAAATTGCAAAAAGAAGTTCAAGAATTCAAAGATGTTAGCAAGTGTTTTCACAAAAGGTGAAAATTATTTAAATCAAATCTTGGAAATAATAAGGCCCATAAAAATAGGTTTGGTATAGGAAGTCAAGGTGAAAGGCTAAAGTTATACAAAAACTATTTTTTGCGTCGGGTTCTCAGAATAAGAAACTCTCTAAAATTACTTGTTTTCATTGTGGAGAGTTAGGGCATTATGCTAACTATTATAGTTTGAAAAACCCACAATTTTGTGGAGTTAAGCATGTCTTTCTTTCAAAAAGTTATTCAAATTTTAGTGCTGGATTTTCTGGACAGCACAAACAGATTTGGGTTTCCAAATCTTTAGTCGGTAACCTTGCTGAACCCAAAAAAATATGGGTACCAAAACAATTTCTTATTTGATTCATTTTCGTAGGGAAAAAGGTCCAAAAGCATCAATGAGAAATGATATATGATATATGGACAGCAGATGCTCAAGGCATATGAGTGGAGATTTCTCTAATTTCCACTCATTATTAAAAATTGACGGAGGTTATGTCACTTTTGGTGACAATGCCAAAGGCAAAATAATGGGAGTGGATTAGTTGGCAATCCAAGCTCAATACTCAACAACAAAGTTCTTTATGTGGAGGGATTAAAGCATAATCTAATAAGTATTTCCCAACTTTGTGATGAAGGTTATTTTGTAGATTTTTTAAATAATACATGTTCTGTTTTTAAAAGATAAGATTCTTAAATTTAAGGCACCTAGAACAGAGAATGTCTATCCTCTGGATCATAAATCATTGAGTAACAAAAAATGAACTGTTTAAATGTTGAAACAAATGAATCTTGGATTTCGCATAGAAGATTGTGACATTGTAATGTCTATTCTTTGAGAAAATTGTCTGAAAGTAATTTAGTTTCAGATTTACCTTAACTTGAATTGAATAAAAAGAAACTATGTGATGCATGTCAAATGGGCAAGCAACACAAATATCTTTCAAACCAATTAAAGAGGTTTCTACTTCTAGACCCCTAGAATTAATTTATATAGATTTGTTTGGGTCATCTAGAACTACAAGACTAAGAGGAAAATCTTTTGTTCGTGTGCTAGTTAATGATTTTTCTAGATTTACATGGGTTTTCTTTTTAAGTGTTAAAAGTCAAGCATGTTCTGTTTTTATAAGTTTTTGCAAATTGGTTCAAAAAGAAAAAGATGTCAAAGTTATTGCTTTGAAAACATGGAGGAGAATTTAAAAACCATAAGTTCAATTCTGTGTAAATGGTGAATTCCCCTTGCCTCCTTGCCTCAAAGTGAGGAGGAGGCGTTCTTTTATAATGAATGATAAACTCCACATCGGACCACAAGTCCGATGTGGGATACAGACTCCAACACTCCCCCTCAAGCTAGGTGAACCTAGCTTGGACACATAATGAAAAGAAAGCACAAAACAGACGCTAACACTCTCCCTCAAGCTGGACAGACCCAGCTTGATTACAAAACAGATGAAATAAAAAAGAAAGCTGCAAAAGGTTGCTGCTCCCCCTCACGATCGAAGCTCCTCCTTAAGATGATGGATGGATGATGTTGCGGGCGCAGCAGCAGAAACCACTCAGATCGGCTGGTTGACGGAGCGTCAGGAATGCCGCACTAGTGGGGCCGGTCGATGAAACGCCGGGAAATCCAAACTAGCACCGGGAAAACCGCACTAGCGGGGCCGGCGACGGGAGGCGGGGACTCCGCATAAATCGTTGCGGGATCTGGCGGCGCCAACGGACCCAAATCCTAGGTGGTCGAGCTGCTGCGCCAGCGAATGGGCGTGCCGACGGATAGAGATGCGGCTGCCGGGAGTCGTCGGGAGATGCCGGCGAGGCGGGGATGCCGCATGAGGTGTCGGAGAGCCGAAACTTAAAGCAGGGCAGCCGCTGGGAGAAACTGGAATCGACTGGCTGCCGGAAGAGGAGCGCAGGAGGAGGCCGGCGAGGGAGCAGGACAGTGGGAGGCGGCGTTGGAAACCGGAGGAGGCCGCCGGTGTGGAGAGGCCGGTTGCTGGAGGCCGGCTGTCGGAGGCACCGGCAGGGGGAGAGGGCTGGGAGTCTCGTCGAGAGCCAGCGCGAGGGAAGCCGCAGTGAAGGCGGGGCCTGGCGCCGGAAGAGATCCGCCACAGGGAGAGAGGGCCGCCCGGAGAGAGGGCCGCCTGGAGAGAGGGCCGCCGGGAGAGAGGGCCGACAGGAAAGAAATCCGCCAGGAAGGGATCGCCGGCAGGGCTGGCGCACTGGATCTGGACGGGAGCAGCGGGAGGCGTGGGAGGCGCTGGAGCAGCGGCAGGCGCCGGGAGCAGCGAAAGGCGCGGGAGGCGCGGGAGGCGCTGGAGCAGCGGGAGGCGCGGGAGGCGCTGGAGCAGCGGGAGGCGCGGGAGGCGCTGGAGCAGCGGGAGGCGCGGGAGGCGCCGGGCGAGGGTGGCCGGGAGGCGCCGGATAAACGCAGGAGGCGGGCGCCGCTGGAGAAGCAGAAGCGTCGGGAGGAGGAGCAACCGGGAAACCGCACAGGGAGGCGGGCGCCGCTGGAGAAGCAGAAGCGCCGGGAGGTGTGAAGCCGACGGGAGAGGTCCTGCGCAGGAGAGGGGCGTCGCTAGAGGAGCGCGCGGGGAGCCGCGGGCACAGGAGGGCCGCCGGGAATCGCGCCGGTGCGGAACGTCGGGAGAGTCGCGCTCGGGAGGAGCGGCGACGGGAAGGGCGCGCGCAGGAGGAGCCGCGCCGGGAGGGATCGTGCGCAGGAGGAGGACGTGCCGCCGGGGGTTGTGACACCGCGGGGAGGCGGAAAGATCACCGCAGGGGAGAAGGGGCCGAGCCAGGCAGGAGGGCCGCCGGGGAGCCGCGGGAGGGCGACGCGGGGAGCCGGGACGCCGGGAATGATGACCGGCAGGAACAACGGAGGGAGGGGGGGCGGCGGCTATTTGGATTGGAGGCGCCGCCCCCCGGTCGGGGAAACCCTAAAGGAAGGGAGAAGAAAAAATAATAATTCGGGAGGGAGGGTCGGGAGTAAATCCCTCTGATACCATGTAAATGGTGAATTCCCCTTGCCTCCTTGCCTCAAAGTGAGGAGGAGGCGTTCTTTTATAATGAATGATAAACTCCACATCAGACCACAAGTCCGATGTGGGATACAGACTCCAACAAATTCCTATTGTTCAAAACATGATATAAAACACTTTTTCTACCCCGGGACACCTCAATAGAATGGTGTTATTGAGAGGAATAAAACTTTGCAAGAAATTGTTAGAACAATGTTATATGAATATAACCTGCCTACACATTTTTGGGCTGAAGGTGTGAAAACAGCATGTTATGTCATAAATAGAGTTCTAATAAAACCTATTTTGAAGAAAATACCATATGAGCTATGGAATAATAAAAAGCCAAAAGTTGAATAATTTAAAATGTTTGGATGCAAGGTTTATATTCTAAACACCAAGGATAATCTTGGTAAATTTGATCCAAAAGTTGATAAAGAATCTTCCCTGGCTATTCTACTACTTCCAAGGCATATAGAATTTTCAACAAAAGATCAAAGATTGTTGAAGAATCAACTCATGTTAAATTTGATGAAAGTGGTATTTTTTATCACAAAATGACTCAAATTAATGAGCAAATTGATTCTTTTGAAAAATTGAAATTTGAACCTCTCTTTGAGAGTAAAAAGGATGAAGATTTGGAACTTGATTTTCCAGAACCAAATCCTAAAAAGATGGATACCTGTGAACCAGAAAGTGTGCTGCCTAGACAACCTAGAACCCTTAAGAACCATCCCTTTGAAACAATCATAGGAAGTTTAGATGAAAGGATTGGGATTAGGTGTAGGAAATCTTGTAGAATTTTCTGATTTCTATCTCAATTAGAACCTAAGACTATAGAAGAAGCCTTAGTGGATGAGAGTTGGGTTTTAGCAATGATGAATTAAACCAGTTCAAGAGGAACAAGATATGAGAATTAGTTAACAAAGCTTCTGAATATCCTGTTATAAGAACAAAATGGGTTTTTAGGAATAAAGAGGATGATCATGGTGTGATAACTGAGAATAAGGCTAGACTAGTTGCAAAAGGATATAACCAAGAAGAAGATATAGATTATGAAGAGACCATTGCACCTGTAGCCAGATTAGAAGCCATTAGGATTCTCCTAGCCTATCCATCACATGAATTTCAAATTATATCAGATAGATGTAAAATCTGTTTTTAAAAATGGTTTTCTTATGGAGGAAGTTTGTGTTGAATAGCCACCAGGTTTTGAAAATCCTCATTTTTCAAATTCAGTTTTCAAACTTACCAAAGTTCTTTATGGCTTTGAACAAACACCTAGAGCTTGATATGAGTGTTTAAGTTCTTTTCTTTTATCAAATGTCTTTTCAGTAGGTAAGACAAATCCTACTTTATTTAAAAAAAATTATCTTCAGATATCTTGTTAGTTCAAATATATGTTGATGATATGATTTTTGATTCTACAAATAAAAAATTATGTAATGGATTTTCAAAACACATGCAAAAAAGAATTTGAAATGACCCTGATGGGTGAGTTAAATTATTTTCTAGGATTTCAGATTTATCAAAAAAGACTACGGAAATGTGCTAAATCAAAGCAAATACATACTTGACTTACTTAAAAGGTCTGGACTTGAAAGTGGTAAAGTACATACAACTCCTATAAGTTCTAATGAAAAGCTTGATTTGGATGAAGCTGAAAAACCAGTTGACAATAAGTTGTATGGAGGAATAATTGGGAGTCTATTGTATTTGACTGCTAGTAGACCAGATATTATGTTTGCAGCATGTCTGTGCTAGATTTCAAGCAAATCCTAAATAATCTCATTTAAAAGTTGCCAAAAAAAATTAAGGTATTTAAAAGGAACACTCTTTTTCCTTTTTCTGAAAAGGTCTGATTTTAATCTGACTTCATATTCAGATAGCGACTTTGGTGGTCATAGACTATATAGGAAGATTACTTTAGGAACCTATCATTTTCCAGACAAATCTCAGGTATCCTGATCTAGTAAGAAACAACACTATTGTATTATCTACTGTCGAAGCAGAATATATTGTTGTTGGTAATTGTTCACAAGAATTGTGAATGAAACACACCTTAATGGATTTTGAATTCAATTATAATCAAGTATCAATCAAATGTGATAACATTAATGCTATCAACATTTCAAAAAATCTAATAAATCATTCTAGAACGAAGCATATAGACTTAAGGCATCATTTTTTGAGAGATCACCTTCAAAAAGGTGATATTACACAAATTTATCACTAGTGAGAATCAGTTAGCAGATATTTTTTTCCTCCAATGGCCCGAAGGCCTTCATTTTTTATTGATTTTTGATAATCCACCTTTCAAGGGGTGAGAAAGAACTTTTACAAGGCCCGTAGGCGTAAGTATTACATGACCCGTAGGCCTTAGAGGAATTCATTACCCGTAGGCTTCAAACATTACATACAACCCAGACTAACTACTTGAAACTGCTCCTCCCCAGCATCTTCATCGTGAAATCAGCTCTCCACCTTCACATTGCTGTTCACCTAGGCTTTCCCGTGCATGCCTAGGCTTGTCCCGATGACAAGTGTCATACCCTCTCATTCTTGCAATCCGTTTAGCTTCTGCAATTGTGAACGCCGCACAAGGTTCTTGCTAGAAAGGTCGTCGATATGGCTTGGATGAAATCTATTGAGATGCTGTTGAAGAAGGTGCTTCAATTTCAAGGTTGAGAGTTTGTCTTCGACGAAAAGAAATCGGGTTTATTATTTGAAGAGGTAAATGAGTTTTTGAGGAATGTTGAGTTCCAGTTCGCTGGAAGTTCTTTCCTCGAATGTAAAAGGTAAGTTCATGCCTGTTTCTTCAGTTGAGCTAGCCAAGATCCTTCATTGTCCCCACGAGGGGGAGTATAATTTCAGTCAGACGATGGTTGCTACAAGTACAGTTGGCCCAACAAAGGTGTTTAAGTTTATGTTCGGAACCTCTGTTTTTGAAAAGAAGTCGGTGAAGGATTTACCAGCAGGGTGGAAAGTCCTGTGTAAATTTGTTCAGATTGGGATAGCTCGGAGAGGTGGAGAGGTGGAGAGGTGGAAAAGGTTTTGTTTCAGGATATGTGCTTGTTATATGTCCTGATAAACAATCTGAAGCTCAACCTGCCAAGATACATGATGTGTTTCATGCATCAATGTTGTAAGAGAAAAGGTAAGTTGAACTATTATCCCTTCGGAAGGCTGATCTTCCTAGTTTTAATGAAGTTGATTTAAATGAAATGAGGGAGATTTAGTAAAGTGCCATAAAAGTAATACCTTGTTTGCAGTTCTGTTGAAGACTATTGGGTGTTTCTAGGACTCAAGTTCAAACTCTTTAAAGTTTGGTCAGGGAAGTGTGGCTCAGGGGAAGCCCTCCCAAACCTCACCACCTAGGGATGGAAGCACCTTGTCACGGGCTAAGCGTCTCAGCACAGCAGTTCGCCCGTGCGACACCCCAGCCCCCTCCAAGGCGGGCAGGGTTCAGCCGTCCAGCTCTTCATATGTGAGGTTCACTGGTTTCGTCCGGCCATGGACTCATCAGGAGAGTGGCCCCAACTCCCAACCAGTGGTGTCAAGGTTGACACGCACCATCCTCCTCTTTGTCGGGGCGACTCCCGTCTCTTAGATAAGGACTAACCAGATGAACCGCAGCTTTGATGTTCTTGCTGGTGTGGGACAGGACCCCCATGATTGGGTCGTGACATTCTCCCACCACCATTCCATGCACGCCCTCGTGCATGCAGGATCGTGGCCTTCTGTGTGTCCGCGACTGCTTCCAACTAACCGGCTACCAAACATGGCCTCAGGGGACGCTCCTTCCTTGTCGTTGGCATCAATGGCCCACCCACTCTCTGGGTCGCAAACCACTGTGGTTCACCCTCTCTCTCAGGGTCGAAAACCACCTCCATGAGACCCACCCTTCATAGTGGCGTCTCTGCCTCGGACATCTCGCAAGCGCGACCTTCTGTGTCGTGTCACCTCCACATGACACCCCGGGACTCCACTCCCACCACCAAGGTCCGTCCGGCAGCATTCCGCAACACCACGAGGCACATTCCCTCTGATACCACTTGTCACGGGCTGAGCGTCTCAGCACAGCAGTTCGCCCGTGCGGCACCCCAGCCCCCTCCAAGGCGGGCGGGGTTCAGCCGTCCAGCTTTTCATATGTGAGGTTCACTGGTTTCGTCCGGTCATGGACTCATCACGAGAGTGGCTCCAACTCCCAACCAGTGGTGTCAAGGTTGACACGCACCATCCTCCTCTTTGTCGGGGCGACTCCCGTCTCTTAGATAAGGACTAACCAGATGAACCGCAGCTTTGATGTTCTTGCTGGTGTGGGACAGGACCCCCATGATTGGGTCGTGACATTCTCCCACCACCATTCCATGCACGCCCTCGTGCATGCAGGATCGTGGCCTTCTGTGTGTCCGCGACTGCTTCCAACTAACCGGCTACCAAACATGGCCTCAGGGGACGCTCCTTCCTTGTCGTTGGCATCAATGGCCCACCCACTCTCTGGGTCGCAAACCACCGTGGTCCACCCTCTCTCAGAGTCGAAAACCACCTCCATGAGACCCACCCTTCATAGTGGCGTCTCTGCCTCGGACATCTCGCAAGCGCGACCTTCTGTGTCGTGTCACCTCCACATGACACCCCGGGACTCCACTCCCACCACCAAGGTCCGTCCGGCAGCATTCCGCAACACCACGAGGCACATTCCCTCTGATACCACTTGTCACGGGCTGAGCCTCTCAGCACAGCAGTTCGCCCGTGCGGCACCCCAGCCCCCTCCAAGGCGGGCGGGGTTCAGTCGTCCAGTTCTTCATATGTGAGGTTCACTGGTTCCGTCCTGCCATGGACTCATCAGGAGAGTGGCCCCAACTCCCAACCAGTGGTGTCAAGGTTGACACGCACCATCCTCCTCTTTGTCGGGGCGACTCTCGTCTCTTAGATAGGGACTAACCAGATGAATCGCAGCTTTGATGTTCTTGCTGGTGTGGGACAGGACCCCCATGATTGGGTCGTGACATTCTCCCACCACCATTCCATGCACGCCCTCGTGCATGCAGGATCGTGGCCTTTTGTGTGTCCGCGACTGCTTCCAACTAACCGGCTACCAAGCATGGCCTCAGGAGACGCTCCTTCCTTGTCGTTGGCATCAATGGCCCACCCACTCTCTGGGTCGCAAACCACCGTGGTCCACCCTCTCTCTCAAGGTCGAAAACCACCTCCATGAGACCCACCCTTCATAGTGGCGTCTCTGCCTCGAACATCTCGCAAGCGCGACCTTCTGTGTCGTGTCACCTCCACATGACACCCCGGGACTCCACTCCCACCACCAAGGTCCGTCCGGCAGCATTCCGCAACACCACGAGGCACATTCCCTCTGATACCACTTGTCACGGGCTGAGCGTCTCAGCACAGCAGTTCGCCCGTGCAGCACCCCAGCCCCCTCCAAGGCGGGCGGGGTTCAGCCGTCCAGCTCTTCATATGTGAGGTTCACTGGTTTCGTCCTGCCATGGACTCATCAGGAGAGTGGTCCCAACTCCCAACCAGTGGTGTCAAGGTTGACACGCCCCAATCATGGGGGTCATGTCCCACACCAGCAAGAACATCAAAATTGTGGTTCATCTGGTTAGTCCCTATCTAAGAGACGGGAGTCGCCCCGACAAAGAGGAGGATGGTGCGTGTCCTATGTGAAGACTTGTCTTGTGTGCCAACAAGACAAGGTGAACAATCAGTTGCCTGGAGGATTGTTGCAGCCATTGCCCATTGCAGAGAGGTCATGGGAGACAGTCACCATGGACTTCATCGTTGCATTGCCGAAGTCCGAAGGGTATGGGAGCATCATCGTGGTGGTGGACAAGTTCTCGAAGTATGCCACTTTTATCCCCGCTCCAGCAGATGTGACGGCAGAGCTCACCGCAAGGCTACTCTTCAAGCATGTGGTGAAGTATTGGGGGATACCACGACACATCATCAGTGACCGGGATCCACGCTTCACGGGTAAGTTGTGGACTGAGCTCTTGGGATTGTTGGGATCGAAGCTCCACTACTCTACGAGCTTCCACCCCCAGACGGATGGGCAGACGGAGAGGGTGAATGCCTTGTTGGAGCTCTACTTGAGGCACTTTGTGAGTGCAAATCAGCGAGATTGGGCCAAGTTGCTTGATGTGGCCCAATTCTCCTACAATTTGCAAAGGAGTGAATCGACGGGGAAGAGTCCATTTGAGAAGGTGACTGGACAACAACCCCTTACTCCTCACACAGCGGTACTTGGGGAGAAGTACCAAGGAAGCAGCCCAACCGCCTACACTATGGCCAAGGAGTGGCATGAGCAGGCCGACATGACAAGAACCCACTTGCACAAAGCTGCCAAGAGGATGAAGAAGTGGGCCGACAAAGGGCGAAGGGATGTGAGCTTCCAGCCAGGGGACAAGGTGATGGTGAAACTCTTGCCTCAGCAGCACAAAGCATTCGGGAGGGTGCACAAGGGCCTGATTCGGCGATATGAGGGACCATATGAGGTCGTGCACCGAGTTGGAGAGGTATCATACCGCTTGGAGTTGCCTCCCAAGCTGAAGATTCATCCAGTCTTCCATGTGAGTATGCTCAAGCCATATCATGAAGACGTGGAGGACCCGAGCAGAGGGGTTTCTACAAGGGCACCTACAGCGGTTGTCGAGTCATATGATAAGCAGGTGGATCTCATACTCGATGATCGGATAGTTCGGCGACGTGGAGTGCCACGAAGCAATGAGTACTTGATCAAGTGGAAGGGCTTACCAGAGTGCGAGGCAACCTAGGAACCTGCAGACAACTTGTGGCAGTTCGCGCGGGCAATCAAGGAGTATCATCATGGACGCGCCGAGAACATCGCCAGAATAGGTGGGGGAGGATGTCACGCCCCGCCAACTGGAGAGGAGACCCGGTGGTGAGGTTCTCTAGAATCCTCTAGAGTTCTCTACATCTCCACCAAGTTCCGGAATATTCCAGACTTCTCCGGAGTGTTGCGGAACACCCCTTGGACCTTGAAGGGTCCGGAACATTCTAGGCCTCCATGGAAGGTTGTGGATCTCAACGGGTTCTAGAATGCTCCATGTATATTCTAGTAGAGTAGGCTAGAATACTCTAGAATCATGTGGAAGTGTACATATTCTAGAATGTTGTAGTCTTTGCCACCAAGCCCTATATAAAGGGAGTGGCTCCTCATTTGTAAACACATACAGAAGTTGAGAGCATTTGAGAGCTTCTTTGCACTTGTGTCTTGTGAGCTTGTCAAGCACTTCCCTTACGATCCTTACTTCTGTTGTGAGTGTCGAAAGGCTGAACATCAAAGTTGCGGTTCATCTGGTTAGTCCCTATCTAAGAGACGGGAGTCGCCCCGACAAAGAGGAGGATGGTGCGTGTCAACCTTGACACCACTGGTTGGGAGTTGGGGCCACTCTCCTGATGAGTCCATGGCAGGACGAAACCAATGAACCTCACATATGAAGAGCTGGACGGCTGAACCCCGCCCGCCTTGGAGGGGGCTGGGGTGCCGCACAGGCGAACTGCTGTGCTGAGACGCTCAGCCCGTGACAAGGAGGATGGGGGTCCTGTCCCACACCAGCAAGAACATCAAAGTTGCGGTTCATCTGGTTAGTCCCTATCTAAGAGACGAGAGTCGCCCCGACAAAGAGGAGGATGGTGCGTGTCAACCTTGACACCACTGGTTGGGAGTTGGGGCCACTCTTCTGATGAGTCCATGGCAGGACGAAACCAGTGAACCTCACATATGAAGAGCTGGATGACTGAACCTCGCCCGCCTTGGAGGGGGCTGGGGTGCCGCACGGACGAACTGCTGTGTTGAGACGCTCAGCCCGTGACAAGTGGTATCAGAGGGAATGTGCCTCGTGGTGTTGCGGAATGCTGCCGGACGGACCTTGGTGGTGGGAGTGGAGTCCCGAGGTGTCATGTGGAGGTGACACGACACAGAAGGTCGCGCTTGCGAGATGTCCGAGGCAGAGACGCCACTATGAAGGGTGGGTCTTATGGAGGTGATTTTCGACCCTGAGAGAGAGGGTGGACCACGGTGGTTTGCGACCCAGTGAGTGGGTGGGCCATTGATGCCAACGACAAGGAAGGAGCGTCCCCTGAGGCCATGCTTGGTAGCCGGTTAGTTGGAAGCAGTCGCGGACACACAGAAGGCCACGATCCTGCATGCACGAGGGCGTGCATGGAATGGTGGTGGGAGAATGTCACGACCCAATCATGGGGGTCCTGTCCCACACCAGCAAGAACATCAAAGTTGCGGTTCATCTGGTTAGTCTATATCTAAGAGACGGGAGTCGTCCCGACAAAGAGGAGGATGGTGCGTGTCAACCTTGACACCACTGGTTGGGAGTTGGGGTCACTCTCCTGATGAGTCCATGGCAGGACGAAACCAGTGAACCTCACATATGAAGAGCTGGACAGCTGAACCCCGCCCGCCTTGGAGGGGGCTGGGGTGCCGCACGGGCGAACTGTTGTGCTGAGACGCTCAACCCGTGACAACCTGTTGAGATGGTGCCTGCTAGGGATGTGAGGGGGTCAGAAGTGGTTGCCGGTAACAAAACCTTGATTGCATGAGGTTGCTGAAGCTGAAGTTGTTCAGAGACCAGGAGCTGAAGTTGCTGAAGCTGGTGAAGGAGTTCAGCATGTGGAGCTAGTTGTTGAGACAACTGTTGTTCCTGTAGAGAGGCTAGTTGAGATTGTGCCTAGTGTTTATGGTGCTGAAGGAAGACCTGAAGCTGGAGCCCGTTGACCATTCTCATACACCCATAGGAAGGGTGGGGGGCTGCTGGTTGGTTGGAATAAAAGAGGGCGGAGTGTAACAACATGTGGGCCCCAGAGGAATATGCCCGGGGGGGCATTTTCAGTTACGAAAACTATTATAAAAGGGGGGTTGGGAGGTAGGAGGGAGTTATTCTGTTAGATAGTTTGGCCAGTTGGGCTTGGACGTCGGCCGTTTGGCTTGGGCGGGAGTTGCACAGCCTCTCGAGTCTTCCTCTCCATCTTCTTCTTCGTTCTTCATGCTCCTTTTCTCTATAATTCACGTTCCACTCCCATTCATGTTTCTGTTTTCTGCTTATAATACAAAGAAGTCGCTTACGGAAGGGCTGGGTAGTAACAATTGGTCCGACTTGCCATGGTGCGCCTGCCCTGCTTCGTTCGACAGAGGTGTGTGCAACCGGCTTCTGACTTGAGCCACTTCGCACAACAGGGTCGCACCTCGCACTGCCACTCGATTCCATGAATCTTTGAGCACAGAGGAGATCCGTGACCTGATGTTGTATATTTTCCGTCTGTTTCCTTTCATCTACAGTGCGCATCCTAGGAAATCGTGGCCATCTTCATCGGCGGGGGAACCAGAACAGTCGTGCATTGTTGGCTTCAGACTTGTGGAGACAACCGTTGTCGCCGCTGCAGAGACTACCGGCGAAGCTTCCACTCCAGCGCACTGTGGAAGCGCACAGTGGAGGAGTCGCTCCTGGCCAGCTCGCCTCTCCCACAGAAGGCAGTCGTGACTGTTCTCCTTCGTGTGGGCAGCATCGCCCTGTCGAACGGGGCTCCTCCTTCGGCGCAATACTGCTAATCAGCTCGTCGTCTGCCACTGACGACCCCGGGGACGCAGGAGCAGCGGCTTAGCACAACGTGCGACTCGCTTTCCCGGCGGCGCTCGACCTTCCGCTCGCGCAAGGGCTGAGCGTGCCTGGAAATCCGCTCCCGCGCGAGGGGAATGCGTAAGGGATCTTCCGATCACGTGGGAGGAGGCGGCCTCTAATTTTTTTTTCGCACAAGTACAGTAGCGCTACCGACAAAAAAAACATAAAAAAAAGAACAATACAGGAGTCGTCATGCGCCTCCTGTTTTTTGGAGCTATTTTTTTTCCTAGGCGGAAAGCGTGTTGCTGATTTTTTTTTACCAATGAAAGAATGAGTGCTCTGGTGACGGAATTAAGTTTCGACGCTCGTCTCGATAGAGCGGAGCAGCACCTAGACCGCATCGACACGACAGTGGCAAAATTGAAAGCTTCTATGGATAAGATCACCTTGACGATGGAGGCCCTCAAGGAGCGCCAACGGTACTAGGAACAACATGCCCAGGAGAAAAAGGAATTTCATCAGTTCCTCGTTGGAGCTATGATATGCCCTGAAACACAGTCATACCCGAAAGACGACCAACCCTCTTTGCTCATGGCAGAATCAGGTGACAAGTGTGTAGACACTGACGACACAAGGGGCCGCACAAGGAGCCCGCAACTACTGCTGCTTACACTATTGACTTCCTGGGAGGAGCTTTGCCAAAAGTCATATGGCTGCAAGGGAAGCATGGTGATACAGTCATTGCAGACGGTGATTCCTTCAAACGAGATGGCTCTAACGAAAAAGCTTCAGCAAGCTTCGGCACATTCAGAGGTGGGTGAGGAATTGGAGGTGTTACACACCGAAGTGCCGGTGGATTTCCCTAATATCATGCAGGGCAAGCAGTCAACTGGTTTTGGAGAATGAGATGCCGCACAACTTTGGCAGGAGCAACAAGGTGAGTCATGCATACTGGTGTGCGCCGAGGGTCATGGAGGCGGGCCACGCAGTTATTTCCAGCGGGATGTGGGCACTCGGAGGCGGACCTCACAGCATAGTGGGCACCAACACACACGGTCAGTCCACAACGCGAGAAGGACCATCTGGGAGATTGCCTGGAAGAAGCAGCATTGCAAACCACTGACAGACCTTTTGCAGGCTGATCATCAACCGGGAAGGACTATGTGGGAGATTGTATGGAAAGTAAGTGATGCCAGGATGCGTTGCCAACAGGAGTTGCAGGCCCATGGAGCATAGAGAACCATTTGACTAATTGCTTGGCATGACTGCATGATCAGTGCACCTTGTCCTCAATCCCATGGAGCACGGTTGGTATGGGAGATTGCTTGGCATACCTGCAGAATCCACCACCTTGAGAACAAGATGGTTTTTCGGGACAGCGGCAGTGATAGGAATGATGGGGGGGCTGCTGGTTGGTTGGAATAAAAGGGGGCAGAGTGTAACAGCATGTGGGTCCCGGAGGAATATGCTGGGGGGGCATTTTCTGTTAGGGAAACTATTATAAAAGGGGGGGTTGGGAGGTAGGAGGAAGGGAGTTATTCTGTTAGATAGTCCGACCAGTTGGGCTTGGACGTCGGTCGTTTGGCTTGAGTGGGAGAGCTTGCACAGCCTCTCAAGTCTTTCTCTCCATCTCGTTCTTCCTACTCCTTTTCTCTGTAATTCACGTTCTACTCTCATTCACGTTCCTGTTTTCTGCTTATAATACAAAGAAGTCGCTTACGAAAGGGTTGGGTCGTAACACACACCACCTGTATTATCACCACCTTCAATGCATATGGAAGCACCCTCGGTTAGTAAGAGCTCACAAAGTTCAGAAATGCAATCTTTTGTCAATACTCTTTTGACTAAGTTTGATAATCTCATAGGAGATTACAATGATTTGAAAAATGAGCTCATATCCAGATTCTTTATTTAGCTTTGTTTGGGTAGCCACAAACCCAACCAATTTGTCAAAATCAGCTTTTGAAATAGAAGACTCTGAAGTAAGTGCCAAGGAGCTTGAGAAGATGAAAGCTCCAGTAAGAGATCTGAAAGATGTTTGTCCAACCAAGTTAGAATTTAATGAACTTGGAGTGATGGTTGCATCTCAAAGAGATATGTTTCAAAATCTTCCAATGGTGAGATCTGATGTCTCAAGAAGTTCTTGATGAGATCAAGTCCTTTAGGACTAAAATGAAGGAAAGCTTACACACTTTACGAAGTGTTGTGTTAAGCCGGTTTGAATTTATCAAAAAAAATCAACCCTCTCCAACTACCATCTTTGAATCTTCAGTTGTTCCAGATTTTCATAATGGAATGGATCAGATGCTCTCAGACTTAAATGTTGTATTTTCACAGATTCAATCCCTGCAGTGTGACATGTTCGCACCAGGGCTGATGCAAGAGTTGAAGAGAGATCTTGTGGGCGAGTTCCAAGATACCAGAGACGCTATTACAAAGCTTGGTATAGGAACAGATATGTCCTTAAATAAAATGGTGGGATACTATGAGGAATCTGATGGAAAGTTAAAGGAGATCCTGAATGTTTTCTAAAGATGCTAAAGATATTGTTTTTAGGTCACTTCGTCCAGCATCTAGAAACCATCAACGTTTGTTAAACTTGTTGTACAAGGTTTATGAAGAAGTTTGAGGACTGTGTTCTGGATCTTCTGAAGAGGAATCAAGTTTAGAATCTGCAGAAGGTCCAGTTGTGCCAGTTTCTGTTACAGGAAAGAACTTGGTTGTCTGCAGACCTCCAAGGCCTATTCCTTCGGTCCAGCCAGCCTCTGTTCCAATAGTTGACCTATCCCTGTTGTACCCGTTCCTGCTGCAACGGAGCCTGCTACTAGTGCTTCAATTCCAGCATCTTCCGTCGGTGCTGTTCAGGAAATTGTTCAAAGATTAATAGAGAAAGTGGCCGGTATGGATAGAAAGCTGCAATCTGTTTTGCAACGCTTTTTAGAAGAAGAGTGGAGTTGTAAAAAACATAATAGAGAAGAACCAAACTAACTATTCTTTGAAAAGTTCTTTTGCACGCCACTGTTTTTACACGAGAAAAAGAAGAAGCTTCGCGATCTATAGTTGTGCTATCTCGATTATCCCTGTTGTCATTTTAGAAGACTCCTCAAGATGCATTCTTTCTTACTATCTCTCCTACTGATTTTTTCCTTCTATCAGTTGTATTTTACGACTGTGTGTTCAATCTGTAAACACTCTATTTTCTCTCTTTCGTTGTAAAGGTTCCTGACAAAAGAACTTTGAAGACTATTGTTTGTAAAGCCTTGTTGGAGCCCGGTTGAAAGCTCTTGTGTTGTTGTAACAGGTAACGATTGTTTGCACTTCTGACAAAAGGACTAACAATCCCCAACAAAATGACCGATCTAGTGAAAATCGCCAAACTCGTGAAGAAGAGTGTTGATGGAATGGACTAAGGGATTTATGTTCCCTGAACCACTATAAATCTCTGCGTCCGATCTCTTCTTTTGTGTTTTATTTCCGCTGCTGCTTGTGTTAAAGAAAAGATCAGAAGTTAATCCGGCCTAAAAGAGGGTGGTTTTCTAAGCGAAGAAAATTTCAAGAACTCAATTCACCCCCTCTTAAGTCTTAGTGCAGTTTGTCTCCAACAACAAAGTGAATGGTTCCTCCGATCCACAACCCACGCTCTGACGCCAAAACCACTCAGAGTCAACTAATTCGGATTAACCCCGCTATTCTTTGTTGGAAATAAATGGAAATCGTCGTTGGTCAGCGGTTTGAGAAACTGTTGGCAACGTGTAGAGTGGGGGGCAGTGGCCAGCGGTTTCAACCGCTGGCTGTTTTTACATGTCTGGGGATTTAAAAATAAATATTATTTGTGTTATTATTATTTTAAAGAACATCCCCTTTTCCCCCTTATTTTAAAGAAAATCCCCTTTTTCATATAGATTTTCCTCAAGTATCGAAACTGTAGAGAAACAGCGGTCGATCAGGTGGTCGAGGTTGCCACAGTGCTGACAAAGGGGACGAAGACAGCCCTCCCCACGGAGGAACCGGGAGGCGCCGAGAGAGGCGGTCGGTCGGCAGATGGAGGGCGCCGCAATTGCCGGGACTAGGCGGGCGACGGCAGCTGGAGTGGGAGGCCAACGGGATGAGTTGGGCGACGCGTCGGGAGGTGCATCGGGAGGGCGCCTAAAGCGGAGGTCCGTCGGAGAGAGCCGCGTCGGGACGTAGGCGGTAGCCGGGAGCCACGATCAGGAGAGGCGGGTGACGCCGACGGAGGGCGCCGCGAGTCGGGAGCGTCGCGGGACGAGGAGCGCCGCTGGGAGGGGGCGAGGCCGCGACTGGAGAGGGCCGATCGGCGCGAGGGAGGTCCGCCAGAGGGAGGCGACGCTGGAGGGAGGGGAGCCGTCGGGGAGAGGCGTCGTAGGAGAGGGCGGGTCCAAACAGAACCCGGAGGTCGCAGGAGAGGGTGGGGCAAAGAGTGTCGCACGGGAGAGAGACGCCACGGGAGAGGAAAAATAACCTAACCTTTTGATACCATGTAGAGGAGGAATTCTCCTTACCTCAAGGTGAGGCGGAGGCCTTCTTTTATAGATTGAGAAAAAAGAATACATGATGGAGTATTCCGATGTGGGACTCGGAAATATTCAGAATAATAAATTAGGGTTTAATAGAAACTATATCGGATTTTCTCTACAATCTTCAAAATTCAAAGTGTGATTTGTCTGCACTTGTTGTGTTTGAAGGATTTCTTGGATTTGAAGTGTCTTTGTCCAAGAAAGGTGATTCGTTCTATCCTGGGAGACAATTGATCAAGACCTTGGACATCGTAGAGTGAGCAAATTTGTCTTAAGGAAACAACGTGCGTTCATTGGGCTCGGATTTTAATTTATTTATTTGTTCTTTGCTTTTCTTTGTTATCCCCTTCTTGCCTTCTGCATTTTGTGTGCAGACTGACTCAAACTACTTAATCAAAGTCTATTGTATTGTGTATAATGAATACTTGATTAAGTTAGTTGAGAGGTACCCTACTGTATTTCATAAACAGACCAATCTAACCTTCCTCTATTGTATTTATACAGACTGGGAAGAAGGACCTACTGTATCAACATACTAATTGGTCAACACTTCATCTGCTGTTTTTACGGACTAGGAAGATACCCTATTGCACTTTGCATGCAGATTGGTCGTTGAAATTATAATTGTATTTTGTATACAGGGATTGCGTCTCCATCAATCTTAAGACAAAATTTGTATTTGCATAAAACCATATTGATTTCGATTTTTGTTTGTTTAACATAAATATCGACATCAAATCTGGTAATATCGATCGCCACATTGCAGCCCGTAAACGCTAAAGGGGATAAGCCATAAAAATTTAATGGATGTGACTTCAAAAGGTGGCAACAAAAGATGTTGTTTTATCTTATTACATTAAATCTGGCAAAGTTTCTTAATGAAGAAGCACCAAAGCTCGATAAAGAAGAAACGGGCGCAGAGAAGGTTGTTGATGCTTGGAAGCATTCTGACTTCCTATGTTCGCAACTATATGCTCAATGGTCGCGACAATTCCCTTTACAATGTTTATAACTCTTTCAAAACTGCTAGGGAGTTATGAAAGAGTCTCGATCACAGGTATAGGACTAAAGATGTCGTATTGAATAATTTTTTTGTCGGCAAATTTCTGGACTTCAAGATGCTTGGCTCAAAAACAGAAATGAGTCAAGTCCAGGAATTGTAGGTCATTATGCACGATATTCGCACTGAAGGTATGTCTAAGTGAAACCTTTCAAGTTGAAGCTTTCATTGAGAAATTACAACTGTGGAAAAATTTCAAAATTTATCTTAAGCACAAGAGAAAGGACATGTCACTTGAAGACTAGATTGTACGGTTAGGATAGAAGAAGACAACCTACAATCTGAAAAGAAAGTAATCAGCAGCAACATGATCTCAAAAGCCAACATTGTTAAAAGAGGCTCAAAGATCAAGAAGCGTAAGTTCACTGGAGAGGAGCCTAGCCATGGCCAAAAGAAGTTCAAAGGCAAATGCTACAACTGTGACAAGCCTAGGCATCAAGCCAAAGATTGTAGAAAGTCGAAGAAAAAGATGAAGCCTCAAGCCAACACAGTGGATCGACAAGATCTCCACTGAAGTTGAAGATTTGCATTTGCCCACCATGGCTTCTGAAAGCAATCTCATCGGAAACCCAAAGCAATGGTTGGTTGACACCGGAGACACTCGTCATGTCTGTGTCAACAAGTGGATGATCTCATCATGCGCATCAGTGAGAAGTGATGGTGAGCTCTTTATGGGAAACTCATCATCTTCCAAAGTGGAAGGCACGGGCAAGGTACTTCTAAAAATGACCTTAGGCAAGACCGTGACACTAGACAACATACTTCATGTACCTAATATTTGCAAGAATTTAGTGTCAGGTTCTCTTCTGGTCAAGAATGGCTTCAAGTTAGTGTTTGTTTCTAACAAAATTGTACTCTCTAAGAGTGATGCTTATGTTGGCAGGGGCTACCTTAGTGACGGCCTGTTCAAATTCAATGTAATGATTGTTGTAACCACAAATTTTGCGATGAATGAATGCAATGTTCCTTTGGTTTATGTGGTTGAGCATGCTGATTTTTGGCATGCAAGATTGGGCCATGTTAATTATAAATCATTAAAGAAATTAATTAACATGGATTTATCGCCAACATTTGATTTGCTCAAACAAGAAATGACAAGTGTGTGTTGGATCAAAAATTTGTAATTTACCCTTTCATTCTGTTGAAAGGAGTTCTGAGCGTTTGGATTTAATACTCATTTACATATGTGATATTAAATCAGTGCCTTCAAGAGGGGGTAAAAAATACTTTATCACCTTCTTAGATGAAGGTACTAGGTTTTGTTATGCTTATCTACTTGATAGTAAAGATGAAGCTATTGATGTATTTAAATATTACAAATATTAAGTTGAGAATCGGCTCAATAAGAGAATTAAAGACATAAGGAATGATTTGGGAGATGAATATGAGTCACATTTCCAAAATGTATGTAGCGGGTTTGGAATAATTCACCAAACTACAACTTCTTACCCTCCACAATCAAATGGAGTTGTTGAAAGGAAAAAACATACCTTAAAAGAAATTATGAATGTTATGCTAAATAGTGCCGGTTTACCATAAAATATGTGAGGGGAAGCTCTTTTAACTGCGAATCGCTTATTAAATAGAGTACCCCGCAAGAAGACGCAAAGTATTCCCTATGAGTCATGAAATAGAAGAAAGCCTACCTTTAAATATCTTAAAGTGTGGGGGTGTGTTTGGCCAAGGTTGCGGTTCCTAAACCCAAAAAGGTTAAGGTTGGGCCAAAAACTGTTGATTGTGTATTTATGGGTTATGCACTCAATATTGATTTCTTGTTCATAAGTCAAGATCATGAAAATACAAAACAATGCGATCACTAAACCAAGGGGTGCTTCATTCTTTGAGAATATATTTCCATATCGTCTAACAAATGAGGTGGATAAGAACAATGAAAGGCCACTAAATAACATGGAGGAGAGAAATTCAATCAAGGTAAAACCTTAAAGAAGCAAAAGACAATTCATCTCTAAGTCCTTTGGGCCAGACTTTCTAACTTAATTGTTAGAAAATGAGCCTCAAACATTTAGAGAGGTTATGACCACCAAAGCTTCATTTTGGGAAGAAGCTGTCAATAGTGAAATTGATTCCATCTTGTCCAACCATAATTGAGAATTGGTTGATCTTCCTCCTGGAAAAAAAACACTTGGATGCAAGTGGATCATTAGAAAGAAACTGAAGGCCGACAATTGACAAATATAAGGCTAGACTTGTGATAAAGGGATATAAACAAAAGGAGGAACTTGATTGTTTCCGACACTTTTTCACCTGCTACGAGAATTACATCTACAAGGATGTTAATTGCTTTAGCAGCTCTGAATGGGCTATAAATACATCAAATGGATGTTAAGACTGTCTTCTTAAATGGTGATTTAGAATAAGAGATTTGTATGGAACAACCTGAAGGTTTTACTGTTCTTAGACGAAAGAAAAGTTTGTCGATTGGTGAAATCTCTTAATGGGCTAAAACAAGCTCCCAAGCAATGGCATGTGAAGTTTGATCATGTAATGTTATCAAACAGGTTTAAGATCAATGAGTGCGATAAATATGTATATATTAGAAACACTCAAGATGGATGTCATTGTATGCTTGTATGCTGATGATATGCTCATATTTGGAAGCAATATAAAGATCATTAAAGCCACCAAACGTGTTTTCACCAGTCAATTTGAAATGAAAGACTTGGGAGTAGCAAATGTCATTTTGGGAATTCAAATACATAGAACATCTAATAGGTTGGCATTATCATATAGGGAATTCAAATACATAGAACATCTAATGGGTAGGCATTATCATAGTCTCATTATATTGAGAAGATTTTGCAGAAATGTCAGAATTTAGATAAAAAACCAGTAAAGACTCCAATAGATGTAAATCTATGTCTTTCAAAGAACATCAGTGAAAGAAAAGCACAGTTAGTATGCTTGTATTCTAGGCAGTTTGATGTATGTCATGAATTGCACTAGACCGAACATAGCTTCGCTATAAGAAAGCTAAGTCAATTTACTAGCAATCCAAATAATCTCCATTGGATTGCTATGAAATGAGTTTTGAGATATTTAGAATATACCAAAAACTTTGCATTGAACTATACAAAGTATCTTGCGGTACTTGAAGGTTATAGTTGTTGCGGAATCGTCGGGAGACACAACGAAAGAAACGAGAAAACGAAAGAACGAAAAACAAAAAAGGACACAACGATTTACGTGGTTCGGGAAAAATCCCTACGTCCACAGGAGAGGCAGAATTCACTATATCGGGAGCACAAAAATACAGAGGATTTTCGGTAGTAAACCCTAGCCCAAAATGGGCTACATATGAAGAAGACGGTCCACTGTTCCGTATAGTAAGTCCGCGTTGCTACAGTGATCGGCGGCCAACTTTGTCAAAAGCACTACAGTGCCTGCCGGCTGGAAGTCAAAAGTGCTACAGTGAGGTTGACTCCGAAGTCCGCACCGCAACAGTTGCGGGCCACAAGCATTCGGCCCAACCGGATCAGGCAACACCAATCCAACAATAGTAATGCAAATTGGATAACTAGCTTAAAAAACACTAAATCCACGAATGGTTATGTGTTTATGCTGGTAGGTGGATCTGTATCATGGAAATCATCCAAACAAACATGCATTGTACGATCCACAATGGAGGCAGAGTTTATTGCCTTAAACAGGGATGGAGAAGAAGTTGAATGGCTTCAAAACTTCTTGGAAGACATTCCATGTCGGTCATTCGTTGTAATAGTCAAGCAGCGATTGGAAGGGCAAAGAATGTCATGTACAATGGAAAATCTTTACACATACGTTGATGGCATGACTCAATCAAACAACTCTCTAGAAGGATTATTATGATTGACTATGTCAACTCAAAAAGCAATATTGTAGATCCCTTTACCAAAGGGCTAACTAGAGAGTTAGTAGAAAATTCATCAAAAGAAATGAGGTTAAGGCCTGTTAAATAAACTCTTCATGGCGGCAACCCTACCTAGTTGACTGGAGATCCCAAGATCTAGGTTCAAAGGGAAAACTAAGTTATGATGAAGGATGGAGTACTTTTTCATTCTCATTCTTAAGATTATAAAGTACTTCAAGAAGAGGTTAAGCATGCGCTTTTCATGATTTTCAAAATGAATTGATGTTTGAGAATCACCTAAGTGAGTATGAAGTGGGGGCGTCGTGGAGAATTGTCAAGCCAAATTCTCTAAAATACACATGAAATCAAGTGGTGTTCGGGACCAAAATGGACACAAAGTGAGAACCAATTGTATATGAGAGATAATTGTGTGACTTCTATTGTTAAACTCGCATGAAAGGTTGCGAGCACACCAAGATTCATAAGGGAATGTTCAAAGTTAAAAAAACTACTTTTCCTAAGGCAGTTATCTCTCTTTGGACAAATCACACGTTGAGCTTGTTGTTGTTTTATTTTCCATTTATGTGGGGGGTTGTTGGAAATAAATGGAAATAAAACAAGCGAGATTGGCCAACGGTTTACCGCTGGTGACGTGGAGAGTGGGGGACAGTGGCCAACGATTTCAACCACCGGATGTTTTTTCATTTGTCTTCAAGGGTTTTAAAATATATATATATATTATCTTTATTATTGTTATTTTAAAGAAAATCCCTTTTCCCCCTTGCTTATAAATAAAAGGGTACCCCCTCTCTTCATATAGATTTTCCTCCTATTTCAAAGTACTGAAACTATGTCGGAATTTTTCCACGATCTTCAAAATTCAAAATGAAATTAGTCTGCACTCATTGCGTTTGAGGAAGTTCTTGGATTTGAAGTGCCACTATCCAAGAAAGGTGATTCATTCTATCCTAGGAGACAATTGATCACGACCTTGGGCAACATAGAAGGAGCAAATTTGTCTTAAGGAAACAACATGAGTTTGTTGGGCTCGGATTTTAATTTATTTTGTTAATGGTGAATTCCCCTTACCTCAATGTGAGGTGGAGATATTCTTTTATAGATGAGTAAATCTAATTACAATGAGGGTAAGTCCAATGTGGGACTCAGAAATACCCATTTAACTTAAATGGGGTCCAACACTCCCCCTCAAGCTAGACATGCCCAGATTGGATTGAGTCTCACAAAGAAAAAAGATGACAAGACACCAAGACTATTTCATACTCCCCCTCAAGCTGGGCCATGGAGGCTGTGAATACCCAGCCTGGTAGTGAGAGAGTCAAGTCGAGCTCCTGGGAGGCCTTTGGTGAAGAGATCTGCAATCTGATCTGCCGTCGGAAGATGGCCAAAACTGATATGGTTCTGCTCCAGATGATGGCGGAGGAAGTGGCAGTCCACCTCGATATGCTTCGTCCGTTCATGGAAGACGGGATTCGATGTTATCTTTGTGGCTGCCTGATTATCACACCAGATATAAGCAGGGGTTTGTGCCGGGAAGCCGAGCTCATGGAGAAGATGACGAAGCCAGAGGATCTCAGTGGTGACTGTGGTCATGGCTCGGTATTCGGCCTCAGCACTCGATCTGGAGACGACAGTCTGCTTCTTGTTGCGCCAAGAGATGAGGTTACCGGCGAAGAACACAGCGAATCCCGAAGTAGACTTGCGGGTAGCGTGGCACCCTGCATAGTCTGCATCACAGAAGGCTTCAACATCCAAGTGAGCATGATGTGAGTATTGAAGGCCACGGACAGGATCTTTCTTGATGTATTTGGCAATGGGGAGGACAGCATCCCACTGAGATCTGGTGGGATGCTCCATGAACTGGCTGACTTTGCCAACGGCGCAGGCAATGTCGGGTCGCGTCATGGTGAGGTAGTTCAGTTTACCCACCAGACGTCGATAGCTCTCGGGATGAGGAAATGGTTCTGAGTCGATATGGAGAGAGCGTTCGCCAGGCTCAAGTGGAGTGTCCACTGCAGTGGTTGTGCTCAAACTGGCATCCTGCAAGATATCAAGAGCATACTTGCCCTGGCAGAGAGAGATAGTGTTCTCAGAGCGGGAGACCTCGATGCCAAGGAAGTAGGTGAGGAGATCGAGATCTTTGGTGTGAAAGTGTTGGTGAAGGTGCGCCTTGAGGCTGGCGATTCCTCTGGAGTCGCTCCCTGTGAGGATGATATCATCAACATATACCACGAGCAAGATATAACCGTGCGTCGTCGTACGGAAGAAGACTGTGTGATCTTTCATACTGCGAGAGAGGCCAAAGGCCGTGACGACAGTGCTGAAGCGGCCAAACCAAGCTCAAGGAGACGGCTTGAGGCCATAGAGGGATCGACGGAGGCGGCAGACATGGGAGTCGGCACCAGAGGCACAAAAGCCAGGGGCTGCTGTAGGTAGACTTCTTCGTCAAGAAAGCCATGGAGAAAGGCATTCTTGACATCCAGTTAATGAAGCGGCCAGTGATGATGAGCAGCCAGAGATATGAACAGGCGGACAGAGGCCATCTTGGCAACCGGAGAGAAGGTCTCAAAGTAATTGATGTCATATGTCTGAGCAAATCCCTTTGCCACAAGCCGGGCTTTGAGGCGGCAAAGAGACCCGTCGGGATTGAAACGGATCGTATAAATCCATTTGCAGCCGACCGCCTGTTTGTCCGCCGGGAGGGGAACAAGATCCCATGTATGGTTGACATCCAGAGCTTGCAATTCATCCCGCATTGCGGCTAGCCATCCGGGGTGAGATTTGGCTTCACCAACTGTTCGAGGAATTGACACTGTCTCCAGAGTTGACAGACCCCTATAGGAAGATACAAAGAGAGGAGTAGTCTGACACGAGCGAGTACCTTTCCGGAGCGCAATCGGCAAGTCCTCAGGTGTTGTGACAGGAGCATCCGACGAAGGAGGAACACTGTTGTCCTCGGCCTGGATGGGGGGTACAGTCGATGGACGACGAGAGTAGGTCTGTCCAAAGAGATGACTGGTAAAAGGAGACACCAGCGGCGGGTGAATCATGAGAGGAAGGCAGTCATCAATGGTAGTGTCTGGATGAGGAGAGGGTGGAGTGAAAGGAGAGCTCTCGACAAACGATACGTCGGCAGAGGTGACATAGCGGCGTAAGTCTGGAGAGAAGCACCGGTACCCGCGCTGAGTGCGGGAATATCCGAGGAAAATACATCAAAGGGATTTGGGAGAAAGTTTAGAGAGATTGGGGCGAGTGTCCCAGACATAGCAGAGACATCCGAAGACGCGGAGTGGAAGGGAGTGAGGAGGAAGAGAGGGGAACAAAGTATGAAAAGAAGTCTCCCCCTGAAGGGTGGAGGAGGGAAGACGATTAAGCAAGTAAGTAGCAGTGAGGATGGCATCCCCCCAGAAGAGAAGAGGTACTTGGCGGTGGAAGAGGAGGGCACGAGCAGTTTCCAGAATATGTCGGTGTTTCCGCTCGGCCACGCCATTTTGCTGAGGGGTATCAGGACAAGAGGTCTGATGGATGATGTTGTGTGCTCGCATAAACTGCTGAAAGTGAGTGGATAAGTATTCCCGCCCATTGTCTGATCGGAAACATTTTACAGAGATAGAAAACTGTGTCTGGATCTCATGGTAAAAGGTCTGAAAAGTGGAGAAAACTTTTGTCCGATCTCGAAGAAGGTAAAGCCATGTCATACGGGAATAATCATCAATGAAAAAAATGTAATATCTATACCCAGATTGACTCGAGGTGGCACAGGGACCCCATACATCGGAATGAACCAAATCAAAGGGTTTGGCGGCCCGTGTGTCAACTCGAGGAAAATATGATGTGCGATGGTGTTTCGCAAAACTACATGACTCACAATGAAAAGATAAACGGGGACTAATATCGGGATAAAGCTGATGAAGAGCGGAGGCGGAGGGGTGGCCCAACCAAGAATGGAGGTCTACGGCACGTGCAGGGACAGAGGTGCAGGCGAGGGATGTCGGGCCATCGAACATGTACACCCCATCTCAAAACTGGCCTCTACCAAGATCTTGGTTCGTCGTCCCCTCCTGAAACAAAACAGAAGACGAGGTAAAGATAGCATTACAATTGAGATCCTTGGTCAGCTTGCTGATGGAAAGCAGGTTAAACGGACTGCGTGGTACATGAGCCACCGAGGATAGGTGAAGGGAGGAGGTGAGAGAACATGTACCAAAGCCGGCAATGAGGAGAGTGGACCCATCACCAACAGTAATGGTTGAGGAACCAGTATAGGGACGGTAGTTGGAGAGTATACCTGCATCCCCGGTAAGATGGTCAGACGCACCTGAGTCAAGCATCCATGCAGGGGAACGATGACTGACAAAAGCAGTAGGACCACGGAGTAGGCAAGAGATGCGGATGAAGAGTCTGGCATGGAGGTGGTCCGATGATCGTGAATCAGCTAGATCTCATCCATGGAGAGATCCATAGACGGCGGAAGAGCAGCAGCAGGCGATGAGGCATCTCAGATCGCAGTCTGGCCCTGCCGTGGGTGCGAATCTGGATGGTCATGAAGGACCCAGCAGCGGTCAACCAGGTGGTCGAGCTTGCCACAGTGCTGGCAAAGGGGGTGAGGTCGGCCGTCTCCACGGCCGCGGCCACGAGTGCTGGTATGGCGGCCACTGTCACGACCTAGGAGAGCAGTGTGATCAGAGCTAGGTACGGGTGGTGCAAGGGCCCGATGAGCCTTCTGCAGGTGATGATAGACCTGCGGGATATCCAGCGTAGAAGGACTGGCAAGCATCTCAGTGGCCGTCGTGGCATAGTCCGGGGCGAGGCCATTCAGAAGATTGAACAGGCAGAGCTGGTCCCGTTGAGTATGTGCTTCTGCTGGAGTCTGGGGAACGGGCCAAAGTTCTTGCAGTTCGTCCCGGAGACCTTTCCATTACATGAAATAGTTTGGAAAGGTCCGATCCTGCTGTCGGATGTGGGATAGACGCTGGAGAATGTCGGAGACCCGAGCCAAGTTATTGGTCTCGGAGTACAAGACAATCAATGAATCCCATAGTTCTTTGACCGTGTTGACAGTCCTAGTGACATCCTTCACCAATCGGTCCATGGAGTTGACCAGTAATGCGAAAATTTTGTTGTCCGCCAGTTGCCAAGAGTCGAATTTGGGGTCAGTAATGGCGGGTGGGGGTTTCTCGAGATGAGAATGAAGGCCCATGCCGCGCAGGGACATCAAGACCGTCTTCCGCCAGACGGAGAAATTGGTGGCATCCAGCCGGTCATCGACAAGCCAGGAGGAGGCGGTGATCAGGGAAGGCAGAACGGAGGAAGCGTCCATGGAGGGCGACGAGAGGCGTAGGTAGCGTGGTCGTCGGGAAACAGACGATAGGGCGAGCGAGGCTGGCGCGGGGTTGTCGGGGGCCGCTCAAGGGAAGGGAGGCGCCCTGGATGAAGCCGTCGGGGAAGGGAAGTCGCCTGTGATGCCGCCGGAGGGAGCTACGACAGAGGGTCGGGCTCAGGAGGAAACGTTGGGACGAGGGGCTGGCGCCGAGCGAGGGCGCCGGGAGCCAGGAGCCGGGGCGAGGGCACCGCTGGGCGAGGGCTCCGCTGGGGCGAGGGCGCTGCTGGGGCGAGAGCGCGGGCGCCGCTGGGGCAAGAGCGCCGCTGGGGCGAGGGCGCGGGCGCCACTGGGGCGAGGGCGTCGCTGGGTGAGGGTGGCGCTGGGGCGAGGGAGCCGCTGGGTGAGGGCACCGGAAGCCGGAGCCGGGAGCGGCGTTGGGAGTGGGGGCCGGGAGGACGCCGCTGGGCGAGAGGGTCGCCGGGAGAGAGAACCGCGCCGGGAGAGGAGGGGCCGCCGGGAAGGGGAGCCGCGCCGGGAGAGGAGGGGCCGCCGGGAAGGGGAGTCGCGCCTGGATAGAGGGTCGCCGGGAAGGGCTAGGGCAGAGGGGAGACGCGCCGGGGAAGGGAGTCGTCGGGGAAGAGGGTGGCCACCTAGGGCAGAGGAGGGAGGCCCGCCGGGAAGGGCAAAGGCAGAGGGGAGAGAGGCGGGGCCGGACAGAACCGGGAATCCGCAGGGGAGGGAGGGTTCGGGATTAATTTCTCTTTGATACCATGTTAATGGTGAATTCCCCTTACCTCAATGTGAGGTGCAGATATTCTTTTATAGATGAGTAAATCTAATTACAATGAGGGTAAGTCCGATGTGGGACTCAGAAATACCCATTTAACTTCAATGGGGTCCAACATATTTATCTGTTCTTCGCTTTTCTTCGTTAACCCCTTGTCTTCTGCACTTTGTGTGTAGACTGACTCGGACTATTTAATCAAAATCTATTGTATTGTGTATAGATGTTATTTGATTAAGTCTATTGAGAAGCACCTCCTGTATTTCGCATGCAGACCAGCCTAACCTTCCTCTACTAAATTTATACAGACTAGGAAGAATGGCCCTGCTGTATCAGAATGCAGATTGGTCAACACGTCCTCTACAATTTTTACAGACTAGGAAGAGACCCTACTACAATAAACGGACATAAAGTGGGGGCACGAACCAGTGGACAATCCATGCTCCAAGGCATGTGCTACACTAAACGGACACTACTAATCCGCCAAGGTTTCATCAGCCTACGATTTGAATTTGGAAAACTAGAGTTAAGATTAGCAAGCCTGAACAGTAATTAGACCATTAATGGGAGAGCCTCAGGATTCAAGCATGCGTATTAAAGCCTGCACACTAGACAGGATCAAAGATGATATCACGGAAACAATGTCGGGAGTCTTCCGATGCCAACAACGGCAATACCTTTTCGCCAAAAATCCTTTGGTTTTAGCTTCAGCAAGCGAGACAGCTCTCTATTTAGAAGATCCACCACCCTCTGAGATTCCACGGGATCCAGTCCGCCTTCCTCAGCAGCAAACCCTGCCGCGATCGCCTCGTCCTGCGGCAAGTAATTGACGAAATTCCCGCCATGATCGCTGCTGGAAACCCAATGACCGTTCTCCCCCAACCGAACCCTACTGGCCGAGACGGAAGCTGAGGAAGCACCAGCACCGGGTTTTGGTGGAATAGACTCCCTGAGAGAAGCGGAGAGAGTGGGGTTGGTGGCCGGCTCACTCGGAGCCGAATGCGCTTTGGGGGTGAAATTCTTCCGGGGTCTGACGAAACCCTCGCCGTTCCCGGCAGACCTGCCTTGAGCATGTCGATTGGACATCTGAGCTTCCCAGCGACCGGAATGGGGGATTCAATTGGCGCGACGGAAGCGAGCGAGCTATTTGTTGTTATATTGACAATAATTCAGAGATATATCCAGGATCTGATTATATTCAAAATTTTCATTTTTTTTTTAAGTTGCGTGTGTGTTTTTTCGGACTAAAAACTATGTTAGTGGAATTTACCAAATATCTGTTCTGTTGTTCTAAATATAATATTTTGTTTCTCTCAAAAAAAAGGTGTAATATTTTGGTTTTTATTTGATGCTTTTTATTATTTGTGAATTGGTTTTATTTTTTATTATCGTTAGTTTATTTATTGTTTAGTTTTTAAAAGCGTTTTTTAAATAGATTTGAGTTCATATATCAATTTTTATAAAAAAGCATATGTTGTGTGTTTAAATAGATTTGAATTCATATATTGTTTTTTATTTATTTTAGACAGAGGTGGTCACTCCTCTAAGGGTCATGTGAGTGGGGGGAGGTCGTCATGTCTTAAGAGTTCGTCGTTGCCTACGAGTGAAGGTCTCGTATCACTTGAGGATCAACGTGAGAGACAAGAATTATCAGTGTATGTGGATTTGTTGTAGCCTGTAAGTAAAGGTCTGCCACTGCCGATGAGGGAAGGTTCGTCGCCTATGAGGGTTCATGGTCGCTTGTGGGTGAAGGTTGTTCACAATGTTTATGAGTAATGGTTTGCTTCCACTTAAGGTTCGTCGTCCCTTATAAGTTAAGGTTTGACCGTGTTTGCAGGTATGAATTTGTATGCATGTTGAAATTATATTTGCAATCAGATTGAATCCATGGATTGTCAAGTGCATGTCTTGCGTGTGTGTTTTTCCTCCATGCAAAATTCTGTGTATTTTTCTTCTCACTTTGCAATATCATTTTGTCGGGCTTTCCTTACCCACAATGTGATCTTGTTTTGCTTCACTGGTGCATCCCGAGCCAATGATTTTGCCTTGATCGGATGGTTGTGCATGTGCCCACATGTGTTTCCTTGTTTGTGCTTTCTTACTCTCTCAATTGCAGTTTGATATATGTTTTAATTGGTACGAGAGCCACCTAATCCATAATATTAAGATTAATGAAGTTTGAAATAGACAAATTTGATGGGGCTAATGACTTCAACTTGTGGTGGATAAAGATTAATGTGTTACTAAACCATAATGAACTCCTTGATGCCATGTTCGGTCATAAAAAGAAAGTTGTTACCTTGTCCATCGATGGACAGTCTGCTACCACTGAAGTTAATGTCCTGATTGATGTGCTTAGGAAGACTCATGGTTTGATGCTCTTATCTTTAGGTGATAAGGTACTTCGTGAGGTAGCTTATGAATCCACTTCTGCCCAAATCTGTTCCCAACTTGAAACTTCACGTATGAAAAAGACTTTAGTAGGTCGGGTACATAAGAAGATGTAGTTGTATAATTTTCGTACGCGTCCTGGAACTGCAGTCAAGACTCATATTGATGATTTTAACAAAATCGTTCTTAATTTGTCTAGTAAATAAGTTAAGTCTGATGATGATGATTTGACTATCATATTGTCGACTTCTTTAAATGATTCTTATAATTCAATTAAAGATTCAATGATGTGTGGTCATGATTCATTAAACTCGGAAGAAGTTAAGTTTGCCCTATTGTCAAAATAAATCCAAAAGAAGAATCCTAATTCTATTAAACAAAAATCTGAGGGGCTTGATGTTAGGGGTAGACCTGAGAAAAGAGGGAATATGAGACGTAAGAGCAACCAGGAGTCGATCAGGGTCTAAGGGTAAGTAGTTCAAATGCTTTCATTGTAAAAAGCCTAGTCACATTAAAAGAAATTGTCCCCAAAGGAACAATTCTAAGAACAACACCAATAACATTTATCATTCATTGTTATTCGAATAAGATTTTGATACTGCTGATGTTCTGAATGTTTGTTCTATTGTTATGAGTGTTGAATGCAAGAGTTGGTATCCTAGAACCAACTGGTTTTACTTTGATTACATAGATATTTAATGTATTATTAGATATTGTTCATTGCTCTGCATGACTATGATGTAATAATGTCCTAGAGTATTTGTTGCATTGATAAGGTCATGACAGTTCCCCTCTATGATGAGAACCTTGGAATGTTATAACAGTATTCTCAAATATAGTTATGCGGTTGGATGACATACTACGATGGGACACATAGCATACAGACCGTCAAGTGCGAGTACTCATAAGCAGATGAGACTTCCTCTAACAAAATTCACACTTGGTAATCTCCAAGACAGGAGATTATGAGAACAAACCCGCTAGTAGAAATTCCGCATGTTTTGGTGTCATCAGATATTTATATCTGCAAACGTGTGTAATGATCCTTGGACTTTAAGATTATCATTAATACGTGTCACGACTCGCGTACTTTGATTTACTGACGAAAACCGTCACACAGACATTTGGCAGGAAGTAGGGTATGTTGGGTGCGTCACGAGTGACATATTATTAATGGATAAGTCGAGGAAGGATTTGTCCTTTCCATTTACGGAAGTTGATATCTCGGCCCTTTGACTGAAATAGAATCGTTGCACGAAATTTCATGGTCATAGTGTAACGATGAATTTATTTCAGGTAGTCAAAGAACGATGTATCAAGTATAAAGGTTGATGACACTATCGTGAAACCTGTTTGATGAGATACTGAGACAAAGAGATTATATTACACAGTGAGTGTTCATATGTGGATTTCATTGTTGCGACTTCACGTTTTTTCTCTTGGGTGCCTTAACCCGTTTCTAGACAGTACTCTTGAACTTTAGGCAAGTCTGCCTAATGCCAATGAGAAAAAATCATAGAGGGTCACACACTAAGTGTTTTTTGCGGTATCGGTTAAATTCTATTTGAATTTAATTAATGAAATAAATATTATTCTCAAGACCGTGGATAATTTTATTCAAGTTAAAATGATCGCATAAATTAAATAAAATATATTTATTTATTTTATTGAACATTTAATAAATATTTATTTACTAGTTTATAAATAAAATATTTATTTAAGAGAATAAATTATTTATTTATTTATTCAGGCGTTCAATAAATGGAAGTGGAGTTCGATCAGACAAAGACCGGTCCAATAGTAAAATAATTATTTGCAAGACGATAAATAATTATTTAACTAGTTGGCACAAGTTAAAATAATAACGACGCTGCTATTATTTTGCGACGTGAAATTTTATTTATAATTCTGCTTTGACAAGTTGGCGCACCATAAATAATGACGCGGTATTATTATTATGAGCATAGGTTTTCTCTAAGTTCATGAATGTATTTAATTGCTGCTATGTAATTAAATATTGTAACTGAAGTTCCATGCATATAAATAGACAAGTACGCCTATTGTGTCGATCATCACACGACACCGCAAGCTTGGTGAATTGAGAATTGTTGAGCCAAATAATTTTTCTCTCGAATTCTCTTCTCCCCCCCCTCTCAAGAACAAGAGACGTTCTTCAAGGCTGAAGAACAACGAATCAAGAATGACCGACACAAGACACCCGTTTCACTGCGCTAGCACCTGGAGAACGAGCAGTTTCGATCACAGGCCATCAGAGCACATGTGGATCACCGCTAGAGGGATTATAGTTTAGATCCTTACAAGCACAACGAGATAATCCGGAAGGGTCATTCCGGATGATCAACATCATCAATGACAAAAATACTGAAGATCCATGTATTATTTTCTTTATGAAATTAATTAAATTAATTATAAACATGATGTGCAAGACCCTCTCTAAAGGTTTCAAGCATCTTCCTTCTTTATCTAAATCTTTGATTATATTATGTGGAGACTGACGTTCATCATCGTATTGATCCCAGAATAATCACTGATTATGGTAAAAATTAAAATTGGGTCCCGTCCCAACCACGCTTCCGCTGCGCCCGAAACCTTCAAGTGGTATCAGAGCAGGTTACATCATATTTTATAATTATTTAAATATTTTTTTGATGGTTTATGCATTTAATAATTTAGTTGTTTCAATTCAAGTTAATTATTATGCAAATATGAATCTCGAGATCTGTTTTTCCTCTTTCATTTATCGTTGACCTTACAAAAACGATCTTTTCTTTTAATTTTGATTAAAATAAAACAGAGGATCTCATCCAGAGGTGCCAAAGGTTCATGGACGTAAAACACAAGAACACACGACGTGTATTTGGCAGTACACGCTATGTAGCCAAGGTTCAATGCACTGGGTCTGGTCCGCCAAACCAAGCTGTGTCATTGGAGTTTGTCTAAGTCTTAATGACTCCGTGTGTTGACTAGGAACAGGTGGCACGCGGTTTCCAGATTACACGCCGTGTGGCCCACTGGACACGACATGTAGTCCCTTCGGATTAGGGTTGGACCGTGTACCCCATACACGACTTGCCTGGATGGAGACCGTCTAACGAGTAACCACACAGCGTGTAGCCTACTGGGCACCCCATGTACTCCAGAGAATTATGAAGTACACCCACGCGTCATTTCCCCAGGCATGTACTTCGGATGGACAGTGAAAAATAGTACACGACGTGTAGTTGGAACTACACACCGTGTACTCATCCAAATTACGCAGATTTATTAAAATTTATTATTATATTATACAAACCCTTGAGACGTGTACCATCGTGCAGGAGTAAAGCAGAGGCACAACACGTGATAGGCATTTTATATATATGTGTTTAATTTAACATCTTTTTAATGTTCATTTATACTCATTGGGTAGTTATGAATAGGAATTCACCGGGTTGCCTCCAAGGTACAAGTTACATACAAATATAATTTTAAATGAATTTATTTGTTTAAAATTATGATGGATGATAATCTCAATGAAATTCAGAAAAGGGTTTAAGATAAAAGGATTGATTAATTAAAGATGATAATTAATTGATTCGAGCGTGATTTATCTTATACAAAAATGATTACAGAATTGAATGCTAGTTTTATTTATGCGTAAATATCGTTGCATGTATGGATGATCATGATTTAGACCAAGACCTTTGTATGTGGATGATTTCTTTTAATTAATTAATTTAAATTAAATTTGTTGGTCTACGAGCCTTCTCCTCATTAATATGTAGGGCTTGTGTGCCCAATGTTCCTTTTATATAAAACCCCTTTTTACCCCTCACCTGCATGTGAGTTAAAAAATACATATATAATGGATGGAACTCCCAAGCTAGTGAAGGCGGTTCAAGATGGAGTTGAGACGAAACCAATCCCAGGAGATACAGAGGTGGACAGGTGGAAAGCTGTAAACACGAACACAAAAGGTTCAAGATGTTTCCCCCCTAGGTCAGGGTTAGTTTATCAACCGCTAGATAAACTAACCATTAGAAAATCTCATGATCATTCTCTTTATTTTATTTCTATCAGTTGCATGGTTTATCATTATGGATGTGTTTTTACGATCACATAATTAATGAATTAAACAAGCATGCAAGATAGAACTAAAATAAACCAGACTTATGCGTAAATATTATCAAGACATGGTTAATCACTTAAGTAAGTTACACTTAATATTAACAAGCATGTGATAATGATAATAAGAAATTCATGCATAAGTGATAAAAATCCCACAAATAAAATATTAAGCTAGACCAAGCCTTCTGTTACTTGATTAAGGGAAAAACTCAATAAAACTATGTGTTTGACCAACCCTTATTGGGACACTTACTTTTATACAGGAAGCCCTTATGAAAGGTTTCAGGTTGACTTAACCATATTACATCAAGAGAAGTAGCCCTTGCTAGACTTGGTGTAATATTGGAGGTAAGAGGTGAGGAAATCCAAAGTCATGATTTCAGGATTGGGGACTCCACTCAAGAGATCAAGGAGCTGCAAGCCCGTAGTTGGCAAAGACCTGCCTACCTAAATACCTTCTAATAGCTTAACCAAACCTTGTTGGGTTTATGTGAAGGGAAATATAGATCCTTGCCACTAGAATTTCATGTAAACTGGACATTCTGAGTTCATTGGTGAGGGTCATTGGGACTTGATAAAATAATGGGAGACTTAATAAAAATTTATTATTTCTCGTAAAATGTAATCAATAAAGTACTAATGATCTGCTCTTTTAATTGTAGAATAAAAATGACAAGCTCGTCAACCACACTATCCCTACGATCAATTCTAGATAAAGACAACATCCTCACCGACAGTAACTTCTAGGAATGGTTTATATGCCTTCGGGTTATCCTACGCCATGAACAGAAGTCTTACGTGCTGGAGTCAACATTACCTGATCCACCTGCCAAAGAGGCAAGTGATGAGGATTTCCTGGTCTATGAGAAACATATGAATGACGTTGTCGACGTTCAATGTTTGATGTTATCATAAATGTCTAGTGATCTCATGAAGTCTCATGAAAACATGGATGCTTATAGCACGCTCGAGAACCTCCGTGGTCTTTACTAGGAGAGAGTAAGATAAGAAAGGTTTGAGATCTCTAAAGCACTCTTTTAGAGTAAGATTGGAGAAGGTTCCCCAACTGGGCCTCATGTAGTCAATCTCATTGGCTATATTGAGCACCTAGAGGTTCTAGGGTTTAAACTCTCCAAATAACTGGGCACCGATCTCATTCTCGCATCACTCCCTCAGAGCTTCTCTAATTTTGTTGTCAATTTCAATATGAACAACACTGAGAAGTCTCTATCTGATCTTCTTATCCTCATTCACCAAGTGGACAAAGATATGAAGCACGAAAAGCCTTTCTGTCCTTATGGTGAATAAGAGGAAATGGAAGGTGAAGATCTTTAAGCCCAAAGCTTCTTCACATCCTTCCAAAAAAAGGAAGATCAAAGGGGAGGTAAGGGAACAAGAGGCTATTTGTTTCGCATGTGGCAAGAAGGGCCACTGGAAGAAGAATTGCACCCATCCTAAGAAGCAAGAGGAAGCTTTAGGTGCGTTTGTTATTGAATTCAATCTATCTATTTCTAAAAATTAGGTATTAGATACAGCTTGTGGTGCTCACATATGTATCCAAATACAGGAACCAAGTAGATTCAGGAAGATTGATCGAGGGGAGGTAGATCTACGATCAGCCAATGGAGCCAGACTTACTGTTGTAGCTGTCGGGGGCTACCACCTCACGTTGCCAACATGGATGATCTTGGTGTTAAAGGGTTGTTTTTATGTTCCTTCTATAACCAAAAACATAATTTATGTATCCAGACTAAATATAGATGGATTTGTTTTTAAGTCTAAAAATGAATGTTGCTTCTTTTATAAAGATAACATTTTTTTTGGTAGGGAACATTTATACAACGGTCTTTATGTGTTGGGTTGCACAAACCAAGTAATGGCAATCAATGACAAATATACTTCACATGACTCATACCACACTCAACTTTGGCATTACCAGCTAGGTCATATAAATGATAAACGCTTGACAAAGTTACATCAAGATGGATATTTAGATTCTTTTGAACAAAAACCACTTAGCGTATGTCATGCATGTTTACAAGGCAAAATGACCAAAGCCCCATTTGATGGGAAATGTGAAAGGGATAAAGAGCTTCTTGAATTGGTTCATACCAATGTGTGTGAACCATTTATAGTTGAAGCAAGGGGTGAGTACTCATACTTCATAACTTTTACTGATGATTTTAGTATATATGGATATATCTACTTAATGAGGTATAAGTCAGATTCCTTTGATAAGTTAAAGGAATACAAGAGTGAAGTTGAGAACCAGCCTGGTAAGAAGATTAAGAAACTTCGTTCAGATCGAGGTAGGGAATATCTTAATCAGGACTTAATTGATTACTTACGAGAGTTTGGGATCCTATCCCAACTCACTCCTCCCTACATGCCTTAATGGAATGCTGTAAGAGAAAGGAGGAACCACACTTTGTTGGACATTGTGAGATCAATGATGATTCATGCAAGTCTTCCATTATCCTTTTGGGGGGTATGCGTTACAAACAATGACACACATATTAAACCAAGTACCAACTAAATCGATAAATGGTATTCCATACGAGTTCTGGAGTGGAAGAAAAGTTTTGTTATCAAATTTAGATGTGTGGGGTAGTGAAGCATTTGTTAAGGCCTCTTTAGGTAACAAAATTTCACCTCAAGGCACAAAATGTACCTTTATAGGATACCCCAAGGAAACAAGGGGATATTACCCATACAAACCCTTAGAAAAAAAAGGTTATAGTGGAAAGAAATTCCATATTTCTTGAGAGGGAGCACATCTCCAAAAGAGATAGTGGGAGCGAGATAGACTTTGATGAAGTTGAGGCTCAAGGTACACAAGAGTTGGTACAAGAATAGATTCCACAAAGCCCCATGGAAAAAGAATCTATTCCAGAGACACAAGTACTGCGTAAGAGTAAAAGAGAGGTTAGAGAACCATAACGGTATGGTTTTATAATTACTAAGGACAGTGACTCATTATTAGTTGATAATAATGATCCTATAACCTACAACAAAGTAGTAAGTGGCATAGACTTTGCCAAGTGGAAAGAAGCCATGAATTCTGAAATTGATTCCATATACCAAAACCAAGTCTAGATTTTGGTAGATCCTTCAGTTGATGTAAAGCTTGTTGGTTGCAAATGGATATTCAAGAAGAAACTAGACATGGAAGGACAATTCAATACCTATAAGGAACAATTGGTTGCAAAAGGGTTTAAACAACATCAAGGAATTGACTATGATGAAAACTTTTCACCAATTGCAATACTGAAATCCATCAGAATTATACTTTCCATTGCGGCTTACCATGACTATGAGATTTGAAAAATGGATGCTAAAACATCATTTCTTAATGGTAACCATCAGGAAGATGTCTACATGACACAACCTTAAGGGTTTGTGACTCCAAAGGATGCCAATAAGGTATGCAAGTTACAGAAATACATTTATGGATTAAAGTAAGCATCCAGATCATGGAACATTCATTTTGATGAAGCCATTACAGAATTTGGTTTTATCAATAATGAATATGATCCTTGTGTCTACAAACATTTTAGTGGGAGTTCAGTCATTTTCCTAATAGTATATGTTGATGACATATTACTTATTGGAAATGAGATACTAGACTTACAGTCTGTTAAGGCATGGTTGAATCAATTCTTCTCTATGAAATACTTGGACGAGGTGGCATATATTATTGGGATCAAGATCCATTGTGATAGATACAAGAGATTGTTGGGCCTAAGTCAAAGTACATACATTGATAAGATACTGAAGAGATTCAGTATGGAACAATTCAAGAGGGGATTGTTTCCAGCATCACATGACATTCATATTTCCAATAAAATGTGTCCTTAGACACATGAGAAAAGAAAGATAATGGCAAGGACTCCATACACATAAACGATTAGGTCAGTCATGTATGACATGCTATGTACTAGGCTAGATGTCACCTACCCATTAAGTGCAGTAGGAAGACATCAAGATGATCTAGGTGACTACCATTGGATGACAGTCAAGACTATCCTAAAGTATATGAGGCGTACTAAGGATATGTTCCTGGTTTATGGAGAAGATGAGGAACTAGTCATCAGAGGATATTTATATTCTAGTTTCTAGACTGATAAGATGACATGAAGCCGCAAACGAGACACATCTTCACTTTGAATGGAGGTGCAGTGAGCTGGAAGAGCTCAAAGCAGAGTGTAGTCCCAGATTCTACAGTAGAGTCAGAGTATATCACAGCTTCTGAGTCAGTTAAAGAAGCATTTTGGATGTGAAGCTTCGTCCAGGAGCTAGATGTGATACCTAGCAGTAAAGATCCCATCACACTGTACTATGATAATACTATAGCGGTGACTCTCACAAAAGAGTCAAGGTCGCATCTGCGAACGAAGCGCATACTTCAGAAGTATCATCTCTTGAGGGATTTTTCTCAGAGTGATGAAGTTATAATGAGCAATATTTCCATGGAAGATAATGTGATAGACCACTTGACTAAAGCCTTGACTCAGCAGAAACATAATCACCATGTGAGGTCTAGCAGACTTAAAATTGTAGGCAGTTGGTACTAGTACAAGTGAGAGTTTGTAAGAGTTGGTGTCCTAAAACTAACTGGTTTTACTTTGATTGCATGGATATTTAATGTATTATTACATATTGTTCATTATTCTGCATGACTATGATGTAATAATATCCTAGAGTATTTGTTACATTAATAAGGTCATGGTAGTTCCCCACTATGATGAGAACCTTGAAATGCTATAACAATATTCTTAAATATAGTTCTGCAGTTGGATGACATACTATGATGGGACACATAGCATCCAGACCATCAAGTGTGAGTACTCATAAGTAGATGATATTTCCTCTCATGAAATTCTCACTTGGTAATCTCCAAGATAGGAGATTATGAGAACAAACCCGCCAGTAGGAATTCTTCATGTTTTGGTGTCATCAGATATTTCTATCTACGAGCATGTGTAATGATCCTTAGACTTTAAGATTATCATTAATATGTGTCACAACTCACACACTTTGATTTACTGACGAAAACCGTCACGCAGACAGTTGGCGGGAAGTATGGTACGTTGGGTGCATCATGAGTGGTATATTATTAATGGATAAGTCAAGGAAGGATTTTTCCCTTCCATTTATGGAAGTTGATATCTCGGTCATTTGATTAAAATAGAATCGTCACATGATATTCTATAGTCATGGTGTAATGATGAGTTTATTTCAGGTAGTCAAAGAACGATGTATCAAACATAAAGGTTGATGACACTATCATGAAACCTACTTGATGATATATTGAGAAAAAAGGATTATATTACACAGTGAGTGTTCGTATGTGGATGTCATTGTTGCGACTTTACGTTCTTTCTCTTGGGTGCCTCGACCCATTTCTAGACAGTACTCTTGGACTTTAGGCAAACCCGCCTAATGCCAATGAGAAAGAATCCTAGAGGGTCACACATTAAGCGTTTTTGGTGGTCTCAGTTAAATTCTATTTGAATTTAATTAATGAAATAAATATTATTCTCAAGACCATGGAATAATTTTATTTAAGTTAAAATGATCTCATAAATTAAATAAAAAATATATATTTATTTTATTGAACATTTAATAAATATTTATTCACTAGTTTGTAAATAAAATATTTATTTAAGAGAATAAATTATTTATTTATTTATTCGAGCATTTAATAAATGGAAGTGAAGTTTGAGCAGACCAAGGTCGGTTCAATAGTAAAATAATTATTTGCAAGATGGTAAATAATTATTTAACTATTTGGCACAAGTTAAAATAATAATGATGCTGCTATTATTTTGTGACGTAGAATTTTATTTATAATTTCATTTTGCACAAGTTGGCGCACCATAAATAATGATGCAATATTATTATTATGAGCATGAGTTTTCTCTAAGTTCATGAATGTATTTAATTACTGTTATGAAATTAAATATTTTAACTGAAGTTCCATGCATATAAATAGACAAGTACGCCTATTGTTCTGATCACCACACGACACCGCAAGCTTGGTGAATTGAGAATTGTTGAGCCAAACAATTTCTCTCTTGAATTCTCTTCTTCCCCCTCTCAATAATGAGAGATGTTATTTAAGGCCGAATAACAAGTGATCAAGAACGACCGACACAAGACACTCACTTCACCGCGCTAGCACCCAGAGAACGAGCGATGTCAATTGGAGGCCATCAGAGCACGTGTGGATCACCGCTAGAGAGATTCTAGTTTGGATCCTTATAAGCACAATGAGATAATCTGAAAGGGTCATTCCGAATGATCAACATTATCAATGAAGAAAATACCGAAGATCCAGGTATTATTTTCTTTATAAAATTAATTAAATTAATTATAAAAATGATGTGTAAGATCCTATATAAAGGTTTCAGGCCTCTTCCTTCTTTATCTAAATCTTTGATTATATTCTGTGGAGATTGACATTCATCATCGTATTGATCTTGGAATAATCATTGATCATGGTAAGAATCAAAGTTGGGTCCCATCCCAACCACGCTTCCGCTGCGCCCGTAACCTTCATTGAATGGGTCCTAGATTCATTATGTTCATTTAATATGTGCCCTAAATGTGATTTCTTCACTGATCTAAGAGAGGTTGAGAGTGGTGAAGTCTACCTGGGAAATAACAAAAGTTTTCATATCATGGGAAGAGATACTTCCTCTCTAGAACTGCATGACTGGTCAGTTAAATCCTTAGAGGAGGTTAGGTGGGTGCCTGAATTAAAGAGAAATCTTGTTTCCCTAGGTGACTTAGACCAAAAGGGGTTTTCTTTTAGGTATGATTATGGAAGTATCATGATTTATAAGGGGTCACTCACTATTATGAGAGCAACCCTCACCAATGGTCTATATGACTTAGATGGTAGGACACACATGAAATAATTAAATGCTACTCTTACCCCCATGCTAGATAACACAATGTCATGGCATGGGGAATTGGTGAATGTTAGTTCAAAAAGAATGAATGAACTTAGAAATAAAGGAATTTTTAATGATGTAACCTTGAACAATCTTCCATTTTGTGAAGAATGTGTTATTGATAAGTCTAAAATTGTCAGTTTTAAGAGGTTAACATATAGAGCTAGTGCCCCTTTAAAATATGTGCATTCTTATTTATGGGGTCTCTCTAGGATTGCTTCCCATAGTGGGGGGAACTACCATGTGACCTTTATAGATGACCATTCATGGAAGGTATGGATTTATATACTTAAGCACAAATCTGAACCTTAAAAAACTTCAAAATTTGAAAGTCTAATGTTGAAAGTGGATATGGAAATAAACTCAAAACCCTTCAGATGGATAATGGTATATAGTATCTATACAATGACTTTATAGACTACTGTAGTTCTAAAGGAATACTTAGACATGGATCTATTGTGGATACTCCATAATAGAATAAACTAGTTATGTAAACCCAAGTATTAAACACATAATATTTTAGAATTCTTAACATTCATTTCTAACAAATAAACACTGAGGATCGAGATGTCTAGTGTCTTTAGAAGATTAGACATAAAAATACATCAAATTAAACATAAAACAACGTCTTTATTTAAAACTAAACATAGTGATCCTAACATTCATAGATATTTTAAAACTACATAGGTTATCCTGGGGACAATTCATAAAGAAAAGGGTGATCTAGAAATCTCGGTAAGGGAATAATCATAACATGAGAGTCAAGAGGCATAACATGATATCCTAAAGAGAATGATCATCAGCATGGAGACATGACATAAGTAAATGATTTCATAATATCATAAACATGTGGAAAAAATATAAAACATGATATCATAAACATAAGTAAAGGGTCACTTCCAATAAAATCATCATAAAGTGGACAAAGTCCCGTGGTGGATTTAGGTTCACTCCCTAATCCCACACATAATATCTCATCAGATATAAAGCTTTACTCAATATATTGAAGGGATATATAATTTTGATACCAATAATAACATAAATAAAAATCATATATATGCATGACACATGAGAAAAATAAATCATACATAAATCATAAGCATGATCAAACCCATGAGAAGGATGTGGGTTTCATAATTCTAATTCAAGGCACAATCGAAGGCTAAATCATAAGATCCCCAATAGGAAAAGGAATTAAATAATTTTTATGTTTATATTTGAAAATGAAACATAGATATTGATCACTGAGTTCTGATATAGAGATTTAATGAGAAATATCTAGGAGAAGAAAGAACAAAAACATACCACTTGGGTGGTGCTTTGTGAAATAAGTAAAGGATCCTTTAAAGAAGTAAAGACCTTATTTTTTACATAAAACCAGAATTTAACCAAGATAGTTCTACATAAAATATATATGGTTTTTATAATATATTCATGGTTTAAAAAAATATAGGGTGATGCTCGAAGTGAGATAAAAATGGGAAAGTTCCCTTAAACCGGGTTTACTTAAAAGTGGGAATTTTGAAGGGAACTAAAAACATGTATAACCACAAAAATGAAATGAATATTTAAATAGGTATATAAGTAAGTGAAACATATATAAAAATAAAATAGGTAAATGAGAAAAATATTTCATAAAAGTGAGAAAAGGAAAGATAACTTGTAACTGACAAGTCGTGAAGGAGGTATGGAAGATCCCTTAACTCTGGTTCCAGATCTATTCTGCGCATGCACTTAACTTCCTAAATAACCAAATTAAGTTGATTAAATATTTAATTAGTAAAATTATACAACTATAATTAATATGACAAGGTTATTTAACTATCATATTTTATTTATTTATAATACAATTTTCTTGTCTATGTTGGTTACTTGAGGTTTTTCAGCCAATTTTTCATAACTCCATATGTATGTTGATTAAGGTAGAAAACATTATAAAATAGGTTCATAATATACATAATATTAATCGTTTTATGTAAATAATTTTTATATATTAAATATATTATTAAATCCAACCATGAAGGGTGGTGATGACAAATGAAACTCATTGCTCATGAAGACGATAGTTTGCACGTATACACGATTAATGTTTTCATCTCTTAAAGAGTGAGGTGGAAAGAAAGTAGATGATAATTTGAAATTTCATAATCATATTTATATTATAAATATAATATTTATTCATATATCACATCCCCTTTATCAGTAATTAATGACGGTGATGAAAAATGAAAGACATCGCTTTGTGGAGGCAATAGTTCGCACAACGCACAAACATCACTTTTGTTTTTCTCAGTGGATGGAGAGGGATAAAAAATGGTTATTATATTACTATAATAACACATAATTATAATAATTATATTTATGTCATTATATTTTTATGTATATAATATATTTTTAAGGTAAATATTAAGTTGAAAATGTTACAGAAAGGTAATACTCACGTTGAAGACACGATATTCTCTTAGAGATTTCCTTGGAAGTGAAGGCCATAAGCTAACTTCTAGAGAACATAGTATTAAGAATGATAAAAGTGATTCGAGGATATTTTTTTATAGTTTCTATGGAAATTATAATGGTAAATGCAACCATGGAGGCCTGGAAGTGATCCCCTTTTATATGTGAAGAAAATGCACTTTTGGGAATACCCTATACGCATCCATGATAAAATTACACTATTCCTTGGTCAATGTCTTAAAACATTCATAATAATGGAATGGGGGTGATATTGGGTCCATAAATCCTCAACTTATACTTTACACACATGTTTTAATGATGTTATAGGGGTTTTACCATTAAGTTTTTACATTTTACTCATTTACTTTTAAACTATGTTACTAGTTTTTAACTAAGTGATTTTATGTTTTATTAAAACTATAACATAAAAAATATAACTATATTTGGGTGTTATGGAACTAAATATTAACTCTATTTAATCCAATTCAATTTCTAAATATTATAAAATTAATGTTTAAATTAAAATAGGTAATGTGTAGAAAAAGATTTTAGTAGAAAAATGGCATTTTAACTATTATGGATTATTAATCTTATTTAGTATTGATTACCAATTGAATGAGTGTTAATATATTTATATATAAGTTTAAAATTAACATTATATTAATAATTTAAATTATATCAATTTGATTGATTAAAAAAATTACTTGATATTAATTAAACAATTCTTTTTTTACCATTATCACAATAATTAACACTAATCTTACTAATATTATCTTTAGGTATAAAAAATAAAAATAAAATTGTTATATAATATTGAAATTTTTAACTAAAATAGAAAATAAATTTTATTATATTTAATTTCTAAAAGTGATAAAGTCTAATTTTTATCATAAGCACGTAAAAACAATTTTTAGTGTGAAATATTACTTGAGTTTAAAAAATATTAAATATGTGATTTATAAATTCAACATATCATTTTTTAAAATTATTAATAAATAAATAAATATATATATATTTTATATAAAAGGGTTTCTTAAACCTTTAAGTAATTCTTATATTATAAAAGTGATTGTTTTTATCAAAATCGGTATTTTTACCTATTCACCTAAAAATCAATTATTCTAGAAAAAACCCAAAAAATCATCTTAATATAATATTGATATACTAAACCCAAAAATTAATCTAATTAGGTAAAATTAAAATTCTAAATTTATTATAATTATATGAATTCAAAATGTATTTATTACTATCTATTCCTGCTAGTCAAATGGCTATAACGATCATCTTAAATAATTAAAGTTTCACAGTTTTTGGTTTAGTTTGTTATTGCATGTAACATAAGATACTCAACACAATACTTATTAAGGGAAAATGATCATTAATATCTTGGGTTGTTACATTATTTCCCTTTAATACATTTCTCCCTCGAAATTTTATTTCATACACTAAGCTAAAAACAAGTTAGGGTACTTTTATCCCACAATATCTTCAGGTTCCCATGTTTCCTCTCTATACATATGGATTCTCAAAAGTACTTTGAAAAAGTGAGTTTTCTTATTGCATAGAACTTCATCTCTATAGTCCAATATCTCCACTGGTTTCTCCTTATAAGAGATATCATTCTTTAACTATACCTCCTCTAAATTCAATACATGTGAGGGATCTAGTATGTACTTCCTCAAGAGGGATACGTGAAACACATCATGTACTTTGGATAAGTTTGGTGAGAGTGCTAGTCGATACGCTAAATCTTTGATCCAATAAAGAATCTCAAAGGGGATAATATATCTCAGACTTAGCTTATCCTAATTCCCAAATCTCATGACTCTCTTCCATAATGATATATGGAGGAACACTTTATCTCCAACCTCAAACTCTAAGTATCATTGACAGTTATCAGTATAACTATTATGTCGACTATGTGCTGCTTTGATGTTTTTTTAAATGGTCTTGACCTTTTCTACCATTTCTTCGACTATCTCAGGTCCTAGAAACTTTTTTTCACTTACTTCATCCCAACACGTAGGTGTTCCACATATCTTCCCATAGAGGAATTCATATGGGGCCATTTAGATGCTTGAGTGGAATATATTATTGTTAGAGAACTCAACCAAAGGAATATGTTATTACAAACCTCCCATGAATTTCATAGAATAAGATCTCAATACATTCTCAAGTATCTATATAGTCCGTTTAGATTGACCATCAGTTAGTGGATGATAGGCCATATTAAAATTCAACACTATGTTTAAAGCATGTTGAAGACTCTTCCAAAACTTTGTGGTGAACCATAGATCTTGATTAGATATAATCGATAGTTGTGTTCAATGCATCCTCAAGACTTCTCTAATGTATATATTTTTAAGGTGATCGAGTGATAAGTCCCCTCGAATAAAAATGAAGTGAACAATATTTATAAGATGATCCACACAACCCATATATCATTGTTCCCTTTTGATGTCTTTGGAAGGCCCATGAAAAAATTCATATTTATATTTTTCAATTTCCATGTAGGTATGGGAAATGGTTGCATCACCCCTTTGGACTTTTTCCTCCCATCCTTTAATTGATGACTCACCAGGCACTTTGATATATATTTCATAATGTTCTTCTTCATATTTTCCCACAAATAGTGTTCTCGGAGATCTCTATACAATTTTGTGTTTCCCAAGTGAATAGAGAATGTCAAGATTTGAGCATCATTCGATAAATCCTTTATTATCCATGGATCCGATGGAATTCAAAGTCATTTCTCAAATATCACAACTCCTTTATCAACCTTAGACTCAATGGGTTTTCCCTTTCTCACAACATCCACCTTCTTATGTATCTCAACATCATTCCTATAAGATTTTCTAATCTTCTCAAGTATTGATGGATAACAAATCATTTGAGATAGGTGGGATGGTGTTACTTTCTTCACGATTCCCATGTCTATCCTTTGAATGTACAAGAAGACCATATCCTTCTTAACCCTAATCATAGATAAGGTTATAGAATATTTTCTACTTAGAGCATTGTTTTGACCCAAGGTGGGCATTTGGGGGGATAACAAAACAGTCCAACGGGTGACAAGAATTTTTTTTATAGATAATTTCACATTTCCATTTTTATTCCAACCCAATTAACGTCATTATACTTTAGGGGGAATTAGATTTACCTCGTGGGGGTTGGGCAATTTACCTTTTTTTTGTATTATGAAGGAGGTACCACAATCTAATGGTCCTAACTGGTGATTGCAAGGGGTTAAGTGTTTGTGCAATCAGTCCACATAGGATATGATTTCCTCAGATGGTCTCCAACAGGTTTGTTTGTGGATCCAGAAACACCCAATGAACCTTTTATCCATGATTCATGGACTTGTTTTCCAAAGGCAGACACTCATTGGATGACGATTTACCCAACGACACTTCAGGACTCCATTGGTCGAGAGGATGGGAGGTCGGGCTCATCACACCCTTTTGAGGAGAATTATTACATACTATAGGACTCTCTTATAGATTTAAACCATGTTTATATTTTCGTGAATCCCCATTCATTCCTGAAGAGTGTATCCACAGTTTACCCTCAGGTTGTTGGATCATCATGGATATACATGGATGTGATGCTACAGAGACAATGCTGATTTAAGCCATGCAATGAGGCACTCTCGAGTTTATCATCATCTAGGAGAGATGGAAGGTGGTTTGATATTGGGATTGAACCCATGAGATAGGATTCCTATGTATCCTCATGTCAGGAATCATAATCCACATAGTTTGGTGTCATTCAACTGGACACATCACCTTTTAGGGTCATGTGATAAGGACCCATTCATGTAATTTAGCGTCATGCGGTGAGGACGTCCAGGTGAAAGATTCCTAGTCAAGACTTGGTGTGTGGCTTACAACGAAGCATCCCAAGGGTCCCATGAAAGTTATGATCTTCTGGGTAAACATGACTCTACCGAGTATATATCCTGGAGAACATTAGGGTTGATTTGAGGGTCATATTTGGACCTTAGAGAGGCTTCCCACGTATCCTAGTCAAATGGGGAATCAAAGTCCACAGAGTTCTAGAATAAGGAGGACTTATACCCTAAGGAAGCCCAACATGAGGGCATGGTTGCTCGGGGCTTACGCAGAGGTGTTAACCATTTGGGGGGACATTATTGGGGATTACACCATAGAGGAGTCCTTAGTGTGGGAATTTCATTGGGATTGACTTAGGAGATCATCCCTTGACCTTGGGCCTTCAAACAAGTGTCCTACGTATCCTGGTTGGAGTAGGAATCAGAGTTCTTATAGTTCATTTAGCTTGGGGATTACACCTAGGAGGAGGCCCATTTGTGAGAGTTGAATCATAAATTACTTCCAAAGAGGACGCCCTTTTTTTAGGGGTATAATTGGGTTTACCTTTAGGAAGGGCCCCCTTTGAACTCAGGCCTTGAAGTAGGTATCCTATGTATCCTAGTTGGAGTAGGAATCATAGTTCTCATAGTTCATTTAGCTTGGGGTTGTGACTTGATTGGGGCTTATGCATGGGAGTTACCCGTCTGAGAGAATTGAATTAGGACTTACTCCTAAAGATGATGCCCTTTATTGGGGACATTTTTGGGGTGAACATTTTGAAAAAGCGTACCTCTTCGAGCTTGGGCCTTAAGTAGGCATCCTACGTATCCCAATTATGGTGGGAATCAGAGTTCTCCTAGTTTATTTATGAGTTGGCGAATGCTGTATCATCATAAACCCCTAAACCCACATGAGTCATGATCGATGTGAAAAACAATTGGATGTGAAAGATCCAATAAAGGCACGTTTTCTCTTCTCTGCTAATGGAAAAGGAGGAAGACTACGATGGAAGAGGCTATGGCTACGAGCCTAATGGGAGAGGGAAAGGGGAGCTTTGAACATGAAACCCTCACCTGTGTTGATATACAGGATAGTCAAATCTTGGTGATCTATCTGGACACATCCCAAGTTGAGGTGAAGAGGGTTAAAAGTGAAACCTCTCATAAAAGGCCAGGGGATTACCTCAGGGGGATCACCTTGGAGCTGGTTTTGGGGTATACTATAGTTTAAAGTTATATAGCTTTGACGATGGTATCAAAAATTTAATGTTGTGTTATAGGGAACAATACCATACAGTTTAATGTCATGTGGATAGGACTATAAATCATAGTTTAAGGTCATAGAGTTTGGACTGATGGTTATTAAATCCATGATTAGCTATAGGATAATCGGGTTGGGATGTCCTGACATGCCTCAAGCATGAGAGGGAAGGAAAGTGTAAACCATGAATCTAGGGATTCTAGGATCATGAGAAATGATACGGGGCATGGAATCCATTAAGCATACGAAAGTAGTAAAAGCCTCTCCTAAGGATGAATTTGCCTTTGGTTGATCGACCGTTTTTGTAGGCAATATATGTAGAGCCACCAGGGTATGATGTGCATAGTCAAGCAAAGGTGTCCGTGGGACACTGACTGCCCATTTCTGATGGCCATGGAGGTTTATGAAGATCTGGAATCACCCGAGACATAGAGTTTGATATATGGAAAGGATGTGTTCGAACATTTAATAAACATTTAGGTTGCGATTGTCCATGGAGTTCTGGGTCAACCTAGCATATGAGGCAGGTGATAAGGTTTTCCAGAGGTGCATGAGGAATGTCTCTTCTCATGGTATTTAAGGGATGAATGTTTGGGCGACATAAGGCCACAATGGAAAATGTTGTTAACTCGGCCCAAAATGTTCATGGTGCAACCCTCCATTTTTCACGAGGGTCAGTAATGGTAGCGAAGGGACCAACCCGAAGGGTCGAGATTGCATCCCAACACTAATTCCAAGTGGGGGTGCGGGGACATAGCCCATGTGGTATGGACCTGTGGGCATGAATGATTTTCTGCATAGGGTTGTCCACGTAGGAGATGACCGCATAGGACTGTCCGCATAGGAGCTGGTCGTGAACTGTCTACCTGCGAAGGATGTTGTTCGTGAAGGAGCTGGCCATGTAGGATGGTACGCATACTGTTTTTCTCATAGGAGCTTCTGTGAAATGTTGGCCAGATAAGAGCTAGTTGTGAACTGTTTTCCACATTGGGGTGTCCGCATACTACATTCCACATAGGGAGTCAGCGTATTGTCTTCCACATGGGGAGTCTGCAAACTGTGTTGCCAGCATAGGGGCATTCACGAACCATTTTTATTATATTTTTTATTTGTTTGCTGGTTGGATGCAGAGGTTCTTCCGAATACGGTTTGTGGGGAGGAATTCCATGAACTCATTTCTGCATATAGTTCATGGTATGGAGTCTGCAAACTACTTTGGGTACGGGATGGAGTCCCATGAACAACTTTAGGTGCGGGAAAAATTTCTCCCATACCCTTTATGTTCTTCATCCCTTTTTCGCCTGTCCCAGAGCTCTTCTCCATTCATGATCTCTTTCTCCTCCTCTTCAACCATCCCTTTTCAGTTCCCCTGGTGGTAATTTTATAGAGTGTCGGGGAAGCTGTATCTATGATTCATGTGATACCTTTTGTAGAAGCCCATGGAGGAAATTTGGCCCACAAATGACTCGATCGACTACAGTTTGCGAAGGTGCGGTTGGGGAAAGTTATTTCATATGTTCATGTTGTTTATGTTTATCCCATTTCATATGAGGAATTAATTGGACTTAGCAAGTGACATGTGGATCCCTCTATAGCCCCTTGATACATCAGTAGGTCTCATGAGACAAAAACATATATGGACTTGGTCGAGGCCTTTTCCCATTTTAAGATATGGTTTTGGCCGAGGCCTTAATCATTTTCAGATGTCTTAGCTGAGGCCTTGAAGGTATATTTCATAATGTCTAGAATTAAGCATTCCCTCATTATAAAAATAGATTTTGATAGTCTATGTGATTATTTGACTAGTAGAATATCCATGGTTATGTTTTATGGAATTATTTAATTAGTTTTTTTCTTCCATATTATGCTCATGTATATTTTTAAATGCATTAATTTTTAGTTATTCATCATGCTTAGTGTTTATATTTTCTTCCACTATATTATTTACCCTTACTGAGCATATGAGCTCTCCCCTTTCACATGTTTTATTTTCCCCAGGTTGTGAATAAGTATATTATGAATGACTTGCAAGGATAATCTAGGAGATTATGTGTGATTCAAAAGAAGTTGTTATGTTGTATTTCCTTTCAAGTTGGAATGTTGAACTTATGCATGTATATGTATTTCCAAAACTCTTAAACTATTTGGTCTATCGAGACGTATACTCCATGTTTATATACCCATGTAACAAATTAAGGCACCGACTCTAGGCAACTGGGGTCAGGTCCTTACAATATCAGACTCACCCGTCATACAATCTGTATCATGATTACCTATATTATATATTGTATGATATTTATTGGGCTCACCCATCCTCATTAATAATTTTTACATACTACTGAGAAAGAAATAATTTAGAATGTTACACTTTAAATAATAACTCCTTTAAAAACAACCATCACTCCTGTATAACATGGTTAACCCATAGTAAATAATCATAATCCATCTAGAGAAATAGTTAGGATTGAATTATTGCAACTAACCCTAATGGAGCATATGTAACATCAAGGGTTGTTATTGTTGGGGAACATAATTACTATTAAAATATCATTAAAAATATTCTTAAGGAAAATACCCTTTCAACTTTGTAAATTAATTTTAAAAAATATTCATAATATTATGAAAAAATCTTTGAAAAGAACCATGGAAACTTGAGAAAAAAATATTATAAAAAACGAGCAGTCATGATAGTGGGGAAATCTATTCATGTTTTATGTGTTAGAAGAGAACATTCTTTTCATACTTTAGTAAAAATACAAAAATGACTTGTTTGGAAAACATTTAGAAAGATAATTTTTTTAAATTAAATAATTTCAAAGATACATAGAAATGAACTTAAGATGTAATTAACGTGTAAATAAAAATATTATTGAAATCATTTTACCAAACATTGTTATTGGAATGAATGATTCCTGATCAAAATCAAGAAACATGACCGATATCACAAGAAAACAACTTTCTTATTGATCCATTAATCAATGAGGGGGGAAACTAAAACTAAACATGTAAACCACATTCATAACTAGAGGATAAGAAAAGTGAAATGGTTCAATAAAACAAGAGAATTTTATTTTACCCAATAAAAACTTAAACATAAAAAATCTTGAAAAGAAATAAGATTATAACGTAAAGACTTTACCTCTTTGGTATCATTGAAAATAAAATCCTTTGAAAGAAAGAGTATTATATGGATTTATAAATCCCATCACTACTAAAAATAAGGGTATTGGCGACCGCCATTGGCGGTTGCTATAGGGCTATAGCGACCGCCCAACGATCACCATTGGCGGTCGCATCTGCTCCATCGGTGTAGGGCAATAGCGACTGCCAATGGCGGTCGCTATAGGTGGCCGAAATGCCGGCCTATAGCGACCACCGGGCGGTCACTAAAGGTGCCTCCCGACAGCCTATAGCGATCGCCAGGCGATCGCTACACTGGAATTTAAAAAAAAAAATCATATCGAAAGAAATAAATATATATATATATATATATTTATTAAATAATATATATATATATATTAAATAAAATATTTATATATATAATATTAAATAAAATATTTAAATATATATATATATTAAAGAAATATATATATATATATTATTAAATAAACTATTTTTTATTTTTATATATATTTATTAAATAAAAAAAATATATATATATAATATTAAATAAAATATTTTTCATTTTTTTAATGAAATGTACGAATTCTGTTTTTTTTTCTTCACGGTGCAAAATCAGAGATAAAACAAGATAACAATCATAAAAAATGGAAAACAATTTCAAATATCATAAACATAAAGATCATCATAAACGATAAACGTGCTTCAACGATCCGAGCAGGTCCATCTATTTCAATCTTCTGCTTCAATAAACCTATAATAAGACAAAAAAAAACAAAACAAAACAAACGTAAATTAAAAATAATTATTCAGTTATTATATACATATAATAAAATTAAATCTGACATCAAATCATGGTGTTATAATAATTAAAAACCCCCAATTTAAGAAATGCTATCATTTCAGGTCATTCGGCCGTTTTTGGTGTTTTATGACACCAGAAACACGTTTCCAGTCACCGCGGTCAAACGACACCTCCGATTGACGTGTCGTCTGCCCGGCCATTCCACAAATTGCACAACGACTGTTGTCGTACGGTTTCATGGCATTCTGAGGTCGTTCGAGTGGTTTTGACCCCCTCAATGCGCCGTTTTAGCGCGCACCGAGCTGCTGAAAACGACACACTCGGACGTAACGCACGCACCGCACCTCCGATGGGCGCACTGTCTCCTCTTACATGTCAAGAATAATATTCCTAATGTTTTCTTGTGGTTTCAGGTCATTCGGAGCACGTTTGCTCCGAATTCGACCGTCACGCGCCGTTTTTGGTGTTTTATGACACCAGAAACGCGTTTCCGGTCACCGCGGTCAAACGACACCTCCGATTGACGTGTCGTCTGCCCGACTATTTCAAAAATCGCACAACGGCTGTTTTCTTACGGTTTCATGGCATTCCGAGGTTGTTCGGGTGGTTTTGACCCCCCAACGCGCCGTTTTAGCGCGCGCCGAGCTGTTGAAAACGACACACTTGGACGTAACGCGCGCACCGCACCTCCGATGGATGCTCCATCTCCTCCTACACATCACGAATAATATTTCTAATGTTTTCGTGTGGTTTCAGGTCATTCAGAGCACGTTTTCTCCGAATTCGACTGTCTCACGCCGTTTTTGGTGTTTTATGACACCAGAAACGCGTTTTCGGTCACCGCGGTCAAACCGCACCTCCGATTGACATGTCGTCTGCCCGACCATTTCAAAAATCGCACAATGGCTGTTTTCGTACGGTTTCATGGCATTCCGAGGTTGTTCGGGTGGTTTTGACCCCCCAACGCGTCGTTTTAGCGTGCGCTGAGCTGCTGAAAACGACACAGTCGGACGTAACGCGCATACCGCACCTCCGATGGGCGCACCGTCTCCTCCTACACGTCACAAATAATATTCCTAATGTTTTCGTGTGGTTTCAGGTCATTCGGAGCACGTTTGCTCCGAATTCGACCGTCTCGCGCCGTTTTTGGTGTTTTATGACACCGAAAACGCGTTTCCGGTCACCGTGGTCAAACGACACCTCTGATTGACGTTTCGTATGCCCGACCATTTCACAAATCATACAATGGATGTTTTCGTACGGTTTCATGTCATTCTGAGGTCGTTCAGGTGGTTTTGACCTCCCAACGCGCCGTTTTAGCGCGCACTGAGCTGCTGAAAACGACACACTCGGACGTAACGCACGCACCGCACCTACGATGGGCGCGCCGTCTCCTCCTACACGTCATGAATAATATTCTTAATGTTTTCGTGTGGTTTCAGGTCATTCGGAGCACGTTTGTTCCGAATTCGACCGTCTCGCGCCGTTTTTGGTGTTTTATGACACCGGAAACGCGTTTCCGGTCACCGTGGTCAAACGGAACCTATGATTGACGTGCCTTCTGCCTGACCATTTCAAAAATCGCACAATGGCTGTTTTCATACAGTTTCATGGCATTCCGAGGTCGTTCTGGTGGTTTTGACCCCCCAACGCGCCGTTTTAGCGCGCGCCGAGCTGCTGAAAACGATACACTCAGACGTAACGCGCGCACTGCACCTCCGATGGGCACGCCGTCTCCTCCTACACATCACGAATAATATTCCTAATGTTTTCGTGTGGTTTTAGGTCATTCGGAGCACGTTTTCTCCAAATTCGACCGTCTTGCGCCGTTTTTGGTGTTTTATGACACCGGAAACGTGTTTCCAGTCACCGCGGTCAAACGAAACCTCCGATTGACGTGCTGTATGCCCGAACATTTCAAAAATCGCACAACGGCTGTTGTTGTACGGTTTCATGGCATTCTGAGGTCGTTCGGGTGGTTTTGACCCCCCAACGCGCCGTTTTAGCGCGCGCCGAGCTGCTGAAAACGACACACTCGGACGTAACGCGCGCACCGCACCTCCGATGGGTGCGTCGTCTCCTCCTACACGTCACAAATAATATTCCTAATGTTTTCGTGTGGTTTTAGGTCATTCGGAGCACGTTTGCTCCGAATTCGACCGTCTCGCGCCGTTTTTAGTGTTTTATGACACCAGAAACGCGTTTCCGGTCACCGCGGTCAAACGACACCTCCGATTGACGTGATTTCTGCCCAAACATTTCAAAAATCACACAACGGCTGTTTTCGTACGGTTTCATGGCATTCCGAGGTCATTCGGGTGGTTTTGACCCCCCAACGCGCCGTTTTAGCGCGCGCTGAGCTGCTGAAAACGACACACTCGGAGGTAACACGCGCACCGTACCTCCGATGGGTGCGCCGTCTCCTACTACACATCACAAACAATATTCCTAATGTTTTCGTGTGGTTTCAGGTCATTCGGAGCACGTTTGCTCCAAATTCGACCGTCTCGCGCCGTTTTTGGTGTTTTATGACACCGGAAACGCGTTTCTGGTCACCGCGGTCAAACGGCTCCTCTGATTGACGTGTTGTTTGCCTGAACATTTCAAAAATTGCACAACAGATGTTTTCGTATGGTTTCATGGCATTCCGAGGTCGTTCGGGTGGTTTTGACCCCCCAACGCGCCGTTTTAGCGCGCGCCGAGCTGCTGAAAACGACACACTCGGACGTAACGCGCGCACCGCACCTCCAATGGGCACGCCGTTTCCTTCTACACATCACGAATAATATTCCTAATGTTTTCGTGTGGTTTCAGGTCATTCGGAGCACGTTTGCTCCGAATTGGACCGTCTCGCGCCGTTTTTTGTGTTTTATGACACCGTAAACGCGTTTTCGGTCACCGCGGTCAAACGGAACCTCCGATTGATGTGACTTCTGCCTGAACATTTCAAAAATCGCACAACGGCTGATGTCGTATGGTTTCATGGCATTCTTAGGTCGTTCGGGTGGTTTTGACCCCCCAACGCGCCGTTTAAGCGCGCGCCGAGCTGCTGAAAACGACGCATTCGGTTGTACCGCGCGCACCGCACGTCCGATGGGCGCTCCGTCTCATCCTACACGTCACGAATAATAATTATATTGTTTTCCTATGATTTCAGGTTAATCCGATTTCGTCCGCTATGACTTTGACCGTTAGACGTCCGTTTTGGCCGTTTATGACACCAGAACAGCGTTCCCGGTCACCGCGGACACACGGCACGTCCGATTGACATTCCGTCTGCTCGACCACATCACAATTCACTCACCCTTTGATGTAATATGATTTAAGGCCATTCAGACCTCGTTCGGCCCGTTTGGACCCCCCACGCGCGTTTATCAAGCGCGCACAACACTTAAAGAACGCATAATGAGTCCTACCGCGCAGACCACACGTCCGATTGACGTGCCATATGCGTGTACACGTCACGAATAATAATTAGATTGTTTTCCTATAATTTTAGGTCAATCCAATGTCATCTGCTATGACTTTGACCGTTAGACGCCCGTTTTGGCCGTTTGTGACACCAGAACGGCGCTCCCAGTCACCGCGGGCACACGGCACGTCCGATTGACGTGCCGTCTACTCGACCACATTACAATTCACTCACCCTTTGATGTCGTCTGATTTCAGGCTATTCGGACCTCGTTCGGCCCGTTTGGACCCCCCCACGCGCATTTATCAAGCGCACACAACACTTAAAGAACACATAATGAGCTTTACCTCGCAGACCACACATCCGATTGACGTGCTGTCTGCGCGTACATGTTTCAAATAATAATTAGATTGTTTTCATGTGATTTCAGGTCAATCCTATGTCGTCCGCTATGAGTTTGACCGTTAGACGCCCGTTTTGGCCGTTTATGACACCAGAACGGCGTTCTCGGTCACCGCGGGCACATGGCACGTCCGATTGATGTGCTATCTACTTGAACACATCACAATTCACTCACCCTTTGATGTCGTCTGATTTCAGGCCATTCGGACGTCGTTCGGCTCGTTTGGACCCCCCCCACGCGCGTTTATGAAGCGCGCGCAACACTTAAAGAACGCATAATGAGCCCTACCGCGCAGACCGCACGTCCGATTGACATTCTGTCTACGCGTACACGTCATGAATAATAATTAGATTGTTTTCCTGTGATTTCAGGTCAATCTGATGTCGTCCGCTATGACTTTGACCGTTAGACGCCCGTTTTGGCCGTTTATGACACCAGAACGGCGTTCCCAGTCACCACGGGCACACGGCACGCCCGATTGACGTGTCGTCTGCTCGACCACATTACAATTCACTCACCCATTGATGTCGTCTGATTTTAGGCCATTCGGACGTCGTTCGACCCGTTTGGACCCCCCCACACGCGTTTATGAAGCGCGTGCAACACTTAAAGAACGCATAATGAGCCATATCGCGCTGACCGCACGTCTGATTGACGTACCGTCTGTGCGTAAACGTCAAAAATAATAATTAGATTGTTTTCCTGTGATTTCAGGTCAATCCGATGTTGTCCGCTATGAGTTTGACCGTTAAACGCCCGTTTTGGCCGTTTATGACACCAGAACGGCGTTCCCGGTCACCGCGGGCACACAACACATCCGATTGACGTTCCATATGCTCGAACACATTACAATTCACTCACCCTTTGATTTCGTATGATTTCAGGCCATTCAGACATCGTTCGGCCCGTTTGGACCCCCCACGTGCGTTTATGAAGCGCGCACAACACTTAAAGAACGCATAATGAGCCCTACCGCGCAGACCGCACGTCCGATTGATGTTCCGTCTGCGCGTACACATCACGAATAATAATTAGATTGTTTTTCTGTGATTTCAGGTCAATATGATGCCATCCTCTATGACTTTGACCGTTAGACGCCCGTTTTGGCCTTTTTTGACACCAGAACGGTGTTCCCGGTCACCGCGGGCACACTACATGTCCGATTGACGTGCCGTCTGCTCGACCACATCACAATTCACTCACCCTTTGATTTCGTCTAATTTCAGGCCATTCAGACGTCGTTCGGCCCTTTTGGACCCCCCCACGCGCGTTTATGAAGCGCGCACAACACTTAAAGAACGCATAATGAGCCCTACCGCGCAGACCGCGCGTCCGATTGACGTGTCGTCTATGTGTACACATTTTGAATAATAATTATATTGTTGTCCTGTGATTTCAGGTCAATCCGATGTCGTCCACTATTAGTTTGACCGTTAGACGCCCGTTTTGGCCGTTTATGACACCAGAACGGCGTTCCCGGTCACCGCGGGCACACGACACGTCCGATTGACATGTCGTTTACTCGACCACATCACAATTCACTCACCCTTTGATGTCATCTGATTTCCGACCATTCGAACGTCGTTCGGCCCGTTTGGACCCCCCACGCGCGTTTATGAAGCGTGCACAACACTTAAAGAACGCATAATGAGCCCTACCGCGCAGAACACACGTCCGATTGACGTGCCGTCTGCGCGTACATGTCAAAAATAATAATTAGATTGTTTTCCTGTGATTTCAGGTCAATCCGATGTCGTCCGCTATGAGTTTGACCGTTAGACGCCCGTTTTGGCCGTTTATGACACCAGAACGGCGTTCCCGGTCACCGCGGGCACACGGCACGTCCGATTGACGTGTTGTCTGCTCGACCACATCACAATTCACTCACCCTTTGATGTCGTCCAATTGACGTGCCGTCTGCGCGTACATGTTGCGAATAATAATTAGATTGTTGTCCGGAGTGCGGGGAAGGCTGTCCGGGGTGCGGGAGGGCTGTCCGGGGTGCGGGGGGGCTGTCCGGAGTGCGGGAGGGCTGTCCGGGGTGCGGGGGGGGGGGGGGGGGGGGGGTTGTACGGGGTGCGGGAAGGACTGTACGGAGTGAGGGGGGCCTGTTCGGGGTGCGGGAGGGCTGTCCGGGGTGCGGGGAGGGCTGTCCGGAGTGCGGGGAAGGCTGTCTGGGGTGCGGGAGGGTTGTCCGGGGTGCCGGGAGGGCTGTCCGAGGTGCGGGGAGGGCTGTCCGAGGTGCGGGGGGGCTGTCCGGGGTGCGGGGAGGGCTTTCCGGAGTGCGGGGAGGGCTGTACGAGGTGCGGGGGGCTGTCCGGGGTGCGGGGGGCTGTCCGGGGTGGGGGGGCTTTTCCGGGGTGCGGGGAGGGCTGTCCAGAGTGCGAGGAGGGATGTCTGGGGTAGGCCGGGGACTACAAATAGTGAACTCAGCTCATTCATCAAAAACAAGTTTAATGATTTATATTAGGAATCACGTATTTTTTTTTCAAAAATATTACAGAACATGCAATTCTAAACATTGAAAATTTAATGAACAAAAAATATCCAAATCAATAATCAGTTTCATGGTTACTTCTCAATTCATGCACACAAACATTGCATGAGGCCAAAACACACATGATACCCCCAAATCACAAAAAAACTCACTAGAAACCCAACATAAATATCAATAACAACCCTACCATTAAAAGCAGAAACACACCTTGTGAATATGATGCGTCATGCATGTTCATCACTGACCTCCATCTGGTGGGCCAGGGGCCTACAACAAATAAACATTATGAATATTTTCATAACAAAAATAATTTAAATTAAATAAATAAATACAGTATAAACCTGCGTCGTGTGATCCCCTACACCATCACCTGGACGCACATATTCCCGCAGTGCTCTAACCTCAGCAGCCAATTGCGCATTTTCCTCCTCGGAAACCCGCAGCCATGCCTCGAAATCTGACAGCTGCTGTGTCATCTGAGCAATAGCAGGACCGACAACCGCAACGCGTGACACTACAGAACGAGGAATCCTTGTTCCACAGGTCAAACTATATCCATGTTCATCCCGACCAATGATGCGATGAAATATCTCATCCCTTCACATGGGAAGTTGTCGCCGGTCCTCTGGAAGATGTTCTAATTCAACTTCAAATTGAGCCTGTGAAATATTTAAATATATATACATATATTAATATAAAGATTTTATGTAATTATTGGTAATGAGTACAAGCACTTACTATCAATGCTGCAGCCTTTGGATCATTGCGATCACGAGTCCTCATCCACACTGACATTTTATCAGTTGGTGCACCTTGCTCCCACAACTATATATGAATAGAATATAAACACAAAACCGTATTAATTAAAAAAAATTAAAAAATGAATAATAAATACCTCATGTCGGATCTGAGACACGTGACGAGTCCCGAGCCTGTGAGGTGGTCCCTGCAACGCTCGATTCTCAGAATGTCATGTAGACACCTCCTACATTCAATTCATTCAAATATCAAACAAATCACACATTCTTGAAAATATATATACCAAAATAAATATACAAACCGCAACACCCTCATTAGACCAATATGCAACTAAATCACGCCACTGAGCCGGGAGGACACCTCTCGGGACTTTTTCTAGAATGTCTGGGGCACCCATATTTGGTACCCAGTGGTCCCTCTTGACTTTGCCTTTATAGTCTTTCCACATCTTACGACATTTTCTCATACACATTGGCCGAAACTCATCAGGATATACTTTCAAATTTTGCTATTAAAGAAAAAAATCACATATGTTATTGTTGTTTATACATAGGGAATAAAGTAAAATGGTCTTCTTACCTGAACCTCCCTCCAAAGACGATCTAATGTGTCCTGAGGGATAGAAGCTCAGTCACGCATGGTCAATGGAAATCGATGTGGATCACGTATGATATGACCTAACTGACGAATAAATGCAGGGGCATTCCTTCCCATAGGATGAAATACCTCATCAAATGAAACATCAAAAGTCGTGTCGGAATTCCATGATAATATGCCACGACCAGGGCCTCTCTTGTGAGAGGAAGAAGCAGTCGAGTCTGATCCTGTTGAAGAAAATTTTATATACAAAATGACAGATGTTATATATATATATATATTTATTTATTAATTACATAAAAAATAGAGACAATTACATTCCAACATACCTCGACCCTGAGACGTAGATGCCTCAGATGGATGATTTGGATCTTCTGCCTCTTCCCCTAACATGCCTGCAGTCATGGAAAACATTAGTAAGGGGACTATCCAAAGTGCCCAAATGATAAATTGGATTGTTTTAAAAAAAATCAAACTTGTACAGTTGTTAATCAAACAAAAAGGGATTGAATAATTAGTTATGAATGAATTTTAAAAAATCAGAGAGTTCACAAAACAGATATACAAATTATGTACAAAACCAACCAATGCATATCCAAATTTCAAATTGAATTAATAAAAATTCAAACAGCACATGAATCAAATGAAGAATACCTCAATGAGAAAATACACCGACAATAACATCAATATAACATTAGTTAAATCACCCTAAATATTTATAACTGAATAAACTTCCAAAAGTGAGGAATAAAACTTACAAGGATTTATAAAATGTTTAGATAATTTATGATATCTTAGGTTGAATAGTGGTAAAACAATTATACCTTTCATTAAGCATGCAAATCGACCGTTTCTCCTTCAACAACCACTCTGACCCAATAAATATCTTCTTCACATTGAACTACAATATGTTGATCAAGCTGTTGGGAAACAAAAGGAAGAGTCTCGGGTTCATCTTGTTCAAATAAAAACACTCCTCGCCGAGACATTTTGACAACAACTTGCCAACTTGGATTCTAAGGCAAAGTAACGAAGGATACTTGTTCCGCTTGTGATGTCAAAATGAAAGTTTCATTATCAACTCATTCATTTTTGTATAACATATAGTTAAAATTCACCAATGAAAACTGATATTGATCGACTTTACATCCACGCACTGGATCAACCCAATTACACTTTAACAATATGTACTTCAACTCGTGTGTGTATACAAATTCAATGATGTCTATCAATTGACCATAGTAATAACCAGAATCGACAAATGGAAAACTGATGCCACTATTTTGTGTTGCTCATTTGTCGTCAACATCTTTAATGCGAAATCGAAAACTATTAGCATCTATAGATTTATAACGATGATCTGTTATAGACGGACCCTCAGCCAGTTGGATAAATTCTTCAGTTAGCGTGGGGTCCCCTAACTCCCTCAGCTTATGAACCTACATAATTCATAGAATTCAATAATGATATATGATGAAAGAAATTAGTATAATACTTCACTCATAATGAAAATCAATTTATACGTACATAATCCTTGAACCAATCATGAAATGACGCATAATGAGACTGTTGAATTTGCAACTCAGTCGCACGATGCATCTCTTCTTTTATCTCGTTAATGTGTTTTCTACAAATGATAACGCAATGTTTAAATGATCAACTTATGCAAACAAAACATGTAAAAGTTAAACAATAAAAGTGATAAGATACTTACTGCATTAATGGTGCAACTGATGGAGTATTGAACAAGATATATCGATGTGCTTGTATCCACTCGATGTTGTCCATATCATATGTGGTTCCTTCTCCAACTGGACCATCCTGAATCCGAGAGGGCTTATCTAATTTTGTTTCAACATCCGTAAGATATTCTGCAAAAAAGTAGTACACTCATCCATCAAATAACCATTGGCTATTGATGCCTCCGGACAAGCTCTTTTGCGTACAAATCGTTTCAATGTACTCAAATACCACTCAATAGGATACATCCACCTGAATTGCACTGGACCAGCAGCCATTACTTCATTAGTTAGGTGCACTGTCAAATGGACCATAACATCGAAAAATGAGGGGGGAAATAGTTTCTCAAAGTGACAAAGCATAAGTACAATTCGGTCCTGTAAACTTTTTAAATCACTCATTCGTTGATTTCTTAAACAAAGCTGTCTAAAAAAATTACTCATCTCAATCAACGGCTGAACAACATTGGGGGATAAACAATCACAAATTGCGATTGGAATCAACTGCTGAAGTAGTATGTGATTGTCATGACTTTTCAACCCTTGCAATGTCTTGCTCATCAGATTCACACACTTTGAAATATTAGAAGAGTAACCATCAGGAACCTTGAGCATCTTCAAAATGGAAAGAAATGTCTCTTTCTCCTTTGTAGTCATCGTGTACTGTGCAGCAGGCATATATGCCTTGTTTCCCTCAGCTAACTGTAAATGAAACTATTTCCTTAAACCCATTTCTTACAAATCACGGCGTGCATTAACATGGTCCTTTGATTTCCCACTGACACCTAAAATGGTCCACAATATGTTATCACAAACATTTTTTTCAACGTGCATGACATCCAAATTATGCCTCAGCATGTTAGTTTTCCAATACGGATGACTATAAAAAATACTTTTCTTTTTCCAATTGTGACTGCGCTGCCTACCCGCAGCTCAAATATTATGTACCGGAGGAGCCACCAAATCCTGAATTTCATATATCGTGCGGATGTTTTCTTCCTCAATCTGCGATAACATTTCAACTCCTGTCATGATCTTTGGTGTTGGGCTGAACTCTCTAGAACCATCAAATGCCACTCTGTCCTTTCTGAACCTGTGTTGAGGGGGGAGAAAATTTCTGTGACCCATGTATGCCCATTTTTTGGAATGCTTAAGCCATACAGATTTTTTACTTTTGTTGCAACAAGGGCAAGAAAATTCCCCTTTTGTACTCCAGCCTGATAAATTTGCATAAGATGAGAAGTCATTGATTGTCCACAATAAAGCAGCCTGCAGTTTGAACATTTCATTCGTTTCACAGTCATAAGTCATCACACCATCGCCCCAAAATTCATTCAACTCATCAATCAATGGCTGAAGGTAAACATCAATCTTATCCCCCGGAATTTTAGGTCTATCAATAAGAGTGGAAAGTAATATAAATTGTTGCTTCATACAAAGACACGAAGGAAGATTATACGGAACCAACACCATGGGTCATGTACTATGAGTTGCACCAACCATAGACTTGAATGGATTGAAACCATCTGCTGCCAATCCCAATCGGACATTACAAACATCTTTGGAAAAGTCAGGATGTCTCTTATCAAAATCCTTCTATGCATGAGAGTCTGTCGGGTGGGTTAACATATCACTTTCATGAACTCTTTCTACATGCCATCTCATTAAATTAGAAACTTTAGATGACATAAAAAATCTTTTCAACCTTGGTTTAAGGGGAAAGTAACGCATTTGCTTTATGGCAATCAGTTTCCCCTGTATCACAATCTGACTTTGATGAGTCTGATTTCCTCTGTTCTCTTTCCACCTGGAAGCACCACAAACCGTACAAATATCCAAATGGGCAATTTCCTTTCTAAACAACATACAGTTGTTTGCACATGCATCTATGGTCTCATATGTAAAACCTAAGTTCTCTGTCAGCTTACGAGCATGGTAATACGACTCGGGAATCTTAACGTCAACAGGAAGAACCTTTTTCAATAACACCAACAGCATGTTGAACGATGTGTCTGACCAATGATTCGAAGTCTTCAAATGCAACAACTCCACGATAAACAACAATTTATTGAAAGAAGTACATCCATGATATAATTCTGTTTTTGCATCATCAATTGCTTCATAAAACCTCCTCGAATCACAATCTGCACCAGAGCGAAGATTTATCTCACCGGTCTCAAGATTCTGGATGTCAATGCCTTCAGGATCCAACCCACGTACCATTTCAGTAAGCATTTCATGCATTGGATCATTCATCCTTGCATCAACATCCATCTGAACTGTATCCGTATTTTCATAACGAACATATTCTTCTCCATGATGATTCCAACTCTTATAATTTCTCAGAAATCCATTAAAGAATAGGTTCTCCCTCACAGTAACTCGTGTGAATTGATATCTTTTAGTACATTTTCTACATGGACAACTAATATAGTCACTTTCAAATCCTCTGGTGAAGTCAATAAACTGCATAATGCCATTGAAATACTCTCTAGATGTTCGATTTGGAAGATAAATCCAACTCTTATCCATAATAAGATCCCTATAACAAACATTTACACAAGACTTATTACATTTTCATTTTTCACATCAAATATATTTAAAATAAATACTAATTAATTGTTTGTGAACCATTTATAAAATAATAATGTAAGTGAAATCCCATGTCATACCTGATTGCGCTACAAACCTGGAAGGAAGGGGAGCCGAAGGCGGTGCTGCGAGAGGAGAGGCAGTGGTGGGGAGCCGGAGCCGGAGCTGGTGCGGCGAGGGAGGGGACGAAGAGGAAGGGGACGGGGGTTGGCGGGGTGTGGGGGGGGGGGGGGTGTTCGGGGTGCTAGGGGGGAGGGATGAGGGGGAGGAGGGCCGAGGGCGGAGGTCGGAGGCCGGAGGGGCTGGAGGCCGAAGGCCAGAGGGCGGTCGGAGGGCTGCCGGGCTGCTAGAGTCAGGTGGCGGGAGGCTCGAGGGTAGAGGCACTACTGGAAAGATGATCTTTCCCAACACTTCTATACCAACGGTTTGTAAAAACCGTTGGTATAGCTACCCTTTCCCAACGGTTCACCAAAACCGTTGGGAAAGGGTCCCTTTTCCCTCCCCTTTCCCAACGGTTCACTAAAACCGTTGGGAAAGGGTCCTCTTTCCCAACGGTTCACCAAAACCGTTGGGAAAGGGTCCCTTTTCCCTCCCCTTTCCCAACGGTTCACTAAAACCGTTGGGAAAGGGTCCTCTTTCCCAACGGTTCACCAAAACCGTTGGGAAAGGGTCCCTTTTCCCTCCCCTTTCCCAACGGTTCACTAAAACCGTTGGGAAAGGGTCCTCTTTCCCTCCCCTTTCCCAACGGTTCATCAAAACCGTTGGGAAAGAGGACCCTTTCCCAACGGTTCACCAAAACCGTTGGGAAAGGGGAGGGGTAATTTCAACCTTCGGCCTACACAACTTCAACCCACCCAAACCTATCCCAACGGTTTTCCAAACCGTTGGGAAAGGGCTATCCCAACGGTTTTCCAAACCGTTGGGATAACTTCTTTAATTTTTTTCCAGGCCTTCTAACCAAGAACATTATATAAATAAAAATTTTAAATAATTATGATAATACATATATATATTTATGAAATTATGTTTACAAAGTGATGTTAGGTTAGTGGTTAAGTCGTTCGATTATAAACGAGGGGTCCTGGGATCAAATCCCAGCGGATGTTTTATTTTTTGGAATTTATATACCAACGGTTCCATTACCGTTGGTATAGATTTTATATTACCTATACCAACGGTTTCCAAAATCGTTGGTATAGGTCTATACCAACGGTTTTTTGAAAACCGTTGGTATAGACCTATCCCAACGGCTTACTTGGCTACGGTTTTCCAAACCGTTGGTATAGCCTATACCAACGGTTTGGAGGCCTATACCAACGGTTCCAAACCGTTGGTAAAGGTTAGTTTTCCAGTAGTGAGGGAGGCCGCATGGCGGAGGGCGGCCGCAGCCGGAGGGTGGCCGGAGGGCGGCCGGAGGAGGGCGGGGCTGGCGGAGGGCGACCGGAGGGTGGAGGGCGGCTGGAGGGCGGACAACAGCCAGAGGGCGGATGGAGGGTGGCCGGCGGAGGGCGGGCCGACGGAGGGCGGGGCGGCGAAGGGCGGGGTGGCGGAGGGTGGGGCGGCGCAGGGCGGGCCGAAAGAGGGTGGGACGGCGGAGGGCGGGGCGGCGGGGAGGGCGGGGCGGTGGAGGGCAGGGCGGCGGGGAGGGTGGGGCGGCGGGGAGGGCGCGCGACGTCGGGGAGGGCGCGGGCGACGGGGAGGGCGCGAGCGATGGGAGGGGGGAATTCGGGGGGCGGGGGCGCTTCGCGAGAGGAGGGGGCGTGGAAGCCCCCTTTTTTTAAGGAAATGTAGCGACCGCCATTGGCGGTCGCTATTGGTAACCTATAGCGACCGCCAATGGCGGTCGCTATAGGTTAAGGGGCTCAAAAGCCCATATTTCGAGTAGTGCATTAATTTCATGGTCTAATATTAAAAAAATCATTCATGAGTCAACATGTACACCCTATTGTAGGTTCTGAGAACAATGGAAGCACAAGATGGGCGTGTACCCAACTTTGCAAATTTCCATGACCGATGATTAATCTAGGATCAATACGATGATAAATTTTAGTATATATGAAATTGAATCAAAGATAAAAGGAAAATGAGAGAACCCAGAACCAAGAAGAGTTGATCAACATATTTTTTATAATTAATTTAATTAAATTAAATAATTACCTCCAAGGTGATTCTTTCTTCATTGATGTGTTTAACCATGGGCCTGAGGTGAGGCTTCGTTATGATGTAGAATCCAAGTATAGGAATCCTCTAGTGGTGATCCACACATTCTCTACATATCTATGGACATCGTTGAAGGAGTCTCCTGGTGCTAGCGCAAAAGATCCTTGTGCTTGCGATGTCTTCCTTTAATCACCTTAAGAACCACTTCCAAATAATTCTCCTAGATCCGGTGGAGGAGGATCTCTCTCGTTCTTGAGAGCGTTCTTGGAGAGGTAAGAGTTCTCTAGGATCGAGAGATTTTCTCCAAGGATGTTGTGCATACAACCATTGGTTATCTAGTGGAATGAACCCTTGGATAATTTAGAGAATAATAACATAATGAGGAATTTAATTCACTGGTTAATAATAAATAATTAACACATGTGTTGTTACTTAATTTATTATTACATATGAAACCCCATGAAAAATAATAATAGCAATGCTATTATTTCCATGACATGGGCTTAACTTGCATGTTATATTTATATATTATTTAACGAAATAATCTTTAATATTATTTCTCATCGGACCCATAACTTGGTCCGCTAATCCTCTTTAATATTTATCAGGCCTTGAGTAATGACTATTTATTTATAAAATAAATATAATTGTATTATTCGCCGATAAATAAATATTCCATCCGCAATATATCCTCTCAAATAACTAGTGATGAAATAAATGCGATCAGACATACTTGAATAATTATTAAAACACAACTGAGAATAATATTTATTCAACTTGTTAAATAAATAAATTATTTAACTAAGATACTGGATACACTTAGTGTGTGACCCTCTTGGCCTCTTTCTCATCGACATTAGGTGGTCTTTCCTAAAGTCCAAAATTACTGTCTAGCAATGAGTCAAGGCACCCAAGAGAAAGGAGTTGATGCCGCAACGACATGTCACCTCATACGAACACTTACTGTGTAATATAATCCCTTTGTCCCAATATCTCCAATCAGGTGGGTTTCTTGCAAGTTCCATAACCCATGTGCTCAATTTCTTATTATTTGACTTCCCAGAATTGAACTTGCTCATAGAACACCATGGAAATGGATTTAGATAGGCTATATCATTTCCATTAAAGGGCCTGAGATATCTACTTTCATAGAAGTAAAAAATCCTTTCTCACATTATTTATTAATGTTGTATTACTCGTGACGCACCCAACATTTCCTACCTCATCGCGAACATATGTCATCACAGTTTTCATCAATACATCTAAGTGAATGAGTCACAATACCCATTAATAATAATATTAAAGTCTAAGGACCAAAATACACATCCACAAATACGAACATCCAATGGAACTTATGAATATGGATTTCCTACTAGCGGGTCTTGTTCTCATAATATCCTCTAGGATATTACCAAGGGCGCACACCATGAGAAGGCGGCTCAAAGTTTTATGAGTCCCCACCCCTGATATCTTGTATCATTTTCCCCCTTAAAATGATATCATCTGACCATAGAACATATATTCAAGAATAGTGTCATGGAACTTCTGGGTTCTCATCATAACAGGGATCCACTATGACCTTTTAGTGCGACAACTATTCTTAGGACATTATAAAAAACTATGTCACATAGAAGAATAATCATGATGTGATAAGGTGTTTATTAATATTCCTCCAACGAATATAGGTTTATCATAAAGTACAAAGAAGTTGTTTTTTTGGGAACTAACTCCAACAGACTCCAACTTTTACTAGATCCAATTGCTAACAACCTTCAGTTTGCTAGCTCTCACATGATATTCATGCTTCTGATGAGATAGAACTTTAGTCAAGGGGTCTTCCACATTCTCTTATGTAGACACTCTACTCACTAAAACTTCTCCCCTTTGATATAAATCTCTCAAGAGGTGACACTTTCAAAGTATGTTCTTTGTCCATAGATATGAACTTGGCTCCTTTGCAAGTGCCATTGTTGTAGTATTATCACAATACAATGTAATGGGATCCTTATTGCTAGGTACCACATCAAGCTCCTGGATAATTTTCCAAATCCATAAAACTTCCTTGACTGCATCATAAGACACTATATAATTGGATTCCACTATAGAATCAGTGATAAGTAGATGCTTTGAACTCTTCCAGCTCATAACTCCTCTATTGAGACAACAAATATATCATGATTGCGACTTCAGACCATTCTGATCTGTCTGAAAACCAGAATCATCATACCCTCTGATGACAAGCTCCTCATCTCTTCCATACACCAGGAACATATCCTTAGTTCTTCTCAGATACTTAAGTATGGTCTTGACAGCAGTCCAATGCCGTTATCCTAGATCTGCTTGATATCTACCTACCATGATCAATGTATAGGAAACATCAAGTCTGGTACATAACATGGAATACATGATAGATCCTATTACTGACGCATATGGAATCTTAATCATCCTATCTTTCTCATGTTATGTTTGGGGACACATTTTCTTAGAATGGTGTATACCATGTGACACTGGAACCAATCCCCTCTTGGATTGTTCCATACTAAATATCTTTGGTATCTGGCCAATGTATATACTTTGACTTAGTCCAAGCAGCCTCTTGGATCTATCACATATGATCTTGATCCCTAGAATGTAGGATACTTCGCCTAAGTTCTTCATAGATAAGTATTTGTTAAACTATCCCTTGACTGATTGCAAGACTGGTATGTCATTTCCAATAAGTAATATTTTGTCAACATACACTACTAGTATAACGATTGAATTCCCATTAAACTGCTTGTAAACACATGGATCACATTCATTATTAATGAGAAAAAAATTCTCTTATGGATTCATCGAATCGAATATTCCATGACCTGGATATTTTCTTTAATCCATAAATAGATCTCTACAACCTGTATACCCTTTTAGCATCACCTGGTGTCACAAACCCTTCTGGTTGAGTCATATATAGATCTTCCTAAAGGTTCCCATTAAGGAATGTAGTTTTGACATCCATATAACAAATCTAATAGTCATAGAAAGATGCTATGACAAGTATGATTCTTATGGATAAAAAACATAGAAACTGGTGAAAAGGTTTCATTATAGTCAATTCTTTGATGCTGTTTAAAACCCTTAGCCACTATCCTTACTTTATAGGTACTAACTTGACCTTCCATGTCCAGTCTCTTCTTGAATACCCATTTACACCCAACATTCTTTACATCAACTGGTGCATCGACCAGAAACTATACTTGGTTCTGATACATGAAATCCATCTCAAAATTCATATCTTCTATCCATCTTGAAGCTTCTAAGCTTTCTACTACTTCCTTGTAGGAGATAGGTTCATCATTGTACAATAATAATGAGTCACCATCCTCAGTGACAAGGAAACCATATCTCTCTGGTTCCCTTACCTCTCTTGTAATATTATGCAGTACTTATGTTTTAGGAACTACCTCTTCCACAAGTACCTATGTAACTTGTTCCTATACCAACTCATGTATATCTTGAGCATCAAATTCATCAGAGTCAATCTTTCTCCCACTATCCTTTTTGAGGATGTGCCTCCTCTCAAGAAATATGAACTATTTAGAAACAACCACTTTCTTGTTTGAGGGGTTGTATAGGTAGTATCCCTTTATTTCCTTGGGATATCCTATAAAGATACACTTTGTTCCCTGGGGTGATAGTTTTTTTCCGAATAAATACTTAACAAATTTATTGCATCCCCATACATGTGTAAGCGACAAAGTGGGTTTCTTTACACTCCATAGCTCAAAGGGAATCCCATTTTCCACCTTAGTTGGTGCTTGGTTTAATGTGTATGTTGCAATTTGCAATGAATATCCCCAAAAGGATAATGTAAGATCTACATGACTCATCATTGAACTTACCATGTTCAATAAGGTACGATTCCTCCTTTCACTAACACCATTCCACTATGGTGTATAAGGTGGAGTGAGTTGAGATAGAATCTTAGACTCCCATAAAAGGTTGATGAACTCTTGGTTAAGATATTATCCACCTCGATCTGATCAAAGCTTCTTTATCTTCTTAGCGAGCGGATTATCTAATTCATTCTTAAACTCCTTGAATTTATCAAAGGATTCAGACTTATACCTCATTAAGTAGACATATCCATATCTACTTAAGTCATCAGTAAAAGTAATAAAGTAAGAATATCCACCTCTATATTCTACTAGAAATGGTCCACACACATCATTATGTACCAATCCTAGAAGCTTTGTGGCCCTTTCACCCTACCCACCCAATGGTGGTTTGGTCATTTTCCCTTGTAAACAAGCATCACATCTATTATGTGGTTTTAGCTTGGAAGAGTCTAAATAACCATCTTGACAGATCTTTGTCAGGCACTTCTCGTTTACATGACCAAGGCGGTGATTCCACAACTGGGTATTGTATAAGTCATGTGAACTTGGTTTGTTATCAATTTCCAACACATGGTTCTCGTAATTTAATACATACAGATTTCTATTTAAATGTGTCATACCATAACATATGTTGTCCTTATAAAAGTAACAACATTTATTTCTGAACTTGAAAATAAATCTATCTGTATCTAAATTTGATACAGAAATTATGTTATTGGTAACACTAAGTACATAATAACAGCCATGTAAAACCAAAATCATTCATGCCGACAATATCAGGTGGTAGTCAACAATGGAAAGAGCATCCAACCTTGCACCATGGCAGCTCGTAGATACACCTCTCCTCTGGTAATTTTATAGAATCTACTTGGTTCCTACATTTGAATATAGATGTGATCCCCATAAGCTGTATCTAATACCCAATGTGTAGAGATGGAAAGATTACACTTGATAACAAATACACCTTTGGCTTCCCCTTACCTCTAGGTATAGTTTCTATTCCAGTATCCCGACTTACCACATGAAAAGTCTATTGTCTCCTTTTCCTTGCCATATCTATGTATCATATTCTTCTTGGTTAGACGATGATCAGAGGATTTAGATTGTTTATAAATCTTATCCCCCTTTTCCTTTTCATTCCTCTTCCCATTCACTATAAGGACTGTGGGGTTTTCATGCCCCATGTCCTTATCCACTTGGAGAATTAGGGTAAGAAGCTCTGATAACCTCTTCTAATTATCGATCATATTATAATTGACAATAAAACTAGAGAAGGTCTTAGGAAGTAATGATATTTTGATATTTGTATACAACTAATCTGGGAATTTAATCTTTAAGATGTCCAGATGCTCAATGTATCCAATAAGCATGACTATATGTGGTCCAACTAGCATAGAATCTCAGTGAACAAATAATTGGAGATCTCATTCCTCACCTATCTCTCCTTCTCTTAATAGAGATCCTAAAGGTGAGACATCATTCTATAAGAATCAATTTCCTCATGTTTCTTCAAGATCTCATTGGTCATGGATAATAGCATGAGGTGTTGGAGTTGGTGGTCTAGAACCAACTACTTTATACTTTATTCGTTAATAAAAGCCTTATCACATCTTGATTGTTCTTCTGCGTGACAATGCATGTGATAATGTCCTAAGGACAACTGTTGCATTAAAGGGTCATAACAGATCCCTGCTATGATGAGAACCCAGAAGTGCCATAACACTGTTCTTGAATATATGTTCTATGGTCGGATGATATTATTTGAGGGACACAAATAATACAGGTCATTAGGGGTGATGACTCATAAAACTTTGAGGCACCTTCTCATGGTGTGCACCCTTGGTAATATCCAGGAAGATATTATGAGAACGAGACCCGCCAATAGGAAATCCACATTTCATAGTGTCATTGAATGTTCCTATATGCGGATGTGTGTATTGGTCCTTAGACTTTAAGATTATTATTAATGAGTATTACAACTCGCACACTTAGATGTATTGATGAAAACTGTGACAACACATTGTTCGCAGTGAGGTAGGATACGTTGGGTGCGTCACGAGTAATACTGCATTAATAGATAATGCGAGAAATGATTTGTCCCTTCTGTTCCATTACAGAAGTAGATATCTTAGGCCCTTTGATAGAATTTATATAGCCTAAATAAATCCATGTCCATGGTAAGGAATAGGCGAGTTCAATACCAGGAAGTCAAAGAAAGAATAATCGAGCACATGGGTTGATGGCACTAGCATGAAACCCGCTTGATTAGAGATATCGAGACAAAGAGATTATATTACATGGTAAGCGTTCATAGGAGGTGACACGTCATTGTGGCATTAACTTCTTTCTCTATGGGTGCCTTGGCGTATTGCTAGATGCTAACCTTGGACTTTAGGCAGGCTCCGCCTAATGCCACTGAGAAAGAGGCCTAGAGGGTCACACACTAAGTGTGTCTATGTATCTCAGTTAAATATTAATTTAACAAGTTAAATAAATATTATTCCCAACTGTGGTTTAATAATTATTTAAGGATGCCTGATCGCATTTATTTCGACACTAGTTATTCGAGAGAATATATTGTGGGCGAAATAATATATTTATTAGTGAGTAATGCAGTTACATTTATTTATGAAATAAATAGCCATTACTCAAGGTCTAATAAATGTGGTGGAGAAAAATGGAAAATAAAATTACACGCCGTGTAGTTTTATGGAAAACAAGTACACGCCGTGTATTAATTATTACACATCGTGTAGTTTTCCAGTCGGGATTTTGAGGATATAATATTGTTTTATTAAATGATATTAATTATAATCAGTGTGGGCGCATGTCAAGGAATTAATAATTCGACATGGGGGTTCAATAAGAGTTAATGAAATAAATAAAATGCGTAACGCGTTTATTTATTTTCATAACTCTATTATCCTCAAACCTGATTATAAATATCCTCACAACCCCAACACTTTTTCCATAAGATCCATTGTTGTGCCCAACGGTTTTTGGAAATACTCTCAAGCCAATAGAGAATTCCCTTTCCACCAAGAACGCTTTCAAGTTACGAGAGCAAGATCCTCCACCGGATCAAGGCGGTCGAAGGCGGACATCGCAAGTGAAGGTTCTTCCGTGCTAGCACCTGGATATCCCTTCGGCGACGTCCAGAGATACGTGGAGCATGTGTGGATCACCGCTAGAGGTATCCTATACTTAGATTCTACGATGCAATGATGAATCACAGGATCATGACCGGAGACTCCAACGAAGAAATAATTCCACCGAGGTAATTCTTATGAATTAATTAAATTAATTTTAACCAACATATGACGATCATATCTCAATGGTTCTAGGACTCTTCTTTTATTTTTCGTTCTTCGTTCTATTCTGAAGATCCGATGTTTTATATCGTGATAGATCTTGGATTGAACGTCGTTTAACGCTAAAATCAAAGTTGGGCTAACCCACCAACGCGCTTCTGCTGCGCTCAGAACCTTCAAGTGGTATCAGAGGGGTCATATCATTGATTATAATTATTTAGTTTTTCGTTGGTGATTTACGCATTTAATAATTTAGTTATTTCAATTCATGTTTAATCGTTCTGGAAATCTGAATGTCGAGATTTGTTCCTCCTCCCTCGTTTCTCATTCACCTCACAGAAACGAATTTTTTCTTTTAATTTTGATTAAAATAAAATAGAGGAACTCATCCAGAGGAGCCAAACGTTTCTGGCCATACAACACCAGAATACACGACGTGTATTCGGAAGTACACGCCGTGTAGTCTAGGTTCAATGCATTGACTGATCTGCCAAATCAGGCCGTGTGTTGAAGTCATTTATGACACCGTGTGTTGACCAGAAACAGGCGGCACACGATTTCTAGATTATATGAAGTGTGTTCCAATGAACACGACGTGTAGTCCCTTCGGGTTTGGGTTGGACCGTGTACCCCGTACACGGCTTGCCCGGCTGGAAACCGTGTAACACGGAAACTACACGGTGTGTGTCCAAAAGAACGCACCGTGTACCCCAAAAATTTCCGAAGTACATTGACACGCCATGTCCCCGGGCGTGTACTTCGGATGGATGGTGAAGAAAAGTACACACCGTGTAGACGGAACTACACGTCGTGTACTCACCCAAATTACGTAGATTTATTAAAATTTATTATTATATTATACAAACCCTTGAGACGTGTACCATAGTGCATGCGTAAAGCTGAGGCACAACACGTGATATGTGTTTTATATATATGTGTTTAATTTAACATTTGCGTAATGAATGAGAATTCATCGGGTTGCCTCCAAGGTACAAGTTACGTACAAGGATAATTTTAAATGAATTTATTTGTTTAAAATTACGATGGATGAGAATCTCAAGGAAATTCAGAAAAAGGTTTTAAGATAAAATGATTGATTAATTAAAGATAATTAATTAATTCGAGTGCGATTTATCTTAAACAAGAACAATTAAAGAATTGAATGCTAGTTTTATTTATGCGTAAATAATGTTGCATGTATGGATGATCATGAAATAGACAGAGACCTTTGTATGTGAATGGTTTCTTTTAATTTATTTATTTAAATTAAATTTGTTGGTCTGCGAGCCATCTCCTCATTAATATGTAGGGCCTGCGTTCCCAAGGATTCTTTTATGTAAAAACCCCCTTTTTAACCCTCACCTGCGTGTGAGATAAATTCATATGTAATGGATGGAGATCCCAAGCTAGTGGAGGCGGCTCAAGTCAGGAGCCAAGGTGAAACCAATCCAAGGAGATACAAAGGTGGACAGGTGGAAAGCTGTAAACACGAACCTGAAAGGTTCAAGGTGGTTCTCCCCTAGGTCTTGGGTTAGTTTATCAACCGCTAGATAAACTAACCAATAGAAAATCTCATGATCATACCATTTATTTTATTTCTTTTAGTTGCATGGTTTATTTATTATGGGTGTGTTGTCACGATCACACAATTAATGAATTAAACGAGCATGCAAGATGAAACTAAAATAAAACCGGCTTATACGTAAATATTATCTTAGACATGGTTAATCACTTAAGTATATCCCACTTAATATTAACAAGAATGTAATCAAAGATAATAAAATGGAAATTTACGTATAATAATAAAATCCCTCAAAAGAAATATTAAGTCGGTATAGCCTTCCATAATCTTGGTTAGAATAAAACCATAGTTCAAAGTGATTGACCAACCCTAGTTGGGGTGCTTTCAATTATTGGGGAATTCTAATTCAAGGTTTTGGTTTGACTTGACTTGGTTCGCATCAAGGGTTGACTGCCATAGCAGGACTTGGTGTGACCAAGAGGAAAAGGTTGAGGGAATCCAAAATAAAAGGATTTCAGGATTGGGGAGTCCAATCAGCGGATCAAGGAGCTGCGAGTTAATGTAGTTGGCATTTGGAATGCCTACCTAAAACCCTTCAAGTTTTTTGACCAACCCTAGTTGGGGTAATGTGAAGGGCAATATGGATCCTTGCCACTAGAATATTCAGGCAACAGAATATTCCGAAATCAATGGTGAGGGCTATTGGATTTCAATAAAATAGTGGGAGACCAATAAGTATTAATTTATTTATTTGTCTTAATTTTTGTAATAAAGTATTAAACCTTTGCTCATCTTAATTTGTAGAAATGACAAGAAAATGACTTCAAACATATCATTGCGCACCATACTCGATAAGGAAAACCTTCTCACCGGCACCAATTTCCAAGAGTGGCATAGGCATTTATACGTCGTCCTTCACCACGAAATGAAATTGTATGTGTTGGAAGAGCCTATTCCAGTTGCGCTTGGGAAAGAGGCTAGTGATGAGGAATTATCTCTCTACATGAAACACATGGATGATGCCACAGATGTCCAGTGTTTCATGCTATCGGCCATGTATAATGAGCTCTTGAAGCAACATGAAAACATGAACGCGTATAACATGATGTCTCAACTTAAAGATCTCTACCAAGAGAAGGCGAGACAGGAGAGGTATGAGATCTTCAATGCTTTGTTTACCACGAAGCTTGGAGAGTCTGCGCCAGCTGGGACTCATGTAGTCAAGCTTATTGGCTATATTGAATGCCTAGACATCTTAAGGATTAAATTCCCGGATGAGTTGTGTATAGATCTCATCCTATCATCACTGCCCGAGACCTTCTCTAGCTTCATTGTCAACTATAACATGAGCGGCAATGATAAGAGTCTGTCAGAGCTTCTGACCTTGATTTTCCAGGTTGACAAGGACATGGGGCATGACAAACCTGCAGTCCTTATGGTGAACAAGAAAAGGAAGGACAAGACAAAGGGGCCAAAGACTTATAAACGGTCTGAAGCCCCCGAGCACCGTCCCTCAAAGAAGGGGAAGATCTAGAGGCAGGTCAAGGAACGAGAGGCAGTGTGTTTTTCATGTGGCAAGTAGGGCCACTGGAAGAGGAACTACACCCAGAAGCGTGGGGATGCTAAAGGTGTGTTTGTTATCGAGTGCAATCTTTCTATTTCTACACATTGGGTATTAGATACAGCTTATGGGGCTCACATCTGTATTCAAATGCAGGAACCAAGTAGATTTAGAAAGATCACCAGAGGAGAGGTGGATCTTCGAGCTTCCAATGGCGCAAGACTGGCTGCATTGGCTATTGGTGACTACCACCTCTCATTACCGACTGTGATGATTTTGGTTTTACATAACTGTTATTTTGTGCCTAGTGTTACCAAGAACATAATTTCTGTATCTTGTTTGGATATGGATGGATTTGTTTTCATGTTTGGAAATAAGGGTTGTATCTTTTATAAGAACAACGTATGTTATGGTATGGCACATTTGAATAATGGTTTGTATGTATTAAATTACGAAAACCAAGTGTTGGCAATCGATAATGAAACAAACTCACATGACTCATACATCACCCAGTTGTGGCATCACCACCTTGGTCATGTAAACGAGAAGCGCTTGACAAAGATCTGTCAAGATGGCTATTTTGACTATACTAAGCTAAAACCACTTGATAGATGTCACGCTTGTTTACAAGGTAAAATGACCAAGCCTCCTTTTGGTGGATAGGGTGAAAGGGCCACATAGCTTCTAGGATTGGTACACACAGATGTATGTGGACCATTTCCAGTAGAATCTAGAGGTGTATATTCTTACTTCATTACTTTTACTGATGATTTGAGTAGATACATATTTTTCTACTTAATGAGTTATAAGTTAGAAGCCTTAGATAAATTTAAGGAATTCAAAAAATGAAGTAGAGAATCAACTTGGTGAGAAGATAAAGAAGCTTCGATCGGATCGAGGTGGAGAATATCTGGACCAAGAGTTCACCAATCTACTACGGGAGTTTGGGATTCTATCTCAGCTCACTCCTATACACCACAGTGGAATGGTGTTAGTGAAATGAGGAACCACACCATGTTAGACATGGTGAGGTCGATGATGAGTCATGCAGATCTTCCATTATCCTTTTGAGGATATGCATTACAAACTGTAGTATACACATTAAACCGAGTACCAACTAAGGTGGTAAATGGAATTACCTCCGAGTTATGGAATGGAAAGAGACCCATTTTGTCGCATACACGTGTATGGGGATGCGAGGTGTTTGTTAAGGCCTTCTCAGGCAAAAAACTAGCACCCCAAGGCATGAAGTGTATCTTTATAGGATATCCTAAGGAAATGAAAGGATATTACCTATATAACCCTCAAGACAAGAAAGTGACTGTCGACAGACAAACCGTCTTTATTGAGAGGGAGAACATCCTCAAAAGGATAGTGGAAGCAAGATTGACTTCGACGAAGTTGATGCTCAAGATACACAAGAGTTGGTACAGGAACAAGTTCCACAGGTCCCCATGGAAGAGGTTCCAGAAACACAAGTACTGCGTAGGAGCTCAAGAGAGGTAAGAGAACCAGAGAGATTTGGTTTCATAGTCACCGAGGATGGTGAATCATTATTGTTGGACAATGATGAACCTCTCTCCTACAAGGAAGCATTAAAAATCTCATAAGCTGTGAGATGGCTAGAAGCTATGAATTCTGAGATGGATTCCATGTATCAGAACCAAGTCTGGGTTCTGGTCGATGAGCCAGTTGATGTAAAGCCTGTTGGATGCAAATGGGTATTCAAGAGAAATATGGACATGGAAGGTCAATTTAGCACCTATAAAGCAAGGCTAGTGGCTAAAGGATTCAGACAGTGTCAAGGAATTGACTATGATGAAACCTTCTCGCTGGTTGCCATGTTTAAATCCATAAGAATCATACTTTCCATAGCATCTTACCATGACTACGAGATTTAGAAAATGGATGTCAAAACAACATTAATTAACAGGAACCTTCAGGAAGATGTCTATATGACACAACCAAAAGGGTTTGTGACACCAGGTGAAGCCAAACGATTTTGTAAGTTGCAGAAATCCATTTATGTATTGAAGCAAGCATCCAGGTCACGGAACATTCAATTTGATAAAGCCATAAAAGAATTTGGTTTCATTAAGAACGAATGTGAGCCATGTGTTTATAAGTGGTTTAATGGGAATGTGGTCATTATCCTAGTAGTATATGTTGATGACATATTGCTTATTGGAAATGACGTACCAGCCTTACAGTCAGTTAAGGACTGGTTGAACAAGTGTTTCTCCATGAAGGACTTGGGAGACGCATCCTACATTCTAGGGATCAAGATCGTTCGTGATAGATCCAAGAGGCTGCTTGGACTAAGTCAAGATACATACATTGACCATATACTAAATAGATTTAGTATGGAACAATCCAAGAGGGGATTTGTTCCAGTGTCACATGGCCTACATCTTTTTAAGAAAATGTGTCCTCAGACACAACAAGAGAAAGATAGAATGAGCAAGATCCCATACACTTCGGCTATAGGATCCATCATGTATGCTATGTTATGTACCAGGCTTGATGTTGCCTATGCACTGAGCATGGTAGGCAGATATCAAGCAGATCCAGGAGAATAGCATTGGACTGCTGTTAAGACTATCCTTAAGTATCTGAGAAGAACTAAGGATATGTTCCTGGTGTATGGAGGAGATGAGGAGCTTGTCATCAGAGGGTATGCTGATGCTGGTTTTCAGACAGATCAGAACGATCTGAAGTCGCAATCTGGATATGTTTTATGTCTCAATGGAGGAGATGTGAGCTGGAAGAGTTCAAAGAAGCCAGTTGTCGTCGATTCTAAAGTGGAGTCCGAATATATAGCAGCTTCTGATGCATCCAAGGAAGCCGCCTGGATTCAGAACTTTGTCCAGGGGCTTGATGTGGTGCCTAGCAGTAAAGATCTCATTACATTGTATTGTGATAATACTACAGTGGTGGCTCTTGCAAAATAACCAAGGCCACATCAATGGACAAAGCACATACTCCAGAAGTACCACCTCTTGAGGGATTTCTATCAGAGGGGTGAAGTTGCAGTGATCAGAGTGTCCACGGAAGAGAACGTGGCGGACCCCATGACTAAAGTCCTATCTCAGCAGAAGCATGAATATCATGTTAGAGCTAGCGGGTTAAAGGTTGTTAGCAGTTGGCTCTAGTCCAAGTGAGAGTCTGTTGGAGTTGGTGGTCTAGAACCAACTAATTTGTACTTTATTAATTAATAAAATCCTTATCACATCTTGCTTGTTCTTCTGCGTGACAATGCATGTGATAATGTCCTAAGGACAGCTGTTGCATTAAAGGGTCATAGCGGATCCCTACCATGATGAGAACCCAGAAGTTCCATAACACTGTTCTTGAATATATGTTCTATGGTCGGATGATATTATTTGAGGGACAAAAATAATACAGGCCATTAGGGGTGAGGACTCATAAAACTTTGAGGCACCTTCTCATGGTGTGTGCCCTTGGTAATATCCAGGAGGATATTATGAGAACGTGACCCTCCAGTAGGAAATCCACATTTCATAGTGTCATTGTATGTTCCTATCTGCGGACGTGTGTATTGGTCCTTAGACTTTAAGATTATTATTAATGGGTATTGAAACTCGTTCACTTAGATATATTGATGAAAACTGTGATGACACATTGTTCGCAGTGAGGTAGGATACGTTGGGTGCGTCACGAGTAATACTGCATTAATAGATAATACGAGAAAGGATTTGTCCCTTCTGTTCCATTATAGAAGTAGATATCTCATGCCCTTTGATGGAATTGATATATCCTAAATAAATCCATGGCCATGGTAAGGAATAGGCGAGTTCAATACCGGGAAGTCAAAGAAAGAATAATAGAGCACATGGGTTGATGGCACTAGCATGCAACCCGCTTGATTAGAGATATTGAGACAAAGGGATTATATTACATGGTAAGCGTTCGTAGGAGGTGACATGTCATTGCGGCATTAACTTCTTTCTCTATGGGTGCCTTGGCGTGTTGCTAGATGCTAACCTTGGACTTTAGGTAGGCTCCCCCTAATGCCACTGAGAAAGAGGCCTAAAGGATCACACACTAAGCGTGTCTATGTATCTCAGTTAAATATTAATTTAACAAGTTAAATAAATATTATTCCCGACTGTGGTTTAATAATTATTTAAGGATTCCTGATCACATTTATTTCGACACTAGTTATTAGAGAGAATATATTGTGGGCGAAATAATATATTTATTAGCGAGTAATGAAGTTACATTTACTTATGAAATAAATATCCATTACTCAAGGTCTAATAAATGTGGTGGAGAAAAATGGAAAATAAAAGTACACGCCGTGTATATTAAATATACACACCATGTAGTTTTATGGAAAATAAGTACACGCCGTGTATTAATTATTACACGCCGTGTAGTTTTCCAGTCGGGATTTTGAGGATATAATATTGTTTTATTAAATGATATTAATTATAATCAACATGGGCGCATGTCAAGGAATTAATAATTCGACATGGGGGTTCAATAAGAGTTAATGAAATAAATAAAATGTGTAACGTGTTTATTTATTGTTATAACTCTATTAACCTCAAACCCGATTATAAATATCCTCACAACCCCAACACTTTTTCCATAAGAGCCATTGTTGTGCACAACGATTTTTGTAAATACTCTCAAGCCAAGAGAGAATTCCCTTTCCACCAAGAATGCTTTCAAGTTATGAGAGCGATATCCTCCACCGGATCAAGGCGGTCGAAGGAAGACATCGCAAGTGAAGGTTCTTCCGCGCTAGCACTCGGAGATCCCTTTGGCGACGCCCAGAGATATGTGGAGCACATGTGGATCACTACTAGAGGAATCCTATACTTGGATTCTACGACACAACGACGGATCACAGGATCGTGACCGGAGACTCCAACGAAGAAATAATTCCACCGAGGTAATTCTTATGAATTAATTAAATTAATTATAACCAACATATGATGATCCTATCTCAATGGTTCTGGGACTCTTCTTTTCTTTTTTGTTCTTCATTCTATTCCAAAGATCTGACATTTTATATCGGGATGGATCTCAGATTGAACGTCGTTTAACGTTAAAATCAAAGTTGGGCTAACCCACCAACGCGCTTCCGCTGCACCCGGAACCTTTATGAGGCACTGAACATCTATAGTGTCATTTAGATGTTTCTTATACACAGAGAGTTTCTCATCACTCGCCTCATTTTCAGGTATAATTGGTAAAGGATATTCTAGCACATAAAGTTTCCTATCATGGAAAAGTATAACCCGAAGGCACCTTTTCCACTCTTGGAAATTAGTACCAGTGAGAAGGTTTTCCTTCTCGAGTATGGATAAAAATGATATGTTATATGTAATTTTGATTGTTGTTTCTACAATTTAAGATAAAAAAAGTGTTATTACTTTATCTTGATAAATATAGACAAATAAATAAATTAATATCTATTAGTCTCCCACTATTTTGTCGAAACTCAATAGCCCTCACCATTGGCTTTGGAATATCATGTTTCTTGGATATTCTAGTAGCAAGGATCCATATTGACCTTAGTATTACCCCAACTAGGGTTGGTCAAGAAACTTGAAAGGTTTTTGGTAGGCATTCAAAATGCCAACTGCATTAATTCATAGCTCCTTGATATGTTGAGTGGACTCTCCAATCCTGAAATCATTAATTTTGGACTTCCTCAACCTTTGCCTCTAAGTTGCACAATGTCTTGCTAAGATAGTCAACACTTGATGCTAACTAAGTTAAGTCAACCCAAAACCTCAAATTATAATTCCCTGATAATTGAAATCACCCTAAATAGGGTTGGTCAATCACTTTAAACTATGGTTCGATTCTAACTGAAGTAATGGAAGGCTATACTGACTTAATATTTAATTGAGGGATTTTATCCTTTATGTGTAAATTGTCACTTATTATCTTTTCACATGCTTGATAATATTAAGTGGGATATACTTAAGTGATTAACCATGTATAGATAATATTTACACATAAGCCATTTTTATTTTAGTTCCATCTTGTATGCTTCTTAGTTCATTAATTATGTGATCGCATCAAACATCCATAATGAATAACCATACAACTGACAGAAATAGAATAAAGGGTATGATCATGAGCTTTACTATTGGTTAGTTTATCTAGCAGTTGATAAACTAACCTTGAACTATTGGAGAAACACCTTGAACCATTAAAGTTTCGTGTTTATAGCTTTCCACCTGTCTACCTTTGTATCTCCTTGGATTGGTTTTGCCTTAGCTCCTAACTTGAACCGCCTCCACTAGATTGGCAGCTCCATCAATTACATATGCTTTTAACTCACAATTAGGTGAGGGGTAAAAGGGGTTTTAAATAAAATAAACCATGGGCACACAAACCCTATATATTAATGAAGAGAAGGCATGCATGCCAACAATTTTAATTTAATAAACAAATTAAAAGGGAACCAATCACATACAAAGGTCTGGTATATCTCATGATCATCCACATACATGCAACTAATTACACATTTAATAAAACTATAATTCAATTCTTTAATCGTTCTTATTAAGATAAATTATGCTCGAATCGATTAATCATTATCTTTAATTAATCAATCTTTTTTATCATAATCCTTTTATGAATTTCCTTGAGTTTCTCATCTATAACCTTATAAATAACTTGTACCTTGGAGGAAACTTGGTGAATACCCATCCAAAACTACTTAGCATGTATTTATACTTGAATAAACTTTATTCTTTGTGACATGTAGTATGCACACAAAATTATAATTGTAATACAACTCATACATGGTGTGCAGATCTTTGAACATTATGCAGATGTTAATGAAACACACACACACACACACGCACACACACACACACACACACATATATATATATCAAACACCTATCACATGTTGTGTCCCAGATTTACACCCACACGAAGGTACATGTCTCAAGGGTTAAATAATATAATAATAAATTTTTAAATCTACGTAATCTAGAAAAAGTACACGGCGTGTAGATTCGACTACACAACGTGTACCCTCCTCACCGTCCATCTGAAGTACACGCCTGGGGAAATGGTGTCTGTGGTGTAATTCAAAAAACTTCGGAGTACATGGTATGTCTAGTGGGCCACACACTGTTTCAACTCCATGTTACATGGTCACCAGCCGGGCAAGCCATGTATGAGATACATGACTTGACCCTGACCCGAAGGGACTACACTCCGTGTTCAGTGGGCCACATGATGTGTAATATAGCTAATCGTGTGCCAGTCTATCTGGTCAACATGTGATGTAATAATTAACTACTCCACGTGTGATAAATGAACATTACTTGAGTAATTTCCGAACTAATCCTAACTCATTGAACACAAATACACGACATGTAGATTATAACAAACCTATTCTTTATTACATACTTAAACATTATTTATTACATAAAACATTCACTTGATACAACATAGAAGATCAAAAGGTCTAGTGTATTTGGGGCTTAGGAACATTACATAACAACTTAAATCATAGAATGTAACATATTATTGAAAACTTCCTTTACATGACCACTACATTCCCTCGTACTTATTATTTCATAGGATAACCTGAGGACATGTATAATAAAAGGGTGAGATATAAAGCCCGGTAAGGGAATAAACATGGAATAACATGAGGAATATAGTACATGTTAGACAATAGACATATCAATGGAGAACAATAGAAATATGAACATAAAGGCATGATAAAGCATGATAATCATAACATGGAAATGTGGAAACAATACTTAACATGGAATTAGCATGAGCCAAGGCTCATTGCACATAGAGCATGAGTAATCCCTCATTGCACATGAAGCACGAGTAAACCCTAATTAAACTTGAATTATCATGAGAAAACACTCATTGCACATGACGTATCATGATACTATACTTTACCTAATTCATTGGAGTGTTATTAGGGCACACCCTTCTTAAACATTTCATTTCATGAATAAGTGTGCCACAAGATCATAGAACATGAATTCATAAAACATCATAATTTATTCCAAGATTAAGGAATGTGGAATTCATACATGAAAATCTTACATAAATATGTAAATGTGCATAAATTTTAATACCCTTGATAGAGAAATGGGCATGGTATTCAATACACAATGATTTTGGCTTGGAAAATTGCGGTATAATTTCGGCAGCATAACGGTGTGACATAAGACTTCATAAAAATAGTTTATGAGAGAGAAAGGGGTTTCCAATCATATGTACATGAAATGGACAGTAAGGGGATTCATATAGATACATGTCCCAATATAGGTAATGAAATTTAGATTCATAATACAAAATAATTTCTTGAATGTAAATGAGGAGAGATAAATTCCTTATGGAATTTCAGCATGGTAACGGGTATATATGGAAGGCACCGATGAGAGAGAAATGGGTATCTCATCATTAAAACATAAACAGGACAATATAGGGGTGGTTTGAAATCATACCCCAAAATTTATAATTGAAAATAAAAGGGCATAACAATATTAAGAAACTTGGATAAAATGAGAAAGGAAGGAATCCCTTACTTGGAAGTGTGATCCCAAAGGCTTGGGAGAGGATTGAGATAGGATTATTGGGAGTTTGGGGTGCCTTGATAGGATTATAGAGAGAGGAGGGAAGAGTTAATACTAGCTCAAAAGGCTTTGAGTGAATAGGAAGTGGGAGCTTGGGTGGGTTTATATGGGAAAGGAGAGGAAATTCTTTATTATTTAGGTTTGGGACACCACACATTAAACTAATCAAAACCACAAACCAGCCCATGGTTTTTGCCCATGGTTTTTTCCAAAGGGGAGTGGGAAAAAATATTTTATAAGGCCAATGGCCTAACTTCTTAAAATAATAGGGTTGTTTATGTTAAGGTGAGTCACACTCTCAAGGAAAATAATTTAAAAATACAAAATGTTTTATAAGCCTTGAAGGGTCCACTAAAGCTTTGTAAAATAAATCAAACAAACCCAAAATCACATTATTTTAATGATAAAATATATATTGGATGAAAATAATGTTTATAGTATTTTGTTACATCACTATTGGGTCATTATGATGTCATACAACACACTATATATTTAAACAGTATTTATTTTTTACCCAAAAATTCGACTGTCTCAGAAAATTATAAAAAATTCACCATTGGATAATTTTGATGTAATGATTCAAAAAATAATATTCATTTTATCTAAATAATTTTATAAATATGTTAATTTTTACTTTTAAAATAAAAACCGACATTTATCGAAAATTCATGGGTTTTGACAAAAACATCTTTCAAACCTTAATAAAAATTACAATTGTATTCATAAAATTATATGATAATTTATATTTAATAAAAAGTAAATTAATAACAATAATAATATTTTATTAAAATATTATTTAATTCAAAAATCCATTAATTCATCAAAATAGATTTCTTAGTTGAATATTAACTAAAAATACTATTTGTGCTTTAAAAAATACTTACAAAGTAACAATAATAAAAAGAATGTATATTCTTTATACAAGAATAATGTACATAATAGTAGTACTAGGGTATTGTTACATAACCCCTTAAAACAACCACATAAGACCTTAGATTAAGGTGCACTATGGTGACAGACTTTTGGGGTGGCTCAGATAGCATTGCTCGAGTGGTAAACTCTATCAACTTCTACTTCTATTGTAGGTGGTTATGCTCAAGCTTAACGTATTCAAGATCAGATTGGGATTGGTCAAGAGTGAATCCCAATGATTCCACCTCCTTTCCAAGCTCCGAAAAATGGGCTTCGTATGGGGAAAGTCTACTAGATGAGGCCATCACTTCTTTTGTCTGAGTAAACTGGATTTGTTAAAGCCCTATGTTTATACTAATCATGTGATCACTGTTCAATGACTATATTAGAAACTATCACAATTCTTAACGGTATTTTAAAATCCAAAACATAGAACCAAATAAGTGTATATGTTTTATATAACCATAATAATGCATTTAAATAGACCAAGATGAATTTTCATTAATGAATTTTTGGGTCGTTACAATCTCCCCCCCTTAAGAAATTTCACCCTCGAAATTTCATTTTCCCACACTAAAACAAATGTGGGTAACTCTGCTTCATTACTTCTTTTGATTCCCACATCGCTTCTTCAAACTTGTGGTTTTTCCACAACACCTTGACGAGGGGCATTGTCTTATTTCATAGAACTTTTTATCTACAATCTAAGATCTTCATTGGTTGCTCCTCGTAATAAAGATCATCCTCTAGCTGTACTACCTCTGAAGAGAGTACATGTGAAGGGTCTAGTATGTACTTTCTTAAGAGGGATACATGAAAGACATCATGTACTTTGGCCATGGTAGGCGGAAGTGCTAGTTGATAGGCCACAACCCTGACATGATCAAGAATCTTGAAGGGGACGATGTACCTAGGACTTAACTTCCCCTTCTTTCCAAACCTCATGACCTTCTTCCATGGAGATATGCGTAGAAATACCATGCCTCCAACTTTAAACTCAAGTTCTCATTGATGGTTATCTACATAACTATTCTGTCGACTTTGGGTTGCCTTTATATGCTGCTAAATGGTTTTCAACTTCTCCACCATTTCTTCTACCATTTCTAGTATTAGCATCTTACACTCACCGACGTCATCCCAACATGTCAGTGTTCTACACATCTTCCCATATAGGGATTCATAAAGTGTAATTCGGATGCTTGAGGAAGATGTTGATCACATCCTCCTTTAAAGTACATTGAACATGATCTTAACATATCTTACAGTGTCTGAATAGTTTGCTAAGACTAGCCATCAATTTGAGGATGATAGGCCATACTGAAGTTCAGTTCAGTATCCAAAGCATGTTGAAGACTCTTCCAAAACTTAAAAGTGAATCTTGGATCTTGATCAAATATAATAGATAGTGGTACTCCATGCAGCCTTACCACTTCCTTGATATATATCCGTTCCAGTTGATCCAATGATAAATCCTCTCAAATTGAAATAAAGAGTGTAGACTTTATAAGATGATCCACAAAAACCCAAATTTCATTATTGCCTTTGGATGTCTTCATATGTCCGGTGACAAAGTCCATGGTGATTTTCTCCCATTTCCATACTGGTATGGGAAATGGTTGCATTATCCCCTTGGACTTCTGCCTCTCTGCCTTCCACTTGATAACACACTAGGAACTTTGATGTATACTTAGCGATCTCCTTCTTCATATTATCCCACCAATAATGATATTAGAGATCTCAATACATCTTTGTGTTTCCTAGGTGAATAGAGAAATTTGAACTATGTGCATCATCCAAAAGTTCATTCTTCAGCTTCAGACTTGATGGAACACATAGTCTTTTACCAAATATCACAATTACTTCTTCATTAACATTGAACTCCGAGTATTTACCTTTTCTGACAGCTTCCACTTTCTTCTGAATTCCCACACCATCCTTTTGAGCATCCTTTAGCCTTTCCAAAAGAGATGGTTGAGAAATCATTTGTGAAAGGACTGATGATGTTCCCTTCTTTGTGATTCCCATGTCCATCTTCATCAAATATAAGAATATTGGATCCTTCTCAATTCTCACCAATGATAGAATCATTGGGTCCTTTCTACTTAGAGTATATACCACCTTGTTCACTTTCCCAGGGTGGTAATGGATTGAGCAGTCATAGTCTTTGACCAGCTCTAACCATCTTCATTGGCACATGTTTAACTCTTTCTATGTGAATATATACTTGAGGCTTTTTTAGTCCATATATATTTCACACTTCTCCCTAAAAAGATAATGCCGCAAAATTTTTAAAGCGAAGATCACTGCAGCCAACTCCAGATCATGTGTTGGATAATTCTACTCATGAACTTTCAATTGCCTTGAAGCATAGGCAATGACTTTGTCATTTTTCATCAACACACATCCTAGGCCCTTCTTCGAAGCATCACCGAATACTACAAAAGTTCTCCACTTTTGGGTAAAGTGAGAATGGGCACAGTGATAAGACTCCTTTTCAACTCCTTGAAGCTTTCTTCGTATTCATCACTCCAAGAAAACTTCACTCCCTTCCAAGTTAGCTTAGTAAGAGGGTTGTAAAATCGTGAGAAATTTCTCATAAATTATCAATAATATCCAGCTAACCCCAAAAAGCTACGGATATCTATTACCGATGTTGGCCTTGTCCATCCCTCTATTGCAGCTGTCTTGGAGGGATCTACAGATATCTCATTGCTTATGATGATATGACCCAAGAATGATACCTCCTTTAACCAGAACTCACACTTGCTATAATTTGCATAGAGCTTCTCCTTTCGCAAGGTCTATAGTACAAATCTTAGATGCTCCTCATGATCCTCCTTGGTTTTGGAGTATATTAGAATATCATCTATAAAGACTACCACAAATTTGTCAAGGTAATATCTAAAGACTCTATTCATCAAGTCCATGAAGATTTCTAGAACATTATTGAGCCCGAAAGGCATTACTATGAATTCATAGTGATCGTATCTTGTATGAAAAATAGTCTTGGGGATATCTTCCTTCTTCACCCTTACTTGATAATATCCCGACCGCAAATCTACATTGGAGAAGTATTGTGCTCCACGCAGCTGATCGAACAAGTCATCAATTTGTGGAAGAGGATACTTGTTCTTTATCATGATTTTTTTAAGCTCACGATAATCGATGCAAAGCCGCATTGAACCATTCTTCTTCTTAATGAAGAGGACCGGTGCACCCCATAGTGAAGCACTTGGGCATATAAACCCTTTATCCAGATTCTCCTGTAGTTGTTTCTTCATCTCCTCAAGCTCCACAACAACCATTCTATATGGAGTCTTGGATATTGGAAATTCCCCAAGTATAAGATAAATTGATAATTCAACATCTATTCTAGGAGGAAGATCACACAATTCCTCGGGAAACACTTCAGTTAATTCTCTCACAATAGGCATGTCTTCAAGGATAGTTTCCTCCTTAGACTCAATCATCTGATCTAGATACGTGTGATAATAGGGTAGTAATATCCACACTTGAGATGATGGAGCTAAAGAAGATTCATCTTCCTCCTTGCACTTGTACAGAATCGGGGGTCGATTCTCTACATGGAGAGTGATTTCCCTCTCACGACAATTTATGTTGGCTCTATATAGGAAAAGTCAATCCATGCCAAGAATTGTATCAAATTCCACTAGAGAGAGTATGATGAGGTTTTTAGGGAAGTTAAATCCACTGATTATGATAGGGGGGGGGAGTTATATTCATGGGATGAAATGATTTCCCAATTTTCCATACTCACTGACATCTTTACTTCCGTGATTTTTGGTGGTGTTGGTATTGTTATAAAAAACTTTCGGGATATAAAAGAATTCATAGAACCTGAATCAAAAAGCATGTTTGCTATTCTTGAATAAATAACTAGTGTAACTGTCACCACTTCATTGTCGGGGTTCACTTTGGTAGTAGTGATGGAAAAAGCTCACCCTTGCTACCTTGGAGGTTGTTGGTTACCTACAAAAACCCTTGGCTTAGGGAACTACTTTGCAAGATGCCCTAGTTCTTTGCAGTTGAAGAAATGAACAACACGTTGAGAGTCGAATGGAGAGTTCCTCTCCTCTGTCACAACCGCGAGTTTTTCTTGTCGGCAGTTAACAGCTAGGTGTCCTTTTCTTCCACACCTAAAGCATTTCCTTATCCCCTTCAGGCAATTTTCAGGGTGCTTCTTTCTACACCTTTGGCAAGTGGGGTGCTGGATCTTCTTAGCACCATTGTATTTATTCATTGGACAGTCAGAATTGAAGTCCACCTTATGCTTCTTATCTCCATGATACCCCTGAGATTTTCCGATCTCCATTTCGACCTTGAGGGCACATTAGACAATTTCCTCATAGCTGTCGAAGTCACGAATCGCCAGGGATTTTCGTAGGCTAGGTTTCATCCCACCAAAGAAGCGGTCAACCTTGCATTCATGGGTAAGGACAAAGACAGAGGCATATCGTGCAATCCTTATGAAGTTTTCCTCGTACACTCCGATAGATTCGTCGTCTTTTTGCTTGAAGTTAAGGAAGTACCTTTCCATCTTAAGCTGAAGGGTGTGCAAAAAATATTTATCAAAAAACATCTTCCAGAAATCCTTTCATTCCAACGCCTCGATCTCCTCCTCAAGCTTTGTATTTTTGATCAATTTCCACCATTGACCAACTTCACCCTCCATACGATAAGCAGCCAGGAGAACCTTCTCTTTTTTGGAACATTGAAGGATGGATAAGATCTTTTCAATGGAGTTGATCCATTGTTCGATGATTGAGGGATAAAATGATCCATTAAAAGTAGGAGGACTTTGTCTCATGAATCTCTTGATAGTGACTTGTTCTTTCTTAGGGGGTGTTGAACATTCCTCTTGGCCCATGTTTTCATTCAAAGCTTGAGTTAACTGAGAGAGAATCATGACAAAGTTTGCGATTCCTGCTCCCATCAAATTGGGCATCTCATTAGCACTGTCATCACATTGATCTTTACATCAGTTGTTATCTCAAGTCCTCCTATTACCAACCATTGGCTGTAATAAAAGGAAAATTAGGGGTAACACATAAAGGTTAATCCAAGGAAAAAAAATGACTTATAAATAGATTTTATTTCCTTAACTTATGAATCTACAGGCTTCAATCTATGATATCCATGATCTAATTTCTAACATATATTCTTAGGGACATTTTTTATTCCCTTAATAACGGTTCATACTAAGCTTGTGAATTTACCAAAGCATATCCCCGGGAATGTCGTAATCAAGAGTGCAGCAAAGCCCGTTGTCGTGTACCAGGATACCTCAGGTCAAGCCCGAAACTCCTTGTCGGGGTTTTCACCTATAGGTACATCTGTTCTAGAGCCGCCTCTACCTACTCGTATCTAGACAAGGATGTATTTTCTTGATAAACCACTTACTCAATACCCACCAAAACTTAGGGATGTTTTTATTATACATAGTCTTGTCTCTAAGGCTTCACTAGGGTTTTCTAATCCTAATCCAAAAAATAACTAAACCTATCCTCTGATACCAACTATGAAAACCCTATTCATTAGGGATGTTTTTATTATACATAGTCTTGTCTCTAATGCTTCACCAGGTTTTTCTAATCCTAATCCCAAAATAACTAAACCTATCCTTTAATACGAACTATAAAAACCATATTCTTTATTACATACTTAAACATGATTTATCACATAAAACCTTCACTTGATACAACATAGAATATCGAGAGGTCTAGTGTCTTTGGGGCTTAGAAACATTACATAACAACTTAATGTATACAATGCAACATCTTATTGAAAACTTCCTTTACATGACCACTACATTCCCTCATACTTAGCATTGCATAGGATAACCTGAGGACATGCATAAGAAAAGGGTGATCTATAAAGCCCAGTAAGGGAATAAACATGGAATGACATGAGGAATACAGTACATGTTAGAAAATAGGCATATCAATGAAGCACAAGATAAACATGAACATAAAGGCATGATAAAGCATGATAATCATAACATAGAAATGTGGCAATAACACTTAACACGGAATTAGCATGATCCAAGGCTCATTGCACATGGAGCATGAGCAATCCATCATTGCACATGAAGAATGAGTAAACCATAATTGCACTTGAATTAGAATGAGACAATACTCATTGCACATGACATATCATGATACTATACTTTACCCAATTCATTGGAGCGCTATTAGGGTGCACCCTTCTTAAACATTTTATTTCATGCATAAGTGTGCCACAAGATCATAGAAAATGAATTCATAAAACATCATAATTTATTCCACGATTAAGGAATGTGGAATTAATAAATGAAACTATTACATAAATATGTAAATTTTCATAAAGGTGAATACCCTTGATAGAGAAATGGGCATGATATTCACTACACAATGATTTTGGCTTGGAAAATTGCGGTGCAATTTCGGCAGCATAACGACGTGACATAAGACTTAATAAAAATGGTTAATGATAGATAAAGGGGTATCTCATCATATGTACATAAAATTTACAGTAAGGGGAGTCATATAGATACATTTCCCAACACATATAATGGAATTTAGATTCATAATACAAAATAATTTCTTGAATGCAAATGAGGAGAGATAAATTCCTTACGAAATTTCGGCATGGTAACAGGTATATATGGAAGGAACTGATGAGAGATAAAGGGGTATATAATTATTCAAACATAAAGAGTAAAATATAGGGGTGATTCTAAATCATAACCCAATATTTATAATTTAAAATAAAATGGTATAACAATATTAAGAAACTTGGATAAAATGAGAAAGGAAGGAATTCCTTACTTGGAAGTGTGATCCCAAAGGCTTGGGAGAGGCTTGAAAGAGGCTTATTGGGAGTTTGAGGTGAATTGGAAATATTATAGAGATAGGAGGGAAGAGGTTGGATGAACTAAAAAGGATTTTAGTGAAGAGAAAGTGGGACCTTGGGTGGGTTTATATAGGAAAGGAGAGGGAATTCTTTATTATTTAGGTTTGGGACACCACACATTAAACTAATCAAAACCACAAACCAGACCATGGATTTTTCCCATGGTTTTTTCTAAAGGGGAGTGGAAAACAATATTTTATAAGGCCAATGTATTAAATTATTAAAATAATAAGTTTTCTTATGTGGAGGTGAGTCACACTCTCAAGGAAAACAATTTAAAAAGACAAAATGTTTTATAAGCCTTGAAGGGTCCACTAAAGCTTTGTAAAATAAACCAAACAATCCAAAAATCACATTATTTTAATGTTAAAACATATATTGGATGAAAATAATGTTTATATTATTTTTTTACATCACTATTAGGTCATTATGATGTCATAAAACACACTATATATTTAAACGGTATTTAATTTTTACCCAAAAATCCGACTGTCTTAGAAAATTATGAAAAATTCACCATTAGATAATTTAGACATCCCAATTACAAAAATAATATTCATTTTATCTAAATAATTTTCTAAATATGTGAATTTTTTCTTTTAAAATAAAAATTGACATTTATAAAAAATTCACTGGTTTTGACAAAAAACAGGTTTCAAACCTTAATAAAAATTACAATTGCATTCATAAAATTATAAGATAATTTATATTTAATAAAAAGTAATTTAATAATAATAATAATAATAATTTATTAAAATATTATTTAATTCAAAAATCCATCAATTCATTAAAATATATTTCTTAGTTGAATATTAACTAAAAATACTATTTTTGCTTTAAAAACTATTTACAAAGTAACAATAATGAAAAGAATGTATATTCTCTATAAAAGAATAATGTACATAATATTAGTACTAGGTTCTTGTTACATAACCCCTTAAAACACCTGCATAAGACCTAAGGGTAAGGTGCGCGATGGTGACAGACTCTTGGGGTGGCTTAGAGAGCATTGCTTGAGTGGTAAACTCTATCAACTTCCACTTCTCTTGTAGGCGGTTCTTCTCCAGCTTAACATATTCAAGCTCATCTTGGGCTTGGTCAAGAGCGAATCCCAATGACGCTACCTACTTTATGAGCTCTGAAAAATGGGCTTCGTATGAGGCAAGTCTACTGGACGAGGTCATCACTTCCTTTGTCTGAGTAAATTAGATTTGTTAAAGCCCTATATTTATACTAATCATGTGATTACTATTCAACGACTATATTAGCAATGGTCAAAATTCTTAACGGTATTTTAAAATCCAAAACATAGAACCAAATAAGTGCATACATTTTATATAACCATAATAAGACATTTAAATAGACCAAGAGGAATTTTCATTAATGAATTTTTGGGTCGTTACATAGATCTGACTTCATGGTGTGTACTCTTGTGTTATCTGAACAGAACTGTCGACGCCTCCTGATGAGATCCTTGATTTAATTTTAATAATAAAATTATTTATTTCTGTTAAATATATGAAAAACAATAAGGGAGGAATATATCATGAAATCCATATTATAAGAATGGTTAAACATGAATTGACAAACTAAATTATTAAAATGTAAATAATCAATAAATTATTTAAATAATTATAAACAAAAATATGACCGATCTGATACCACTTGTAGGTTTCAGGCACAACATAAACATAGGATGGGCGTGTACCCAAATTTACAAATTTCCATGATCTATGATTAATTCGAGATCAATACGACGATAAATGTCAGTATCCATGGAATTGAATCAAATATAAAAGACAAAGAAGAGAACCTGGAAGCAAGAAGAGAGGATTGACATATTTTGTTTATAATTAATTTAATTAAATTAAATAATTACCTCCAAGTTGATTCTTTCTTCATTGATGCATTTGACCACAGGTCTGAGGTGAGACTTCATTGTGATGTAGAATCCAAGGATAGGAATCCTCTAGCGGTGATCCACACATGCTCCACATATCTCTGGACATCGCTGAAGGAGCCTTCGGGTGCTAGTGTGGAAGATCCTTTCACTTGCGATGTCCAGCTTTGATCGCCTTGAGAATTGCTTCCAAATCATTCTCCTAGATCCGGTGGAGGAGGATCTCTCTCATTCTTGAGTGAATTTTTGGAGAGGGAAGAGTTCTCTAGATTTGAGAGCTTTTCTCCAAGGATGTTGTTCACACAAAAATTGGTTAGCCCATGGAATGACCCCTTGTTTAATTTAGAAAATAATAACATAATGAGAAATTTAATTAACCAGATAATAATAAATAATTAGCACATGTGTCATTACTTAATTTATTATTCCATGTGAAACTCCATGTTAGATAATACTAGCAATGTTATTATTTCCATGACATGTGATTAACTTGTACGTTATATTTAAATACAATTTAACCAAATAATATTTAATATTATTTCTCATCGGACCCACAACTTAGTCTGCCAATCCTCTTCAATATTTACCGAGCCTTGATTCATGACTATTTATTTATAAAATAAATATAAATTCATTATTTTCCGATAAATAAATATTCCATCCGCAATATATTCTCTCGAATATCTAGAAACAAAATAAATGCGATAAAGCATGCTTGAATAATTATTAAACCACAACTATGAATAATATTTATTCAATTTATTAAATAAATAAATTATTTAACCGAGATACTAGATACACTTAGTGTGTGACCCTCTAGGCCTCTTTCTCATTGGCATTAGGCGGGCTTGCCTAAAGTCCAAGATTACTATCTATCAACGGGTTAAGGAACCCAAGAGAAATAAGTTGATGTTGTAATGCCATGTTATCTCATACGAACACTTACCATGTAATATAATCCCTTTGTCCTGATATCTCCAATCAAACAGGTTTCATGCAAGTGCCATCAACCCATGTGATCGATTTCTCATTATTTAAATTCCTATAATTGAACTTTCACATTGAACACCATGGACATGGATTTAGTTAGGCCATATCATTTTCATAAAAGGGTCTGAGATATATACTTCTATAGAAGTGCAAATTTTTTTATCGCATTATTCATTAATGCAGTATTACTCATGATGCACCCAACATATCCTACCTCACTGCGAACATATATCATCACAGTTTTTGTCAATACATCTAAGTGTTTGAGTCATAATACCCATTAATAATAATCTTAAAGTCTAAGGACCAATACAAAAATCCATAGATACAAACATCCAATGAAACTTAGGAATGTGGATTTCTTACTCGCGGGTCTTGTTCTCATAATATCCTCCTAGATATTACCAAGGGCGCACACCATGAGAAGGTGACTCAAAGTTTCATGAGTCCCCACCCATGATATCCTATATCATTTATATCCCTTAAAATGATATCATCTGGCCATAGAACATATATTCAAGAATAGTGTCATGGAACTTCTAGGTTCTCATCATAGTAGAGATCTGCTATAACCTTTTAGTGTGATAAATATTCTTAGGACATTATCACATACTATGTAATGTATAAGAACAATCATGATGTGATAAAGAGTTTATTAATATTCATCCAATGAATATTGGTTTATCATAAAGTACAAAGAAGTTGGTTTCTAGGGCCCCAACTCTAACACATACAAGGAAATCATAGTCCATGACATGAATAATGTCTTAGAAAAATGCCATTGAGATAATTAAAATCCTTAAAATTATCATATATTTTGAAGTTATAATTAATCCACGAAATTATTATATGATAATATGTAAATTAAAATAAAACAAGTTCAAATATAGGATAAAAAAGTTAGATAATAATTCATACATAATCACGTTTTAACAAATTCAATAAATTAGAAGTGTAATCCAATTAATGGAAATTGAGTTAAGAAATCCCCTACAACTTGGTAACATGAATATCAAATCTATTTTAATAAATTAATTTGAATTATAATATAAAATACCATTGAGTATGAAGGATTCATGATATAAAACATAGTAGGGGAAGTATATAAACCATATTAAATAAATTTTTTCCATAACATTAACTATTTACTCATTAAAGTGAAATTCAATCAAAATCCATTAACTCTAATCCAGACATGCTATGTATGTACTTTAACACCTCTAATACAAAAAAACTCATTTTATTTACACCACAATCCCTTGAAGGATGGTATTATGACTAAAATAAGTTCTCTAGAAAGTGATAAGGGATGTTAGGAATGAATTTGGGTAGGTATTGTGTTATGTAAATTATTCTCGAAGTTTTAAAAAAGAGGATAGGAGGTTCCCATTTATAAGTGAGGGGATAAGCAATCATGGAATTAATTAAATTATTAAATTAATATAAATCACTTTTTATAGAAAAATTTATCCAAAATGATATAATTCTAATATAGTATATGTAAGAGTTATATTCATTTAATCTAATAAAATTTGGACAAGTTTAGGTGATGTTTCTACCCTTATCCTTCTGTTTTAACCCCTGATTAACCCTTTTGACAAATATCACAATAACAATGTTTTTTACTCCTTTAGGGCTCATTAAATTCACTATGAAAGAACAAGTGACTCATAAATTGATAATGGTTGACATTTTAAAACAAATACCATTCACTTGGATGATGATATGATTTTTATGAATTTTTAATCATTTAATAAAATATTATTTATTTTAAAATATCAATAATGTCATTTTTTACCTATTTATTTAATTTGAATTCAAAAATAGAATGAAAAAATGGAATTAGAATATAGTCCATTGAAACATATATAATATGTTATATATATTTTAAAAATTAATAGGACACTATAACTCACCCCTAAAATATTACTTTTATAGTTTCTAAATTAATTTAATTGATTTTTTATTGCTTGCACAAGCACTACCATGATGTTACATAAGCATTTAACATAATTATATAATCACTAAAAATTATAAATAAATTACAATCATAAAAAACCCATTCAAATTATATATATAAATTTATAACTAAAAATAAGCTATTTTTATCCCTACCACAAAATATTATAGATATTAAAAGCGAGAGAGTGGCATTTTTAACTTTCTCCTTTATATAAATATTATAAAGTTTAAATTCATTTTTAAAATAAATGTGTTCATATTTTCTAATTTTGAATGATTATGGATGAACTAAAATCATCCAATGAAATAAATGCAAGTATTTCAATGAATTTAAAGCCCTATCACGTCAGTCTTTACCCTAATTTATCCATTTTAGCATTACTATGGAAATACAAAATTTTTATGGTTAATATTCATAATGATAAAAACTAAAAGGGTCATTTTTTTTAAAAAAAATTGATCTTGTGATTCTAATTTTGAAATATTTTTTTATTCAATTTCTCTAAGTGTTAGAATTTAATTTAAAATTAAACCACAAAACATGACAAAAAAGGATTTTCATAAAAAATACCTATAATAATATCTTTTTAATAATTATAGTATTTAAAGGAACATAATTATTTATTAATTAATAAAAATTTAAAAATAATCAAAATCATAATTTTACTCTGTAAATTCATGAAAAGAAAAGGCAGTTTTAAAAAAATCAGTAATTTTCACAATTCACTGAAAAATAAAATTTTTCAAAAAAATATAAAAAAATTATCTAAAGCTAATTATGAGATTATGAATTCAAAAATTAAGTTTACTTTTTGAAATTAAAAGTATAAAATTTGAAAAATTTTATTTTAAATGAAACCATATAATGCATCAAAACCCAATTTGGTTAGAAATGAAGCTTTTTCAATTTTGACTGAAAAATTTCCTAATATTATTATATTGAATATATCTTCTCAAAATAAAATTAATTAAAAATATTATGATATGAAAATAAATTTTTTTTTAGAAAAGAAAGCAACAAGGCTTCATATAATGAAAAAGAAACAGGGTTACAAGAGTCGAAAGGAAGGGAATTTACACTTATCTCTTTGAAGAATAGGAAGCATCTCACAGGGTATGCTAAAATGATAAGTGCAAGTATCACCAGAGGCTCCCATATTTGAAAGGAAATTGGAAAGTTGGTTGGATTCGCGATATATGTGTATTATAATATAATGCATTGATGCGAGAGTATCTAGACAATTTATCCATTTAGATGTGAGTTTCCATACAAGATGAATCTGAACCATTCTAACCGCTTGGACAATGGTGAATGATTCACTTTCAAACCAAACTTTATTCCAATTTCTTTGACGAGAAAATTCCATTGCCTTGATAAAACCCATCATTTTTGCCTCAAGAGCAGTGACCTGTCCGCATGAACCATGAACCCCTGTAAGGAAATCACCATTGTGTTATATGAAAATCACTTATCTGAACATTACTTGGGTAATTATATTCTTCCCCCTTTTATGTATTATATCCTTGAAATTTTATCTACAATTTAAATAAGTGATTATATCTTTCCCTCATATAATTTTAGGATTCCCGTGTTACTTCTTCTATCATATAGTTTTTATATAAAACATTAACTTGGTGAATCAACTTATTCCATTACACATTACCTCTATGGTCAAGAATATGAATATGTAGTTAATTATTTCAAATGTTTTCTTCCAACTAAACTACTTCATAGACATAATATGAGATGCATCTCGTAAATATTTTCATACTTATAAATTATGAAATAATTCATGTTCCTTAGATAAACTCAGAGACTGGGCCACCTGATAAGAAAATTTTTCATCATTATCCATGATTTCATATAGTCTAATTAACTACAGACTTAGCTTCCCTTTTATAATAAAACGTGCAACACTTTTCCATGGATATAGTTTAAGAAAAACATGATCACCTACCTTGAATGATAGATATTTCATATGGTTATCTTCATAAAAATTTTAAATGAATTTATCCATCCTAATATGTTTTTGATTCATCTTCACCTTATCAATTATTTCTTCTACCAATTCTAGTCCAAACAACTTTATTTTACTTACTTTATCCTAAAAGGTGGTATCTGATAGTGATTTCCATATAATTCCTCATAAGGTTCCATCTGTATATGAAAATAAAATATATTATTATATGAAAAATAAAATAATAAAAGATATTGATCCTGACATACCTATAAATACATTGAACAATTTGAAAACATGTCTTCCAAGGTCTAAATAATTCTCTTGTATTATCTATTATATTTATGATGAAAAAGTTGTACCAAAATTTAAATTTTTACCCAATTTCTTCTAAAGGCCTTTCCAAAATTTATATATAAATATGAGATCACAGTTAGATACAAGAGAGTAAGGAACTCCTTGTAAATTTACTATATTCTTATGTTATAGTTGAGAAATATGAAATAACTATATAATATCTCAAATGGGAAGGAAATTTAAATAATTTTTAGTTGATCAACAATAACTCAAATCACAATATTACCTCATCATTTCTTTGGAAAACCCACCGTGAAATCCAAAGATATTTTCTACCACTTCCATTCAAGAATAAGAAAATATTGAATCATCCCATTCAAAAAACTTCATTCTACTTTTACCTATTTATAAGTAAAAAAAATTACGGTAAATTCAATAATTTATAGTTTAATTTCACCCCATAATTAATAATTTTGAAGGTCTCTATACATCTTAGTTATTGAGGGATGAATGGAAAATGGAGAACTATGAGATTAAATCACCAGTTTTCTCTTCAACTAGGAATCACAAGGCACATGTAATCCTTTTCCAAATCTAATATCACATTCTTCATCATCATTAATCTTTAGAAACTTACCATTCTTAACTGATTCATCATTTTAATATAAAATAAGACCATTCTTCTGATATTTTTTAATTCATTCTGATAGATACAATTGTTATGAAACCTAAAAAAAATCAAAGGAAGTTTGTAACGACCCAAACTTTTTGAATAGTATATTAACTTACTCTTAACGATTTAATAGAGATGTTAATGGTTAATGCAGAAAGAGGAGTCGATGGCTTCATCCAGTAGACTCGAACCTTATGAATCCCACTTATCATAGCTTGGGAAGGAGGTGGCATCTTTGGGATTCGCTTTGGACCAAGCCCAAGCCGAACTCCAGCATGTCAAGCTTGAAGGGAAACGCCTGCGGGAGAAGTTCAAGTTAGTAGAGATTACTACTAGGGCAATGTTATCTGAGCCTCCCTCAGATTCTCTCACCATAGCACACCTTACACTTAGGTCATATGTTGGTGTTATAAGGGGCTATGTGATGAGACCATAGCTTCTTGTGTAATCCTTTGGGATGAATAAATTGAGATTTCTTCCTTTAGTGATGTTTGTGAAATTTCAAATGTCCGGATAATTTTAGGATGTATTTTATTGATGAATTTTGAAAAAAGGATATTTTAAAATATTTATGTAAACCTTAAATAATTAATGATGTGTAATGATTTTCAAAAAATAGTCTTCTGCAAAAGTGTTCGGTAAGGAATTTGGAGTCTAATAAGATCAACTTAATTTTTGATGAATAGTAAATTATGAATAGTGATTTTATGCTTAGGATTAGTAATGTGACCAAATGGATTAGTAATCTCTTTTAAAGAAAGTTTTAATATAATTTAGACACCTTGATTAAGTAATGTGATTCAATAAAATGGGTAAATAACGGTTTCATAAATTATTAGTCAAGTATTAGTTTTTTTCAGGTGAATAGTGTTTTTTAATTAAAAATTAAATTAAAAATAATTAGAAAATTATTTTTATAAAATGGACTTTATTTTTGAACTCAAAGCATCGATATTATGTTATGGTAATTTTTGGGGTTTTTTCTGAAAAAAATGAATTCTCAGTGAATAGTATTTTTATTTAAAAATTAAAATAAAAATATTTAGAAAATTATTTTTATAAAATGGAGTTCATATTTTTAATTAGAGCATATATATTTGGTTAAGGTGAAATTTTGGGATTTTTCTGAGAAAGATGAATTTTCAGTGAATAATAAAAATGCAGTTTTCGGGTTTCAGTATGTTTAATGACATCGTAACTATGTCATGATGATGTCATGAGATATCTTAAGGTTTGGCCGACCAAAGGTGATGAATTATTTTATTGGGGGCCCCATGTGGCCTAACTCCATGTAAAATACCATGGGAGAGCCCATGGTTTTGAGAAAATCACTTGTGAGGTGTCCCTTGAAATTATTAAAGTATCACCTCACCTTCCCTATAAATACCCACCCTTTCCTCATTTAGTTTTCACTCCCAACTATCCCCCAACGAAGCTCTGGTCTCATTGCCTCCCAAGGAGTCATCCCAAGGTTCCCCCAAGCCCTCAAGGTCCAAACCTTTGAGTTTTAAGAGTTACGTTTTAAGGTAAGGGATCCGACCTCTCTCTTTCTTTTCAAGTAATCTCTTTTATGTCATTTCTTTTATGCTCCATGTTCTTATGTTGGAGGATGTTCTTCGATATTAATATTACTGCCCTTTTCATGTTCATATGATGAGAGACCCCCTCTTTCTCTCATCAATTCTTTTTAAGAATGTTTAAGTGGCGCCGTTAGGCTACCGAATTTTTAAGGGATTCTTTCACCCTTCTCATTTTTCAAAGTTCTACTTTCATGTAAAGTCTTTAAAGTTAATTTTTATTATGTTGGGGTATGATCTCTATATCTATCACACTGAACTTTTATTTTCATATGATGAGAGACCCTATTTGACCTCATCAATTCATTTTTGTTGAAGTTTAAGTGACGCTGTTAGGCTGCCGAATTTTCATAAGAGAAATCTAATTTTTATCTTCCTTCCATGTTTTTCATCTCAAATGGTATGTCCTTCAAATTTAATTAACATGTTATTAAATCCTTTATATTCTGTTCCCCTACTGTTTTATGGATCATTTATGAGTGGGTGACTCATGTCCCCTCTCTTTTCAATGTTTTCTAAAACCTCGTAACATAGCCGTTATGCTGCAGAATTTCCGTCTCAAAATGTCTCTCTTTTTCTAAAGTTCTTTTATTTTATTAATTGAATACTCAAATCTCTTTCTTCTATAGGGGTATTAACATATATACCAAGTTGTTATATTTTAAATTCTGGGATTTACATACATGAGACCCACCTTCCTTTTCTGTGGGTTTTAAAGTGACACAAAGATCATGTCTTTAAAACAGTTTTTAAAACGTTATGATTATGAAATGAAACCCATTTCTTTTATGCTATATGGGTTTTTTATGAAATTATTGATGATGATATATGTGGATCACATGATGATAAAGAAAAATTTAAGGGTGCGCCCTGATAGCGCTCCAATGCATTGGGTAAAGACTTAATCTCTAGAGATGACCATTTAACTTGGTGAATAACCTTAGTAATTTTTATTGACACCTTGGGGATGGACCTTAGTGAAACGGAAATGATTGTATTTGTAAAATGTTGTAGCCACATCTTAAAGTTATGAAAAACGTTATTTTTATTATGATATGCCTCATGATTTCATTCTCATGCCTTAAAGTTCTTTTCATGACCTTATTGAAGTATCCCAAGTTCACATGTAAAATATTTCTCTTGTTTACCTTACTGGACCTTCTGCTCACCCTTTCTTTTGATGTATGTCCCCAGGTTATGAGATGCAGTAATGAACCTAGGATGAACTTAAGGAGAAGCCTTTCAAGTGTTTAAGAAGAATGTTTTATGTTGTTTTCATGTATTATGTTCCTTGTTTCCAAGACACTAAACCTTAAAGATCCTTAGTTTTGTGTAATGTAATGAAAGTTATGTTATAAAAAGGTGGGATGACACAGTTGGTATCAAAGCATGGTTTAGTTATTTGTGGAAATTAGGATATAAAAACTTTAGGAAGGACCCTATAGAAAAGTTTAAATATAGGAAATCTTCCTGGTATTTTGGTAAGTATTGAGTAAGTGGTTTATCAAAAAAATACATCCCTGTCTCGATACAAGCAGGTAGAGGCGGCTCTGGCACAGATGTACATAGGGGTAAAACTCAAAAACACCATTTTGATCTAGACTCGAACGGGAACTGGTGCACGATAACGGGCCTTACTGCACTCTTGGTTACGACACTCCCGAGGGATATGTTTGGTTAATCACAAGCTTTTTATGAATCATTATGAAGGAATTTTAGAGAAATGTAATTGTCTAAGCATGAAGTCTTAGTTAAAAGATTCATAAATGAAATAAGTTTCTCACTAAGGTTTTATTCTTTTAGAAAATGGCAGGAAATAGGAGGAACCGTGCAGATGGTGACCGCAATGCACCATGTGCCGATGGCCCTCCGATGGAAGCCAGAATGGAAACATTCATGCGAATGATGAACCAACTGACTCAAGTTATGAGTAATAACTTGAATCAAGCTGAGAGGACGATCTCACCACGAAGGGAACAACATTCTATTGAGTCCTTCATGTGTCAACGACCACCAACATTCAGTGGATCTACTGACCCATTGGTTGCAGAACAATGGATAAGCTCCATTGAAAAGATCTTTTCTGTACTTCATTGTTCGGAACAAGAAAAAGTCACCCTTGCTGTTTACCTCCTAGAGGGAGAAGCTGATCAGTGGTGGTCATTGATCAAAAACACGAATCCACGAGGAGAGATGGAAGCTATGGAGTGGGAAGAGTTCCAGGGAATATTCTTTAATAAGTATTTCCCTCGTTCCATGAGAACGAGAATGGAGAAAGAGTTTCTCGAGCTGAAGCAGAAGGAGAACGAATCTGTCGGAAGCTATGAGATGAACTTCACCTGACTTTCACGATATACCTCTAGCTTTGTCATGGATCCAAGTGGGAAGGTTGACAGATTTTTCGGTGGACTGAGACCTCATCTGCGGAAGAATCTAGCCAACCGGGACTACGATAGCTATGAGGAGATCGTGCAGAGTGCAATGAAAGTCGAGCTAGAGTTTGGTGAGACACAATGGTCTCATAAATCAAATGACAAGAAGAGATCATTAGAGCCCAGTCTAGGGAAGACTTTTGATCAGGGAAGAGGTGGAAAGAAAATGCAACTTACCACATGCAATAAATGTGGGAACAAGCATCCGGGGCACTGCTTGATCAAAAGTGGCAAGTGCTACAAGTGTGGAAGAGAAGGCCATATTGCTCGGAATTGTCATAGTGAGATGAAGCCTCAACTTCCCAACACTAACAACAGAGGAAAGATGGTTCCGGCCCTACCCGAAGTCAAATGCTTCAAGTGTGGATAGCTTGGGCACTTTTCTAATCACTGTCTAAATCCGAGGGTAGTGGAGGGGAATCACCATCAACCTCAGCAAAGGCCAAGGGAGCAAGGTCGTGCTTTTTCTATCACAACAACTGAAGTTGAATTTCTGAACGATGTGGTAGAAGGTACTCTTGTTGTCCTCTCAAAACTAGCAAGTACTTTGTTTGATTCTGGTTCTACGCATTCCATTATTTCCTCCAAGTTTGTAAAGAATATAGAATCAATCCCTGAACTTCTTTAGGTAGAATTGTCAGTCAAGACTCCAAGTGGGATTGTCCATGCATCAACAGTGTTTAGAGACTCTAGTGTTTACTTCAGTGAGCAAAATCTTATCACAAATCTAGTAGTCATTCCCATGTTGGAATTCGACGTTATACTAAGGATGGACTGGCTCTCAATATATAATGCTAAGATCAAATGCAGAAGTAAGGAAATCTCAGTAGTCTTGAATGAACGACCTACAATTATCTTCCAAGGAGAGATATCCTGAACTGATCCCTATCTAGAAGCACCTCCTATAACTTTCTTTATGGATTTAATCGATGATGATGAAGAAGGAAAAGGGAGTATACAAATAGAAGATGTTCCGATTGTTCAGGAATACATGGATGTATTTCCTGAGGAGTTACCTAGACCTCTCCCAGAAAGAGAGGTAGAGTTCTCCATTGAACTCGTACCTAGATCTCAACCAATATCAAAGACCCCATATAGAATGGCAAATGTGGAGCTATAAGAGTTAAAGAAACAACTCCAAGACATGTTGGAGAAGGGGTTTATCCGACCGAGTGTGTCTCCTTGGGGAGCACCAGTTCTCTTTGTGAAGAAGAAGGATGGATCAATGTGGCTATGCATTGATTATAGAGAACTGAATGGGATCACAGTGAAGAAAAAATACCATCTTCCAAGAATTGATGATTTATTTGACCAACTTCATGGGGATCAATTCTTCTCCAAGATTGACCTTCGATTTGGTTATCATCAACTGAGGGTGAAGAAGGAAGATATTCCAAAGACTGACTTCCGATCAAGATATGGGCATTATGAGTTTACTGTTATGCCCTTCGTCTTGACTAATGCTCCTGCTATTTTCATGGATTTGATGAATAGAGTCTTTAAGGACTACCTTGATAACTTTTTAGTAGTTTTTATTGATGATATTTTGATATATTCAAAAATTCGTGAGGAGCATGAAGATCATCTGAGGGTTATTTTGAAAACTCTGTGGAAGGAGAGGCTCTTTGGAAAGTTCAACAAGTGTGAGTTTTGGTTACAAAAAGTGGCTTTCTTGGGGCACATCGTAACCAATGAAGGAATATCAGTTGACCCTATAAAGACAATGGTTGTAGAGGAGTGGCCTCAAACCAAAACAGTAGCTGAGATTCATAGTTTCCTTGGTTTAGCGGGATATTATAGGAGGTTTGTGAAAAACTTTTCACGGCTTTCTAATCTGCTAACCAAGTTGACTCGAAAAGGGGTTAAGTTCATCTGGATAAAGGAATGTGAGGAAAGTTTCCAAGAGCTGAAGAAGAGATTGGTTACTGCACCTGTGTTAACACTACCCTCTATCGGAGAAGGATTTGTTATTTTTAGCGATGCATCTCTGAAAGGGCTTGGGTGCGTCCTCATGCAAAATGACAAGGTAATTGCTTATGCATCTCGACAGTTGAAGATTCATGAGAAGAATTATCCTACGCATGATCTAGAGCTAGTGGCAGTTGTTTTTGCTCTAAAGATATGGAGGAACTATCTTTATGGGGAGAAATGTGATATATACACTGACCACCAGAGTTTAAAGTATATTTTCACGCAGAAAGAATTGAACATGAGACAAAGGAGATGGTTGGAGCTTATTAAAGACTATGATTGTTCAATTCATTATCACCCTGGAAGAGCAAACAAAGTCGCGGATGCATTAAGCAGGAAAGATCCCATTGTTCTGGAAACAATGAGGATCCTAGGAGATCCCTTGATTAAAGATCTAGTAAAACTGGACATGGGAATTGTAAGGGAAGGGACATCATCAACCTTATCCCAAATGATTTCTCAACCTTCATTACTAGAGAAGATCAAGAAAGGTCAAAAAGAAGATCCTTTGTTGCAGGAGAAGTTTGAGGCCGTAAAGGATGGGAAGTTCCCTGATTTCAATACACTACTGGAAATAGAACCTATACCCACGGTTGTAAACCATGGGTATAGCCCTTGAAACCGTGGGTATAGGATATACCCACGGTTTCGAGAACCGCCGGCTGCAGTGCCGTCGCAATAGGGCTATACCCACGGTTTTAATAGAACCGTGGGTATAGATGAAGAAAAATTCACATTACCCACGGTTTAAAAAACCGTAGGTATAGACATCTATACCCACGGTTTGGAAACCGTGGGTATACTGATTTAAATCTCCCCATGTATACCCACGGTTTGAAAACTGTGGGTATACTGAATTAAAACTGCCGAAATGTACCCACGGTTTGCCAAACCGTGGGTACAGACTTGTTCCCCAGGTAGAGGAACTGCAGCTCCACCTCCCTACCGTTCTGACCTACAGTTCTGCACCTACAGAATCTGCAAAGAACTTACACCATCAGAACAAAAGGATGATACAAATGAGACCTTAAAGAACATACCATCAGAAATCAAACAGGTTCCTTTTTGCTTCAAAGAGAATCCCAAACATGAACTGGAGAAGTAAATCCATCATCTAGAGCATCCTGGTTGCATGCCTTCTCAGAAAATCCAGAAACATAAAAACATCAGTCTGAAATCATCTGCATAATTCTCAAACAAGGTCCATCCTGCAAACCTTGTCTACAAACCAGTGAAGCAGTAGATAGCATTTCCAGACTTCAAAATAAGATAACCAAGAACAAATAAATAGAGAATTGTCAAGGTACTCTGGTCAAACAAAAATTCAGCGAACTCTTTCAATCAGAACAGAAAGATCCATCTAGAGAAATGCAGATACAGTTCTAAAAATCATCCCACAGATTCCACATAAAAACCCCAGGTTAGTCTCAATAACACAATATTTTATCAATAACCTTCTATTTTCTGAAAAAAAAATATTATCCATATCTCCCTTCTACATATAAAATATTATTATTCTCCCCCGTTGTGATTAGAAAAATGAAAAGGGAAATACACTTACAATGGAAATTAGAGGACCTCGTCAAAGCATCTTGACTAAAAAACATAGGTCTAGTTCAGTTCAAGGATATGGTATGCGATGATCTGATAATATTTCAAGTGTTGAGTCCTTCATTTCATCCACTTGTCATCCAACCTCAAAACATCCTATTTAATTTCATTCAATAAATGAAGTGGAACCAAACAGGGCCTTATGGGAACACCAATTTAGCGTCTTCAAGAAAACCAGTATAGTTGAAATAAAAGATGCTCACCTTCTTGGGCATCAAAAAATGTAGGGTAGATTGGACAATTTTCAGTTTACTCTCTCTAGTATTTCACAACCTGAACCACTTTATGTCTAACCCAAACCTGTTTAACTCATGTCATGTCCAGATATCATGTCAAGTTAAAAATTGTCACCTCCAATTGAGGCAAACAGAAAATAATTTTAAAAAATCTAATACAGAAATCAAATGCCCCTATCAAATAGTATTGGCCTCCTACAATGAACATTAAAAACCTATGATCAAAGCACATGAAGGAATAATAAGTCATTTACCATTGAAATTCCCAAAGCCTTAAGATCCCCATCACCCATGTGTAACAGGGCTGCCATGTCAACCTAGAAAACATGAAAACATTAAAACAGAAAAGAAAGAATGTGTAGACATGAGTTGAATTCAAAAGCTAAAATAAATAACCCTCACTTCCACAACTTTGAATGTGATTAAACATTTCCCCAGGCCAAGTGACCGCAAGAAACCATCCACTAACTCGGGCTACACCAAAACCACAGCTGATTAGAACAATCTAGCATGATGTTTCTAGATTGCTTATTGAGAAATTGCTTTTCTGCAACTTAAATGGTTTTCTTCTGAAATAAAAGTGAAACTGCTACTACAGAAACAAAACAAACAGAATTTATTTTTTCAAACTACTTATCATAGGCGATAAGTGCTGTAAGCAGTTTTCAGTGAGTGTTGTCATATGGAAACCTCAGTTTTGGTCAGCCCTCACCCTCCCCCCTGCCCAGCCCTCCCCCTCCCCCCATGCCCAACCCCTCCCCCTCCCTCCCCACTGCCCAGCAATCCCCCCTGCCTAGCCCTCCCCCTGCCCAGCCCCCCTCCCCCTCCCGCCCCCTCCCCCCCTGCCCAGCCCTTTCCCTGCCCATCCCCCCTCCCCCTCCCCCCATTCCCAGCCCCTCCCCCTCCCTCCCCACTGCCCAGCCCTCCCCCCTGCCCAACCCCCCTGCCCAACCCCCCTCCCCCTCCCCCTCCCCTCCCCCTATGCCCAGCCCCTCCCCCTCCCTCCCCACTGCCCAGCCCTCCCCTGCTATACCTGGAGAAGAGATATTATTTTGATGCTCCTATCATGAATTGTTAAAATTAACATAATAGAAATAATAATTTAAATTGTTAATAAAAAAATTATAGATGACCTGATAAATTGTACCTGCATATATTCGATGCCACTACATGTGAAGATGAACTGCTTCGATGCCTTTATATTCATAGATTGATTCAATGAATGTTGAAAGGTCAGATAAGCAGATGAAAAAAATGATAATAGGTTGAACGATATTTGAAAACTAACTGTAATACAAATCAGAATATAACCAATAACAGGCATGTTTTAGAAAATAATCTGTCAAATCTAGAACCCTTGTAAGAACCATATGGAAACATACATGTCTAAGTTCTATTCAGACAACCCAAATAACAGAAATTTTCAAACAGTCTAAACAGAATTTGTAAATCAATATGTGTAGAAATTGTCAATCAACCATCACCTCTTACACCTCTTACAGTGAAGAAAAACATAAATCGGTGTTAAAAGAAATTGTAATTTTACCCGAAATATACATTGGACATGGTTTCGCCATATGGTCTGGCCAAATCTTTTGAAAATCATGCATGGGAAACATTATGAAGGGGCATAACACACTATTAGAGAGACCGATATTATATATGAGAGCTCAGGTTGGCACTCTTCAGACTGATATTATATATACGAGAGCTCAGGTCGATACACTTCAAATAACAACCCTGATGAAAATATAATCCAAAATGCATTTCATTTCATAAAGAAATTTACATACAAGAAGTCCACTGCCCAGCACCCCCCCTCCCCACTGCCCAGCACCCCCCCTCCCCACTGCCCAGCCCCCCCCTCCCCACTGCCCAGCACCCCTCCCCACTGCCCAGCACCCCTCCCCCCTCCCCAGCACCCCCCTCCCCACTGCCCAGCACCCCTCCCCACTGCCCAGCACCCCCCCCTCCCCAGCACCAGCACCAGCACCCCCCCTCCCCACTGCCCAGCACCCCCCCTCCCCACTGCCCAGCCCCCCCCTCCCCAGCACCCCCCCTCCCCACTGCCCTGCCCCCCCACCCTCCCCACTACCCAGCACCCCTCCCCACTACTCAAATAAAGATGAAGTGATATAAAGAAGAAGAAAACTGATTATTCCTGAGAACACCATAATATTTCAATTCCATTATGAGAAAACACTTACCAAATTCGGATCCTAAGGAGATAAGGGGATAAGATAGACTTGGTCAAACAGAACGTATCGAGACACACCCACATACTACATACATAACCATTCAAACAGTTTCAACTGTTCAAACAATAGATGGAAAACATATTCAGCACAAAAGTGATGGGAAATGCCAACCAAATGAAAGAAGCTAGATTAAAACCAATGACCGAGCAGGAAAAAAAATTGGACATTCAGAATGCATGTGTGTTCAATGATTCCAATATCTAAAGTGCGTTTCAGCTAGACTCATAACTCAAAGAAGAATTCACATTGATGAGTCATGCATGAATAAGCTCAAATGCCGTGTTAGATTGGCACATAGATTTGTCAGCTCACCTTGATAAAGATCGAATGGCAAACCACTAATTGCTAATCATACTTTAATTTGCTACAATCTGTACATGCAACAAATAAAACCATGAATTATTATTAATGAATATATAAGACTCATAAGCAACGAAATGTCATATAGAACTAAAACAAATGCTGAAAAAAAGTAGAAAAAATGAAAGAAGAAATTGCATAAAGAAATTTTGTTATTAGTAGCAGTAGATCAAAACATGTATGTATACATCCTTGCACACTAAACTAGTTGAGAATAAATAAGAATGTGATTTGATCGTGGTCAAACAGATCTAGAAATATCACCAGATAAAGTGTGATATTCAAAACAATTAGTGCATTTGGAATTTGAATTTAAAATACTACTAAAAATCATACCTTCTCTTAGAAATATGAATGACTTTATTCATTGATTAAAATTATTTTAATTGGTTATTAAATGACTTATAATGAGATATTTATTACAAAAAACCATTGTTGAAATCTCAAGAAATATCTTGAACTCAAATTCCACAGAGAACTACTTCAAACATCAGGTTGATCTATGTACGTCATCTTTAAACCTATTTTTCCACCTCCCCAGCCCGCTCACTGGCCAGCCCCCCACTGCCCCTCCCCCCTCCCCCCATGCCCAGCCCTCCCCACTGCCCAGCCCCTCCTCCCCCCTGCCCAACCCTCCCCCCCTCCCCCCCTCCCCTGCCCAGCCCCCCCTCCCCCCTGCCCAGCCACCCCCCTCCCCTCCCCACTGCCCAGCACCCCCCCTCCCCCCTGCCCAGCCACCCCCCCTCCCCCCCTGCCCAGCCACCCCCTCCCCCCTCCCCCTCCCCCTCCCCCCCTGCCCAGCCCTCCCCCCCCACTGCCCAGCCCCCCACTGCCCCTCCCCCCCTCCCCCTCCCCCTCCCCCCCTGCCCAGCCCTCCCACTGCCCAGCCCCCCTCCCCCTCCCCCCTGCCCACCCCCCCACCTCCCCCTGCAGAAAGTTCATGAAAAAACAAGGAGTAAACAGAATGGCATGTGAAAATTACCTAAATAACTGACAAATAACACCCCTGATGAAAACATAATCCAAAATGCATTTCATTGCATAAAGAAATTCACATACAAGCAGTCCACCAATACAAAAAAAAAAACATTAAACTCCAGCACACGTCTCTCTGCTAATTCAAAAATGGAGGGGATTAATATCCCCCCCATCGCCATCACTGTCATCCTCATGTCCAGCATCATCATCATCAGCAGCAACATCGACAACAACATCATCACCAACCGCACCGTCAGCATCATCATCAGCAATCTCATCACCAACAACATCATCAGCAACATCCTCGTCAGCTCTATCTCCACCATCGTTATCGCCACTAGGACCCTCATGGGAATCACCCGAGGCATTATTTAAAGAGCGCATTGATGTCATACATGAATGAAAAGTGGCAGCAACCTCTGATGGTAGTGACTGACTCAAAACTGACAGAGCTTTCATGAAATGTTCATTCATCAGCTTACTTTTTTCACGCTCCTCTAATACTATTTTCTTTGTCGCAGCTAATTCAGCACGCGCACTTTCCAACTCAGAGGCCTTAGAGGAGTCTGATGATGACCAATACCTAGAGGGGACAATGTTTTTGCCTGGTCTACAACGGACTCTTCCTGGATGCTCCACACCTAACACCTGACTGAAATGATCATTTGGCCCTAAGTTGTCAGCTTCCTTCTCATCCATGGCCTCCAAGGCAGACTGTTGAAATTATAAACATATTAAATTATGAATTTCGTATAAATGTTTGAAATATAAATAAACAAACTTACAATTTTATCTTGTGTTTGTGAATTAACTGCAGTTCCATCTTTTTTTTTCCTACTGAAGCAGAATAATTTGGCACGAGGTACAGGACCTTCAATGCCCAATTCAGCTTGCTGCATATAAGAAGTGCACAAATTTGAATTACAACCATATATGATAAATGCAAAATATTTGATTGAAGTGAGTTGCAACAAAGACCCACAAACATTGAGGTAAAGACATGGACTAACCAAGGGAAAGCATGAATAAGTTATGATGACATGTTATAAATAAAGACATTATTTTAATTCAGATGAACGTACCAGCCGCTTCTCTTTATCGGGCATTGTAGTGCCGCCCCAATGTGTGTAGATATGTCATTTCATCTTTGTTTTTTTTGTTTTTCGCTGACACCTCCTAAGAAACAAAAAAACAATACAAGTAATAAAAATTAAATTTTATATAAAAAACAGTAAAGATGGGTAGTACCTTATACTGTTCAGTATTCCAATGTGCGGTCATTTTTTGATATTGACTTTTTGGACAGTCAGGGTTTGTGGGTACACCCTCTAACTCAGTACCCACTCTGCTCCTCCAACCAATATGTAACTCATACTTGTATGACCGCCAATACTCTCCAAGATCACTCAACCTAGCAGATTTGGCAGCTTCACCGTTAGGAAAGTTAAATCGACTCTGCAACAAACATGTTAAGTCATATAAATACATTACTAATATCAATATAAATTTATAAAATTTTCGTACCCATATCTGCGCCCATGCCCTATCCTTGATGTCGGCACTGATATGTCTCCATGAGACCAGTTCCACCAGAACGATATCATGATATTTGGCTAAAGTAGCCATGAAACTTCTACACTCCTTAGCATTTTTACCTACCATTTGATTTTGAGAATTGTAATCCACCATAATCTGAGTTTCACGATTCCAAGCATCCCGCATTCGAGTGCGCCCACGTCGCCTACTAGAAGATCCCACTAAATAAGATAAGAGGTGAAAAGAGAAGAGTTAGGTGACAATACAATAGAAAAAAGTGAAATGCTATAATTTGAAACATTTATAATAAAAAAACCTGATGCAGGCTCCTGAATAGGCTGTGAGGCATCCGTAGACTGTGCTGGATCAGCATCCTCCGAAGGAAGTATTTGTTCCACAGCATGCTCTGGCTGATCTTCATGAACAGGAGTGGAAACTGAAGGAACAGACTCAATATGTGTAGGATGGATGGTAGGAAAAGGATGTGGCATAGACATGTCAGAATATGCATAGTAGGTCTGGGGATACATGAATGGATATGAAAACTGTGCAGGTGAGAACATCGGTCGAGTCGGCGTGGACATGGAATGGGAAAAAGAGGGTAAACGGGATGATGATGGCGGCATGTATGGGAACATCCCAGGGGTCTCAAGCGGAGGGCGGACATGTGTGGTAGATGGGATGTCCACTAATGGGTCAGTGTGGGGAGTGGTAAGACGGGAGCTCCGCCTAGGTCTAGGAGGATCCCTACTCGGCCCCATACTGGGAAGAGGATTCTCTGGAGTTACATGTCCCTAAAAAAATTGGATCAAAAATATGAACTTGATATTATTTGTAATGCAGAAGATAAATATTTAAATTAATATACTCACTGAAGACAACTCGCGCTCACGTCTAACAGGATCAGCAATCAAATAATCTCTTCTTGCGAGCTTCTGTAGTTTTCTTCATAATCTGCATAAGAATGAAATAAATATTTTTTAGCAACAATTTTTACAAATCATAGATACTACTTAAAAAATGTCATAACATCTTTCAGTAATGATAATTTACAACCAAGTTATACAATTTTTAAAACACATTTTAAAACCACTTTTCTGAATTGAAAGAAATAGAATTAAATGAAACGAAACCAAACATTACTAAAACAGACATATCATTTCAAACTAAAAGTAAATTAAAGTAATTAAATTAGTACCAACCTGAGAAACTCACGTCAAGGTAAACTGAATGAACTCTGAATATATATGGTTTCTTTTATATATTACCCTCTACTACCTCAGGTTCAACATCATCCCTCACAATGGGACAATTTGTGTCATCAAATGCAATATTTTGGCTAACACCGATGGGGGCGTCAATGGTGACAATTTCATCCCAAGCATCATGAAAAATATGTCTTGGGATTACTTCATTAATGACACCGTAATCAGGGTTCAGATGATCTTTCACATAAAACACTTGTTTTGCCATTGATGCCAAAATGTATGGTTCATCGGTATGCAGGAATCGACTCATGTCAATAACTCTAAATCCGCAATCATCAATAAATGTACCATGGCGCGTCATTGAATCAAACCATTTACATTTCATCATAGTGACTCGACCTCGAGAGTAGTAATCCAATAACAATATTTTCTCAACCAGTCCATAATAATACACATCTTCATATCGAGGTCGACTATCAGATGCACTGGCATAACAATCCGTTCTAGCAATTAACATAACGCCATCATGCTGTGTTCTCATTTTCACCGCTTTATCAGTTGTAACAAATTTGTATCCATTGATTATTAAAGATTTTCAGTCACGAACCAAAGAATTGGGACCAAAAGCCAACGTTCTTAATTCTTGAGAAATGAAGTCAGCAGGTAAACTCAATACCTGGAATACATGAGTAATATATTTAAATATATATCTATATTTTAAGGTATTTAATGTAATGGTCATACCTTTGATTTCAACCAAGCTGGGAACTCTTGGCTATGCATAGCCTCTCTCCTTCTCAACGGCAAAGACCGATGAACTCTACTTATAATTTGTTTATGTTCTCTACATAAAATGACAATAAAAGTATAAGGTATATGTGATATGATATCATATGAGATAACATATATATATTCAAATTACTTACTTGATATAGGCATCGAACAAACCACAATTAAACAAGACTGTACGATGTGCCATATTCCGCTCTTCAGAGCTCAATGTAACCAATGTATATGACCCGACAATTCCACCTGTTTGGGGAAGAGATGGAAACGAGGGTTGAATTTCCTCATACTGCTCATCTTCATTTCTCATTGGTCGATTATGTCTTGTGCTCACATCAGACAAATACATTGAACAAAAATCCATACATTCTTGGGCCAGATAACTCCTCACAATGGAACCTTCAGGATAATTCTTATTTCGGACATATGATTTCATTGTGCACATATTTCTTTCAGTGGGATACATCCACTGAAAAGCAACTGGTCCCCCAAGAAGTGTCTCAGTTGGAAGATGAACTATTAAATGTAGCATGCAAGTGAAAAAGGATGGAGGAAATTTTTTTTCCAACTCACACAGAATTAATGGTGCCTCTTGCTGCATTTTTATGAACAATGATTTGGATAACCTTTTAGCACAAAGGTCTCTAAAAAAATGACACAACCGAATCACTGCCACCCTTACATTATTGGATAGCAAATGTCGAATTGCTATTGGAATCAATTCATGAAGAAGGATGTGGTAATCATGAGTTTTTAGGGATTTCAATTTCAAATGTCTTCTGTTGACTCGTTTAGATATGTTGCTGGAATAGCCGTCTGGAACCTTAATATTCTCCAATACTGCCAGAAATTGATCTTTCTCTGCCTGTGTCATCACATAAGAAGCACAGGGAACTTTACATTTGTTTTCACCGATACAAACAGGATGTAGTTCTGGTCGAATACCCCAATCCAATAAATCCTGACGAGATCGGAAGTCATCTTTGGTCTTCCCCTTAATATTCAAAAGAATTGCAAGCAACATTTCACATATATTTTTCTCAATATGCATTACGTCTAAACAATGACGTAACAAATTAGTAGACCAATATGGCAACACAAAAAAAATACTTCTCTTTTTCCAATTGTAAATGACTTCAGTATCAGCATTCTTCCTCTTTCGAGATGTCAAATGACCTTTTCCTAATGAAAATATGAAATCTTTCAATTCATCAAGCACATCATTTCCTGACATACGTTGAGGTGGTTCTTCAGTGTCAACATTATTATCAAACCTCCGACGATTCTTCCTGTATTGATGATCCATTGGCAAGAATCGGCGATGCCCCATGAAACTGAAACTACGACGATATTTAAGCCTTCTCGATCGTGTATTCTTCATACAAACGGGACATGAAAGTTTTCCCTTCGTGCTCCACCCAGACATCATTGCATAGGCAGGGAAATCATTTATGGTCCATAGAAGGGCAGCACGCATCTAAAACGTATTCTTTGAAGAAGCATCAAATGTCTGCACACCTAAATCCCAAAGTTGTTTCAACTCTTTTATTAAAGGCTGCAAGTATACATCTATGTCATTACTAGGATCCGAAGGTCCAGATATCAGTATACTCAAGAAAGTGAAAGGTTTTTTCATACACATCCACGGAGGAAGATTATAAACATGAATAAAAACCGGCCACGTGCTATGAGCAGTAAGCATCTGACCAAACGGATTAAAACCATCACATGATAGGCCCAATCTGACATTACGCACCTCAGCTGCAAAATCAGGATGTTGTGCGTCAAATGTCCGCCATGCTAATCCATCTGCTGGATGGACCAGCTCATCATTTCCTTTAATTCTCTCAACATCGTGCCATCGCATATTGGCTGAGATTTCTGGAGACATGAATAGATTTTGAAGTCTGGGAATCAATGGAAAGTGCCACATGACTTTCTGTGGCACACGAGACGGTGTTCCATCTGCATTTGTCTTCCATCGAGATGTACCACAGTCTTTACAGTCATTACGGTCAGCTGTTTCCTCCAAAAATAAACTGCAATCTTTCGGACAAGCATGGACTTTATTAGTAGCAAATCCAAGCTGCTTAATTAACTTCCATGCCATGTAATGATTTGAGGGAATATCTGCACCATCAGGAAGCAAGTCCTTCAAAAATGTAAGAATATAATCAATGGCAGTATTAGAAATCCCATACATAGTTTTCCCATGATATAACCGCATTAAAAATTCCAACTTGGTCATTCTAGTACATTCTTGATATACTGGAGTTCTGGCATCATCCAATAAATTTTTCACTATGTCAACATCATCATTTTCAACATTTTCCTCATGTGTACTGATATCATTGTATTCTTGCACCGGCATGCTATCTCTCTCGGAATGATGCACATATGGAAACCGATCAAATATCAAATTCTCCATGTCACTTCGTTCATTTCGTTTATGAACAGTCGAAGATTGACTCGTCTCTCCATGGTGAAACCAAACATTATAGTTTGCTTGAAATCCAAATTTCGTTAAATGGTAACTAACTTCTTCTCGTCTTAACCATGGTCTTCCAACACAATTATAGCATGGACACTGTATACAACCTCCATCTGACGCATTGCTAAATGCAAAATCTAAAAAATTCTCCAAATTATTTTGAAACTCGGTTGAAATCCGATCGGTACGATACATCCAGCTTCTATCCATTCTATAACAAGAAAAAAAATTATCATTCAATCAACAATGTAAATCATATTTAAAAAAATCATTACAATCAATTTTATTATTAAATCAATCAAAGCATATTAGTAGCTAGCAAAACATATTTAATGACAAGTATTTAATGACAAGAGGAGAGGGTTGGTTGGTGCAGCAGGGAAAGGGGGAGGGGCCAGTGCAGCAGGGAAAGTGGGAGGGGGAGGGGCTGGTGGTGGGGCTGGGGAAGCATGGGGTAAGGGGCTGGTGGGGGTGCAGTGTGGGGGGGGGAGGGGCTGATGTAAGGGAAGGGGGGAGGGGGAGGGGCTGGCTGGTGTAGTGGGGGGGGGGGGTAGGGGCTGGTGAGGGGGATGGGCTGGTGCATGGTAGGGGGAGGGGCTGGTGCAAGAGGGGGGAGGGGGAGGGGCTGGTGCAGGGGGAGGGGATGTTGCAGCAGGGGGTTAAGGGAGGGGCTGGTGCAAGGGAAGGGGGAGGGGGAGGGACTGGTGCAGTAGAGGGAGGGGGAGAGGTTGTGTAGGGCAGGGGGGCTGGTGAGTCTCCCCATACGTTAGAGGTTTTTGACTTGTAGTGAGGGTCTCGAGAGGTGATAGTGGGGACTATACCCTCTTATCACATATACACAGTGGTAAAATTGAATAAATAACAATCAACAATGAAAGAGGTAGTAAATAAATGACAAAGCAGCATAAGATAAATATTATTATAACTGAATTAAAGTGGTCAATGGTAGTTTAAACAACAGATGAATGCATGACATGGTAATGATACATATCTAAAAGTAGTAAACATTACATAATTATTTTCAATAAAATAAAAAAATAATAAAGTCACATCAAAACCCCATGGGCGATCTCCTTGAGCATCCCGAGATCCAACTCAGTCCTTTTCTCCTAACTCTAGTTACAAGCATACATTGAAAATCAAGGTCCAAGGTCCTGAGAAAATGAAAGTATACTCGAGTATCCCAATGTAATAGCGTCCTAAGTAGGGTGTGAGATATAAATAATAATAGGATGGAACCACTGATGTCCAGCCCAATCTAGATAGTGCAGTATAAAATATATAGTTCACTGGTATATAGAATAATAATAGAGAGATAAATAAACATCACCCGTACAGGTTCCTATGGGACACATAGCAGTTATACCTTCTTTAGCCTTTGACTGGTGTCAGAATGTGTAACCATTTCATTAATCAATTTTATCCAGTTTAAATATAATTTATATGAGAAAGATATTTAGGTTCTAAGATGTGACAAGAAAACATGTAATGATATTTAATAATGAAGTTCCAAGGTTATAACCAAGGAAACATAGACCTCAAGTGTCAACAACTTAGTAATAACTATAGCCTCACATGGGGTAAGAGTGTAATCCAAGGATAACAGTCCAACTAATTCCACAATAAGAGGACTATCTAGTCTAAGAAGTTCATCCAAGGTAAAATGGGTCTAAGAAAAGATTGGGCTAGGATTTAACCATGGCACCTACTTGTCAATTCTGGAACCAAGGAGTGTATCTAAGGAATCTTGTTGTAATACATGAGGGATTATATGGTGTCATACCAGGCATCTAAAGTTAGACAAGGATCAGGTTCTATGTAGGTCTCAACCTAAGAAAGTTGTATCCTTGAATTCGGAATAGGGTCCTTGAGTGCTCAAGGCTTTCTCTCAAGTATCCAAGGTGAGCTTGAGTCAGGCCACACCTACTTTGATATTGAATTCATATAATATTCCATTTGGTTCAAGACTTTCCTTTGATTAGTGTGACAAGGCCAAGTAGCATGAAACCCTTTAATCAAGTAATAATTAATCAATAAGTCAATTTTGTTCAACCCTAGCCTTTCATTAGTGTGACAAGGCCATGTAGCTTGAAACCACTCATTTAATCCATTTAAGGCATTTTCAATAATCAAGGTTCACTCTGGTACCTTCCATTAACATGGTAAGGGGTTCTATGAATACGCAACATATTTTTCAATTACATCTAATACGGCTAATTCATTTACTTAGTATACTTTACAATTTCTATTTCACATTTAATTATTACATTGAAGCACTTACATTAGGCGGGTTAAATGCTGTGCATACAGGGTAATTTCCATTCTGAAATTCAAAAGATAATTCAATCCATTTAATATAGAAAATCATACCCTTAGAAATTTAAATCTAAGGCTCACCGAATGGTGGCTCAAACATGTCAACATACTAAAATGAAAATTATGGGAAACAATTCTACATGGGTAATTCCAATATAAAAACCGGTCAAAGAACTTAAACAGTTCCTTGGTTATTTAATCATTTAAAAAGGAAAACTTAGTTTTTTTAATTCCATTAGGGGTCATATATGAAATAATTCAAACATAACATCAATTCATAAAGAAATATCAGTACAACAAGACAATAAATCCTAAAAGTCTAATAATTGTTTTTTAACTTGAAGACAGCGCACCTCCGTTGGAGGGGTTTTAATATATAAACATGATATTTCTTATGAAACAATCATTTATTACCTTTAACTCTTAAATCATGAAACATACTAAATTCAAGATTAAGAGGAATTTAATCTAATGTATTCACTGCATTAACTAAAAACAAAGAAAAAGTGTAGTAAGAAACTAATTAATGCATTAATAAATTTGAGGAATTGGAAGGGTACCCTTCCTCAAAGAGGAACCAAACCAACACCTGAAACTTGATAGATTTATAAACAACCACCCGGAACTGCTCAACATGTGTATGTACATACCTTCATATATACTATTTTAAGGCCAAAATAGTGCATCTTAGGATTATCAATGCTAAATTAATTTGGGGAAATATTCTCACTGGGTTTGATAATCAGGATATTTATATCATTCATCTTTTAGTATTCCATCATAAAAAAATGAAATTGCTTAAAAAAATTTAGAATCAAACCACTCCATTAACCTATGAATGCATCAACTGCTACCTTTGACTACAACACTAATTGATTATCAAGAGGTAATATGATGAAATTATGGGAAATCAACCAAGACTAAGAAATTACCAGGAAATCTGGGACTCCAGCATAAAAAAAATCACTACTGAGAAGGCCGGGAGGTCCAGGTCGTGAGCCGGGAGGCCGAGCCGGGAGTCGGGAGCCGGGAGTCGGGAGCCGCGAATCGGGAGCTGCGAGTCGGGAGCCGCGAGTCGGGAGCCGGGAGGCGGAGCCGGGAGTCGGAGCCCGGGGTTGGAGGCCGGGGAGGGGAGTCGGAGGCCGGGGAGGGGAGTCGGAGAGGAGAGGGGAGGGTCAGGAGTCAGTGGTCGGGGAGCGGCGTCGCGGCTTGGGGAGGTAGGGTAGAGCTTGATGCGTCGCGGATTTGAGGAGAGATTGAGGAGAGATTGAGGAGGAGCCCGATACAAGGGCTCGAAAAAAAAATTAATACCCACGGTTTTAATAAAACCGTGGGTATAAACAGCAAAAAAACATACTATCCCCACGGTTTAAAGAACCGTGGGAATAGGTGCGTGGGGATAGACCCCATTTCCAGTAGTGATATTGATCAAGAAGGTGTATTGAAATTTCGTACAAGACTATGTGTTCCATCTATTCTGGAGATAAAGAAAGAACTGATGGATGAAGCTCATAGCTCTACTTTCTCTATACATCCAGGAAGCACTAAAATGTATAGAGACCTTCGTGATCATTATTGGTGGGATAACATGAAGAAGGATATTGCTGATTACACTACAAGGTTCCTGGTGTGTCAACAAGTAAAGGCAGAACGACAACTTCCTAAAGGGGTATTACAACCGCTACCCATACCAGTATGAAAGTGGGATAATATCACTATGGACTTTGTAACTGGTCTCCCGAAAACATCCAAAGGAAATAATGCGATATGGGTTATTGTGGACTATCTCACCAAGATCGCCCATTTTATCTCTATTTGGGAAGATTTCTCTCTGGATCAACTTGCCAAGATATACATAAAGGAATTGGTAAGGCTGCATGGGGTACCACTATCCATCGTGTGTGATCGTGATCCAAGATTCACATCAAAATTCTGGAGAAGTCTTCAACATTCTCTGAATACTGAATTGAATTTTAGTACGACCTATCATCCTCAAACTGATGGCCAATATGAAAGGACTATTCAAACACTCGAAGACATGCTGAGATTATGCTCAATGGAATTTAAAGGTGGATGGGATCAACACCTCCCATTAGTTGAGTTCTCCTATAACAACAGCTTCCATTCGAGTATTCAGATGGCACCCTATGAAGCTCTGTATGGAAAGCGATGTAGAACTCCTACTTGTTGGGATGAAAATGGCGAGAGAAAGCTTCTTGGTCCTGATCTTGTGCAAGAGATGACAGAACAGGTTCATGCCATCCAACAACACATAAAGGCTACTCAGAGTCTGTAGAAGAGCTATGCTGACAACCGTCGAAGGGACTTGGAGTTTGGTGTTGGCGACAAAGTCTTCCTTCGAATTCTCCATGGAAGAGAGTCATACGGTTTGGGAAGAAAGGGAAGCTCAGCCCTAGGTACATTGGCCCCTATGAAATCCTTGATCGCATAGGAGCAGTGGCCTATCGTCTGGCACTTCCACCGAACCTAGCTCAAGTTCACGATGTCTTCTATGTATCTCTCTTGAGGAAGTATATACTTGACCCTTCGCATGTACTAAACCCAGAGGTGGTACAACTGGAACATGACCTCTCTTATGAGGAGCATCCAGTGGAGATCTTAGACCGTAGAGACAAGGTTCTACGAAACAAGACTACCCACCTTGTGCAAGTGTTGTGGAGGAATCATAAGTATGAAGAAGCGACTTGGTAGCCTGAGGAAACAATGAAGCAAAAGTACCCTCACCTTTTCGACTAGGCCTCAAGTATAAAATTTCGGGGACGAAATTTCTTAAGGGGGGAAGAATGTAACGACCCAAACTTTTTGAATAGTATATTAACTTACTCTTAACGATTTAATAGAGATGTTAATGGTTAATGCAGAAAGAGGAGTCGATGGCTTCATCCAGTAGACTCGAACCTTATGAAGCCCACTTATCAGAGCTTGGGAAGGAGGTGGAATCTTTGGGCTTCACTTTGGACCAAGCCCAAGCCAAACTCCAGCATGTCAAGCTTGAATGGAAACGCCTGCGGGAGAAGTTCAAGTTAGTAGAGATTACTACTAGGGCAATGTTATCTGAGCCTCCCTCAGATTCTCTCACCATAGCACACCTTACACTTAGATCATATGCTGGTGTTATAAGGGGCTATGTGATGAGACCGTAGCTTCTTGTGTAATCCTTTGGGATGAATAAATTGAGATTTCTTCCTTTAGTGATGTTTGTGAAATTTCAAATGTCCGGATAATTTTAGGATGTATTTTATTGATGAATTTTGAAAAAAAGGATATTTTAAAATATTTATGTAAACCTTAAATAATTAATGATATGTAATGATTTTCAAAAAATAGTCTTCTGCAAAAGTGTTCAGTAAGGAATTTGGAGTCTAATAAGATCAACTTAATTTTTGATGAATAGTAAATTATGAATAGTGATTTTACGCTTAGGATTAGTAATGTGACCAAATGGATTAGTAATCTCACTTAAAGAAAGTTTTAATATAATTTAGACACCTTGATTAAGTAATGTGATTCAATAAAATGGGTAAATAATGGTTTCATAAATTATTAGTCAAGTATTAGTTTTTTCGGGTGAATAGTGTTTTTTAATTAAAAATTAAAATAAAAATAATTAGAAAATTATTTTTATAAAATGGACTTTATTTTTGAACTCAGAGCATCGATATTATGTTATGGTAATTTTTGGGGTTTTTCTAAAAAAATGAATTCTTGGTGAATAGTGTTTTTATTTAAAAATTAAATTAAAAATATTTAGAAAATTATTTTTATAAAATGGAGTTCATATTTTTAATCAGAGCATCGATATTTGGTTAAGGTGAAATTTTGGTATTTTTCTGAGAAAGATGAATTTTCAGTGAATAATAAAAATGCAGTTTTAGGGTTTCAGTATGTTTAATGACATCATAACTATGTCATGATGATGTCATGAGATATTTTGAGGGTTGGCCGACCAAAGGTGATGAATTATTGTATTGGGGGCCCCATGTGCCCTAACTCCATGGAAAATACCATGGGAGAGCCCATGGTTTTGAGAAAACCACTTGTGAGGTGTCCCTTGAAATTATTAAAGTATCACATCACCTTCCCTATAAATACCCACCCTTTCCTCCTTTAGTTTTCACTCCCAACTATCCCCCAACGAAGCTCTGGTCTCATTACCTCCCAAGGAGTCATCCCAAGGTTCCCCCAATCCCTCAAGGTCCAAACCTTTGAGTTTTAAGAGTTACGTTTTAAGGTAAGGGATCCGACCTCTCTCTTTCTTTTCAAGTAATCTCTTTTATATCATTTCTTTTATGCTCCATGTTCTTATGTTGGAGGATGTTCTTATATATTCATATTACTTTCCTTTTCATGTTTATATGATGAGAGACCCACTCTTTCTCTCATCAATTCGTTTTAAGAATGTTTAAGTGGCGCCGTTAGGCTGCCGAATTTTTAAGGGATTCTTTCACCTTTCTCATTTTTCAAAGTTCTACTTTCATGTCAAGTCTTTCAAGTTTCTTTTTATTATGTTGGGGTATGATATCTATATCTATCATACTGAACTTTTATGTTTATATGATGAGAGACCCTATTTGATCTCGTCAATTCATTTTTGTTGAAGTTTAAGTGACGCCGTTAGGCTGCCGAATTTTCATAAGAGAAATCTAATTTTTGTCTTCCTTCCATGTTTTTCATCTCAAATGGTATGTCCTTAAAATTTCATTACCATGTTCTTAAATCATTTATATTCTGTTCCCCTACAGTTTTATAGATCATTTATGGGTGGGTTACTCATGTCCCCTCTCTTTTCAATGTTTTCTAAAACCTCGTAACATAGCCGTTATGCTGTAGAATTTCCGTCTCAAAATGTCTCTCTCTTTTTCTAAAGTTCTTTTATTTTATTAAGTGAATACTCAAAGCTCTTTATTCTATAGGGGTATTCACATATATACCGAGTTTTTATATTTTAAATTCTGGGATTTACATATATGAGACCCACCTTCCTTTTCTGTGGGTTTTAAAGTGACACAAAGATCATGTCTTTAAAGCAGTTTTTAAAACGTTATGATTATAAAATGAAACCCATTTCTTTTATTCTATATGGGTTATTTATGAAATGATTGATGATGATATATGTGGCTCACATGATGATAAAGACAAATTTAAGGGTGCGCCCTGATAGCGCTCCAATGCATTGGGTAAAGACTTAATCTCTAGAGATGACCATTTAGACTGATACCTTGGTGAATAACCTTGGTAATTTTTATTGACACCTTGGGGATAGAACTTGGTGAAACAGAAATGATTGTCTTTGTAAAATGTTGTAGACACATCTTAAAGTTATGAAAAAAGTTACTTTTATTATGATATGCCTCATGATTTCTTTCTCATGCCTTAAAATTCTTTTCATGACCTTATTGAAGTATCTCAAGTTCACATGTAAAATGTTTCTCTTGTTTCCCTTACTGGGCCTTCTGCTCACCCTTTCTTTTGATGTATATCCCCAGGTTATGAGATGCAGTAACGAACCTAGGATGAACTTAAGTATAAGCCTTTCAAGTGTTTAAGAAGAATGTTTTATATTGTTTTCATGTATTATGTTCCTTGTTTCCAAGACACTAAACCTTAAAGATCCTCAGTTTTATGTAATGTAATGAAAGTTATGTTATAAAAATGCGGGATGCCACAAAGTTCCTTCATGCACAATTTATAGGACAATATTCATGAAATAATTAACCAAAGGGATATATTATAAACATAACATTTTTAATGTATCATTATATTTATAACTAAAAGAAATAAATACATTGTTTTCTTTTTTAGGATGGTAATAAATAATATAGTCCGAATCCTTAATCAGTTCCAATAATCTTCTCTTCCTCATGTTCAAATCTTTATCAATTAATATATACATAAAATATTTTTTTATTAATACTTGAACATAATTCAAAATTTACAGCATATAAATGTTACCTCCAATTATTTAAATAAAAAACCAAATTAACTAATTCTACATCACGTGTAGGATAATTTTACTTATGGGGATTCAATTTTCATAAAGTATATGAAATTACCTAAACATACTATATTAGAACACAACCATGTACCTTTAAAGAAGAAGAACTATAAATGAAAAATTCACCATTTATAGAGTATAGTGATGAAAATATAACATTCAGAAATCTTATTTTCAATTCATAGAAACAATCATTATACTCTTTTATACATATGAATTTAAATCAACTTCAAATTATCTTATTCATTGAGATATATAACCAATCAATGTTTTCAAAATAATTTTGTTAGTATCCTGTTAATCCAAAAAACTATTAATCTATATGATATTTGAGGGTCTTATTATTTTTCAACAACTTTAGTTTTATCAAGATCAATAATTATTCAATATTTAGAAACAATATGCCTAAGGAAAGAAACATGTTGCAACTAAAATTCAAACCTACTAAATTTTCAAGATAGATTATTTTAATTTATCATTTTCAAAAAATTCCTTATGTTCCTCTAATGATCCTATTGAATTATATAATATAATAATATATTATCAATAAAAACAACCACAACTATATCTAAATAGTCATAGAAAAATCTAATCATAAGATCCATGAATACAACTAGTTAGTTAGTCAACCTAAAGGGAATAACTACAAATTCATAATACCTATATCTATCTTAAAATGATATCTTCATAATATATTCATCATTCACATTTAACTCTAAGTATCCAGACTTGATATCATCCTTTAAAAAATTATGCACTTCATGGATCTAAAAAAATCATAGATATAAGGAAAAAGATACCTTTTCTCAATAGTGATATTATTCAAGGGTCTATAATCAATACAAAGTCTCAATAAACCATATTTATTTTTTAACAAATTAAATTGGTGAACCCCATCGTGGAGTGCTATGATGAATGAAACCTTTATCATGAAACTTTTATAAGTACTTTTTCAATTCGAAATGTTCTACTTGAGACATTCATTAAGGGGTTTTTGAAATTGTATTAACATTAGGAAATAAGTCAATAGTAAACTCAAATTCTTGATCAGGTATAATACTAAGAATATAATTAAGAAATAAATCTAGATATTCATTCACTACATGGACAATAGTGATTTGAACATTCTCCCTCTTTTCAATAATACGTGAAAAATAAAATTAATTTAAATCTTTAAAATTTTTCTCGACTTCATGATATGTTATTAAAGGATTCAATTCATTCATGTATACAAACTAAAAAACATTCTAGAAAATATCTTCTTTAGATATTCTATAGATCATATAATGGTAATAAAAATCTAATCCATTCCCAAATTAATATCAAACTCTACTAGGTTCAAGACATCAAGTTTTGAAGGTAATGTATTTCCACATATAATAACATAAATATTATTATAACTTATTTTTTCTAAAATACATTCCATGTTCATTTTTACCAAAAGTTTTGGATTCATTTCCTAAGGTGAAATATCCAATTTATCAAAAAAAAGGGAAATAAAAGAGTTCATAGACACTAAATCAAAGACCATGTCATAATGTAAATAAGAAAGTAATGTACCTAACATTATATCATTGGATGGTCCAACATCAAATGAAATATTTGTAAAGGATTTAGACACAACTATCTTTTAGTGATATTGGTTATTTCCATTAGTAATTCCTATCTTTGGACATGTACTCACATAATGAACTATCTCATTATAATAGAAACATCTTTCCATTTAATTTTCACTATTCGAATGATCATTTTATTTATAGTCACAAGATAAATTTACAAACATAGAACATAAAAAACACTTACTAGATTTAATTAAATATTCACTAGGTTCTTTTTACCACACCTATCGCAAAATGGAAACTTGATTTCCTTACTTTAGATTTCTTTTATGGATGCTTACTCATTACATGCCATATGTACCTTTCTTTATCCTTATTGTCATGGAATATATGGTCATCATTAAACTCCATTTCTACCATAATGACAACTCAAAAATATATATTCATAAAATTTTAATTCATGAAAATCCAATTCCCTTTGATATCATGGATTTAATCCTAAGTAAAACTGATTAATTTTACTATCACGATCATGGATAAAATTTGGTGTGTACCATACCAATTGGAAAAAGTTTTCTTCACATGTGGCCACTGAATCTTGAAATTCTATATCATGATAACAATATTTTATAATATATTTAAGTTAATTACTTCAATTATATTAACCACTAATGTTATCTAATCATTTCCTATTATACCAACTATAACATCCCATAACCTGCACTCTTGGATCAAGGGCTAAAAATAATATATTTTCATTTCCAGATTAATATAGATAAAAATGACTCAATTTTATCCATCCAAAACATAAAAAATTAAATGGAAATATTTAATCACTTATATATCCTATGAAATTTTAGGTTTAGAGTTTTAAAGAATTCATAATAACTCTTATATAAAAATACCCATGTCCTCAAGTGATAATTTTATCAACTATACCTTACTTTTATTATTTCACAACAAGTCTTCAAAAATATCTAATAAATTTATCCACACATGAAGCATCTACAAAAAATAATTTAACATCATTATTTATAACCTAGGTAAAATGAAACATAGTATGCGCGAGATCGAATAATTAGTAAGGGTAAACATAATCATTAATAATTGACAATCCTTAGTGAGCATAAGATGAGTATAAGGGTATAATTAAATAATCAAAGTGTATGAGCATAACATAAGAAAATTCATACCCATCAACACCTAAATCATCAATCATGAAACATGGCATATAGAATTAACAATGGTAAGAGTCATAGGAATCAATAATCATGTTCCATGTCATGTTAATCTTGATCAAAGGAAATATCAAATACACATAGCATGTATAAATAAAACATGTTGGTATATTTTATCATTATCTTTATAACCCATGAAAGAAATAACTGGAGACTAATTTAATCCATAGGATAAAAATCCCTAGTTAAATCCTTCATTGTATTCTTTAAATACAAGGATTATCACCTAATTAATTGGGTAATGATTTTGTTCTCCAGATAATTATGATGGAAGTTAACCATATTGATTATTCCACTTATAAGTGTTCTTGTAAGGATTTTATGAAGATGATGTCCTAAGGAAACTATGTGAATTTTATATTCTTACTAATGATATTTTGTATAAATCATTTAATTTCAAAATATATTCTATTATTTTTTTAAAGGAATTATTATTCCCCTTTAGGGTAAAATTGATTTTCTTAGAAAACATTTTTCATGGGAAATCATGTTTTCTAATATACACTCTTGATTATGATTTTTTCTTTTTTGATTTCTTATAAAAAAATTTAAATAATAATTTTGGTAGTAAAGTATATTTCACGTGTGAATAAATGATTATTTTTTCTCAATGTTTATTATGCTAATTGAAAGATATTTTTTATATTCTCATGGTTTTAAAATGAACTAATGGGTTTCCTATTTTTTTGTGTCCCTTACAAATTTTTTTCCCTCATAGCATGTTTTCAAATTTTTTTCATAGGTTTTAAGGATGAGTAGTAACAAAGAAGAATTCATGTTGAAAATCATAATGTTTTTTCATGAAAATAAAACATGTTTTTTTAAAAGACTTCTATTTGAAAAAAATGGATGCTAAGAGGATGTGTCTAAATTTTTAAAGTGTGATCTTGTTATGTAAGAGTTGTGTACTAATTATATAAGACACTAAACTTGAAAAGATACTAGAGTATACAACAAAATAAAATAATGTTTAAACAAATTATAGATTGAATAAGGTCGTCTTATACTTATATTCTAAAAGACATTTTAATTAGCGTTTGAAATCAGTTTGGCTTCCTATAAAGAGTTTCTATGACCTATTTGGATAAAATTTTTAATGGTTATTAATTTTCTCTTAAATATATATTTATAATATATATGAATTAAAAATTTTAAAAAATAAACATGATATTTGGATATTTTATGTTCCGGACATATTATAGGCGATGATAAAAAAATTCTATCATTAAAAAAAATACGGGAGGTAATGTTACATTTTTTGATAATTTATATAGTTTTGTTAAAGGATTTTGTGTGGTTAGAATATCTGATTCTATTATGATTTCAAATATTTATATGCAAAAAGATTAAAAAATAACTTGATATGAATTTCTCAATTCTGTTATGATAGAATGGAAGATAAACATCAGAATGTTATGTGTATAATTTATAAAACTGTATTTTTCCTATATTATGAAAATTGAAGGGATAATATTTATTATAGTAATTTTTTAAATTGATTAATCAGAATTTTAATTTTTTATTATCATTATGTTAGTTAAAATCCTATATAATAAGAGGCTCGACCATTCAAACTTCAGATAATTGTAAACACTATCCAAAAATCAATTTTTTTCAAGATTCTGGAATTGAATTTGGACAACACCAATATGTGTGACTCTTATATAAAAGGTAAACACCCTAATGAATATATCATACCTATAAAATAATTTCATATGGTAGGTCCATTAAATAAAATACATTTTGATTTATTTTTACCAATATCAATTGGTAGTATGGGTGGAAAATGATATGTATTTTTTTTATTATTGACGAATTTATAAAATTTAAAAGGACATAATTTATTGATCATGAATCATATTCCTTATCCAAGTATATTTATTTTTATCTCTTTTTTAAAATAAAATAGTTACTTAATCTTATCAATATAATTTTATAAGAGTAGAGGTTCTGTGAATATGTTATTTGTAATTTTCTATAAATATAATGGTAATTATAATACTTTTGAGCTCTAAGGACACAATAAAAAATGGTTTTGCGAAAAGGATAAAGGATAATTTTACAAGAAATTAGTTAAAACATGTTAAATAAATTTAAAATTCTAATATACATTTGGGAGTTAGATATAAATACATATTTATATGTGTTTAATAGTGTTCATTTAATACCTATTTTAATGAAAAAATCCAATGAACTTTGGAAATGAAGAAAAACAAAAAGTATGTACTTTAGAGTAATTTATTTTAGTGTTTATATTCATGAAACTAAAGTTTCATTAGAAAAATTTTATTCAAGATCTAATGAATTTATAATTTTGGGATATTCAAACTCTATAAAAACATATATAATTTACAATAAAAGATATATGATATTTAAATAATATATACATGTGATGTTTGGTGAAAATATTTCAAATGAAATGAATGATTATATAAAAAAAATTAAAGAAGATGAACCTAAGAATTTATAGATCCTAAAAATGTAAATGAAAATTTTGAGGGGAGAGCCTCTCCCATTAAAATACATGTTAAAATCATATGTATCACACATTATAAAAATTAAATGGAAATGTTGATTTAATAATTAAAACCAGAAATTTATTAAAGAATCATTATTCTTATCAATATTTAATTTATTATTTTTTCCCTAAAATTATGATGAATCTTTATATGATTCAAACTAGATAAGAAATTTTTAAGAATATCTAAATCATATTTATATAAATAATGTTTTTCATTTAGTTAAATTCCAAAAAAAAATCACATTATTGGTACTAAATGGATTTTCATAAATAAGCTTGGTGAATATAGAAATATTATAAGAAAAGAAATCTATATTATTTTGAAAATAATATTTCAAATAATAAACATATTATATCGAATCATTTCCTCACATTCAAGGTTATAATATGTAATAAATTTATTTTCTTGTATAGGTTTTTACATTTTAAAATTATTTGAAATGGAAGTAAAGAAATTCATTTCTAAATTTATATATTAATGACAAAGTTTATGTAAAGTATACCATGGTTTTGAAAATGAAAAATGTCTTAATCATGTTTTAATTTTTTCTACATTAGTTTACAATCTTATGGAAGCTCCAAGAGATTTTTATGAATTATCATGAAATTTTATTTTATTAAATAGTTTTATAAAAGGAATGTTAAATCCTATTTTTTATAATGAAATGTTCTAAATAAAAATTTATTGTTCAAATATATATGGTTGATATCATTTTTAGATCATAAAACGATTCTTTATGTAATGATTTTTCAAAATTAACTACAAGTAAGTTTCACATGAGTCTTATGGGAGAGCATAAAATCTTATTTAGACTTTAAAATTTTCAATGTAATGATGTAATTTATTTAAACTAATCTCATTATGTTAGGGAACTTGTTAAGATATTTAGACTATATAGTTATAAAACCAAAAAATAATCCCTTTAGTACTTCATATAAATTTGATTTTGATGAGTCTAGAAAATATGAGTATAATATACTTTATAGAGGTATTATTGGAAGCCTAGTATATTTAAATTATTTTAGGATTGATTTAATGTTTTTAATTTGGGTTTGTGCTAGGTTTCAATGTAATCCTAAGAAAATTAATTTATAATATTCTAAAAGAATTATAAAATATGTTAACATGTATGATAACCAAGGTTTATTCAAACTTAGTAGCAATAAATTTATGTTAAATAGTTATGTAGATTAATATTTTTGTGAGTATAAAATATATTAAAAAATCATTGGTGGTGTGTGTTATTTTATAGGAAAAATATTAGTTCCATGGAATTATAAAAATATTATGTTTCTTTATCTACTACAAAATAAGGATACAATTATACTAGAAATTATAATGACCATTCAAATAGGATTAAGTAGACTTTATCTAAAATTGATATTTACTTCGTAAACCTACTTATTTTATATGATAATTCATTATCTATTTCAATTTTAAATACTCCTTTACATCATTTAAGGACTAAACATGTTGAGGTTTGATATCAATTTATTAGAGACCATGTTGAATGATGTGATATATTTTTGGAATATGCTCTAATTGATGATGAAATAGCTAATATATTTATCAAAAACTTGGATTCAACTATGTTTAAAAGAATAAAATATGAAATTGAAATAATATAATATTATAATAGAAGTTTAACATGACTATTTTTGAATTAGTTTATGGACAAAAAGTATGTAAAAAAAATTTCATGTTATAATGATTATGATTGGTCAGTAATAATGCTCTATATTTTTATTTGTTTTTGGTTTACTGATATATATATAAAATTCATATCCAATATTCATGATAAATATATTATATTATTTATTTCAATATCATGTACTTTAAAAACTAGTTACTATTTACTTAATTGGATACCATGTTACATAATTCCATTAATATATTTACATGTCTTCATAGATCCTTAACATTTTGATGTATTTTTTAGATATAATTTTCAGTATTTAATATGAGTATATTTTAAATTTTGTATAAACTATTATAAAGTTAAAGATGGTACCAAAATGAGGAAAGGGTTTTTATTAAAGTAGATATTATCTATTTATTTCTATATTTTCACTTTACTAGTTCAATTTCAGTTAATTTTATACAAAGATAATATTAATTAATGGTGAGGATTATATTTAAAAATCTACTTAATATATGTTAAAGCAAGCGGTATTACCTTGTTCTCATATTTTTAATTTCCAAATAGGGGGATAAATTCTTTCAATCATCAGGAGACATGTTTTAATGTAGATATATTTTTTAAATAAAATTTATCTTTTTGATAGTTGTAAAAGGGGATAATTTTTTATTTTATGTTGGGTTTTTTAATTATAAAAAAGAAGGATATTTTTTTATTTCTCCTTTACAGTTTAACTTTTTTTGATAATTATATATTTAACTTTACTTGGTTTTTTTGGAAAATTGGAAAATTATTATATTATACCCTCATATATGAGTGAAGAAAAACGTTTTAATGTTGAAATACTTATAGAATAAAATATTTTACTGATGTGGATTATCGAGTTGTACCTAACATTTTTTTGTTCCTTTTAGTATGATTTTAGAGGAAAAGCATCTCTATATACGTTAGGTTATAAATCATTCATAAAATTTTCTAAATGTTAAATGCCTCATATGAAAAGAAATAGATGACTTATGCACAAAGGACTAGATAACCCATAAATCGTATTAGATGCCTCATACAAAGGCCTCATATGCTGAACTAGATGACCCATACAGAGGAATAGATGACTCATATATAGGATTAGATGATACATATACGTGATATAATGAATCTTATGCTTGGAATATTGAATCATAGGATGTCCAAAAAACACTCTATATAATGAATGATAATTATACAAACATAGATAACATGTATGAATCAAGATGATTTTAATGGTGAATATAATGATACTTAATGTGCATATATGATGCTCACAAAATACAATATGACTATTATAAAACACAAGATGATGCTTATGTAGATCATCCTTATGATTAAAATTATTTTTACACAACAAAAATATTATAGTAACATATAATTATTACATAGAAGATTTTTTATTTAGAAATGAAAAATGATGTTTATACATACTTAAAAATTTGTTATTATAAAGATAAATTTATTCTCTATTTTACATATCTTTTGATGTATCTATTTACAAAATATTTATTATATAATTATATAAATATTTTATTATTTTATAATCATTTATTATTTATTTAGATATTATAAAAGTAGATTTGGAAATGTTTTATATAGGATAAAGTTGATAAATTCATGATATATATATTTTTGTATGTATTTAAAGTTTTATTTTATTATAGAGGATCAATTATTAAGAATAATTAAATAATGTATTCACGTGCAGTAAATGGAAAATACACGTGAACCATTTTTTTGGGAAAAAATAGAATAATTTTAATATAGTTTCTTTGACTCAAATGGAAGCAGTTTTCTTCAGGAAAATAATAAATACAACAGTTAGATTTATTACAACATAAAATCATAAAAGGCTATTATGCATAAATAAACTCTATAAATTGATATTGGCTGAAATAGTACTCATATAATTTTTTTTGATGAGTTTAATACTAATCTATGGGATATTCATTTTCAGTCACATGCATTTGGGATTTAGTCTATATAACTACATAATTCTTATATTTTACTGCTTAGAGGCTTCATTGTTACTTTGATACTATTTTTCAATATTTCAATGGGTTTATGTGGTTATTAATTATATTTATATCATCAATGCTTGTATTATTAGTTATTTAATTTTCATTAAAAAGAAATTCAATAGTGTCTATGTTATAATATATTTAGAATCTATGTTTTGTTTTTCCTTGTTTTGATAAATGGTAGGGGATTCAGTAGTTCCTTTGTCCGAACAAAGGAAAGGTTGGTTCTTCCTCCACTTTAAAATGAAGGATCTCGAGTTGTGCCTTTAGGTGATAAAAAGGAAGGGTAGTTAGGATGCAACTCCAGGTGAAAAATGGAATTATAAATGGTTATCACTACCTTTAAAAGTCATATAACTATATTAGTGGATGTTATACTCTCACCTTGAGTGTTTGGAGAGTAGATATAAGAACAAATTGATCTAAACTACTATAAAAATACATGTGTTAGTTTTTTTTAGATACATATTACATAAACTCTGATAAGTTATTGAAAATTTTGATTTGGTGAATTCATCCCCCTCTTAACCAACCAACATTCCTTATTTTGGGATAAAAAAGTAGTCACTATTGCTATTTATTTTGAGGAGAAGTATACATTATGAAGATATAGATAGAAATTGATGTTTTTAATTCTTTTATTTACATGGAAACTGAAGATGTATCTTAATACTAAGAAAGATTAGAATAATCAAAAGAGATTATCACACTCAATGACTTGATAATAATAAATTAGTGGAAGAAACATCTTTTTTTACTAACATTCACTATCATTTTATAGTGCATGATGAACTTGTGTGCATGATGCACCAAATTTGGGAGACTTTGTTGCGTCTTTTACTTAACATCAATTATTAAAAAAACAAAAAACAATTAATTCTATAATTATTCTAACTTATGTTTATTATTATATCCTTAATGTTTTTCAGTCATGTAATTTTTTTAATTAAATTATGATAAAATTTGGTTTATTGAAATAAATATGTAACATATTTATGAAAATACAATAATCTATAGAATTTGGTAATACTTAATGTATATGTATTCCATATAAATCGGTATAATGGTGATATAACAACCCATAAGTTGATATATAATGAATCCAAGTCCATATAAAGGTGAATAGTGAATAGACTATCGATACCATTGAAACTGACCCCAAGAGTTGTATAATCCAACCATTGAAAGATTTTTTATAGAGTTGTACCTCATGGATCAAAATAATAATATTACATACAATAGTATATCAAGAATTATGAAAGTTAATAAACATAATGATTCTTTGAAATATATTGTTTATTTATCCCTTCATCACAATGTAATTTTCTTTCAGAGTGTCTCTACTAAGAGATACCATTGTCTAATTTTTTAAAGGTCATTTTAAATTATGTTAGATTTGTTTTACTGAGATATCGATTAAGTAGCTTAAAAACCAAGATGTAAGTTAAGTAGAAGTATGTTCTAGGAAATACTAAGTTACTAATGGTAGTTATGGATGTATCGAGATACTCATTTATATAGTGGGAAAAAACTGAGCTATCGATTGTAGTAGTAGGGGAATCTTCGATTGGGTTGATCAAGGTATTCTAGTATAACCCATGGAAAAAGTGGTTACTTTCATATGAATCTTATCATAGTAGAACCTGTGGAGTAGAAATGAGTTTTATAAACATCTTTTTATTATAAAATATCAATAGATAAAATATTAATGGTTTCATAGGTTAATATCATCAATAATATATAAGTAACATTAAAGGATGTTATCTTAGATAGAACATGATTTTGAAAGATCACTTCGAACATTTTTTGAGGAAAATAACATTTCCACTTTGAATTTTTTTTAAAACATAAATCATTTTGATGAAACTTTTCTTTTAAAATAACCTTGAAATCTTATAAAGGAATATTCAATGAAAATAAAGGTCATGATGGTAGGAAATTTGGTTCTTATCATACAAATATTTTATTCACATTTTTGATAAAATCCAATTGGGAATTGTTTTGAAAACGAAATGGAGAATCATTAAAAAAAATTATATAAAAATTAAAACATAAGGAAAAATTTATATTAAAAATTACATGATAATAGTAAAATATTTTTGATTTTTTTTGAAAACATGGTTTTGAAAGAAAATAGATTTCCTATCAAAGAGATAAAGAAATTTGGATTTTCTATAAAAAATTTTCTAAATTATTATAAATACCAATGAGTGGGAAAATGGTCATATGAATTGAAAATATCATGAATATCCATAAGAGATTAAAATTAATGAGTTTATTGAGAGATGGATCCTAATATTTTTTTCATTGGAAACATAATCATAAACAATTCTGATAAACAATGGGACTACAATATAAAATGTTTACCACTTTGGTAACATTGAATCGTAAGCCCCATAAAGTAATAACATAAAATAAAAATAAAAATATCATTAGGATAAAAAAATTCATGATATTACATATCACAAGGTTTGAATATACACCTTATAAAATAATATACACGCATCACATAACATATGTCTCAAAGAAGGCAAATCGAGACAAAATTACTTGCCAATTTGGTAACTTTTGAACCATAAACCCAATGAAAGAGATATACTAAAATGAATATTTAAATCCCAAAATTTTTTTGGATAAGAATCATAAAGTTCATTTATAGTAATCATATGGACTACATAAAATAAATAGGTGGTGAATATGGCATGTGTCTCATAGGAAATAAAAGTGGGATGTAAACACCTTATTACTTTTTTAATCTTTGGAATCATAAACCTCAGTAAATCATAACATAAAATGAAACATTAAATATCATTAAAATAATGTGATTAATGATATGACATGTAAAAGGGGTAGTATATATACCACACAAAAAATAAATGAGTGGTTAATTTTTATATGTTTATCCTAAATAAAAGAGAGAATAGAAATCCACCTACTGCTTTAGTAATCATTAGAATCATAATATCCAATAAATCATAAAATAAAATGGAACATTAAATATTATGAAAATAATTTTATTTATCATATAACATGTCAATGGGTTAGTATATACACTACACAAAAGAAATGAGTGGTGAATTTTCATGTCTCACAGAAATAAAAGAGAGACAATAAATCCCCATACCTTAAGTATTTAATTATTTCACACAATAAAACCTCTAGTATAATAAATATAAGTTTATTATGCATATATTAAGGAATAATATTCATATATATCATACCATATATGAATTTCGTATGACCTTTTATTACTTTTTTATTAACAATTACATAGTAAATTCATGTTTCGGGCAATAATTGCTTTGTTTTTTGTGTATGTTTTAACTTTTTATTTTTTTGGTCCTCTTAGTTTAATAATGGATTAATAATATAAATAATGTTAAAAATTATATAATTATCATATATTTTACATATTTAAGTTTTTATAGTAATCCATAGTATTTTGAGATAAAAAAATGAAAAGCACTGTTCATGGAGACAGTAGGCTATACGTATGCATGAAAACTGTTTCAATATTATTGTTGAATTGAAAAAAAGAAATATAAATTATATATTATAATTAAATAATCATTTTTATATCATATATATAATGTATGATCACTAAAACCATCATTATTACCTTCTATTTATTATGTGATTGAATCAGATCACTTCACGAGGTAGTAGTCTGTTATACACACGAGCGACATTATCGTATTCCCAAAAAATAAAAATCATGAAGTTACATGTGATAAAATAATTATAGAATAATAATAATAATATCATAAATATCACATATAAACAATAATTCTATCATTATTTCCAACCATGAGAGGTGGTGATGCAAGAATGAATGACACCGGTTTGCGAGGCGGTAGTCCACTGTACACCTGAATAATGATTTAATAAACCATTTTATGGAATTGGAGATGGTTTCAAGTCATTACCTTAACATAAAAAACTGATTATATAGATGATTATGATTTTATTATATTATAATGATTTAATAATAATTGAAATATGTGGAGGAATAAATAAAACAAAAATTCTTATTGAATAACGTTATATATTCTTTAGGTATCCTCCATATGTTTATAATAATTCTTTCATAGGATATATTTTTCCACAAATAATACTTCAAGGATGATATTATGGAAGTTATTAAGTTATTGGGATAGTTTTTGGCTGATGAAAATGGCTTAAATCGTGTAAATAAGTGAGGGGAGTGAGTTCCATTTTATAATTAAGGAGGGATGTCATTTTAATAAATACCCAAAATTACTCACTATTGGGAGGTCACTATTAACTCACGTTCCTAAAAAATAGATAAATAATCGAGTGGAAGATTGATTTTGTTTAGAAAAACCTTGAACACAAAAAATAAATAAAAAATTGTATCATGTTATTCCTTACTCTTTATGTTTACTCTGTAACATCCCAAGTAAATAAAGAATAATACATTTTAATGTTTATTAATATTTGTGAATTAAATATTAATTTTACTTTAAAGGGGATGCTATGTTCGATAGCGCACCCGATACGCAACAGCGGGTTTCTTTGAAATCTTACGTTACACACTAATAATATAATATTATTATTTTAAATGGTAGTTAACGCCTAGCCATTTTATTGACAAGAATGAATAGAACTAACTAAAATATGATTATACATATTTTTTGAATATTTTTACATTTATCCAATAAAATTTAGATGCTTAAAATAAGTAAAGAATTCAATTTTAAGCATAAATACTCTAATATTCACTAAAAGGTTGATTTACCGCCTTTTAATGAAGAACCCTCGTTAAATCTAGTTTTTGTTACTTTTATATGTTATATTTGAAAAAATAAAATTCTTCTTTAGAATCAGGACACCAAAATTTACTTTGGATGAAATTTTGGTATTTTTCTGATAATGTTCATTTTGAATGAATAGTGAAAAATACTGTATTTTAATTCAAAAGTGACTTTTAATATAATCTATTTATATGGTTAAATTATGTTTTTAATTGGTTTTAAAGTGTAATTAGAATATATTTTTACCATTTAATATAATTTTGGTCACTGTAATTAATTTCACTTTGAAATTGGACATAAACAAGTGTCAATCTTTTGATAGTTATTATTTCTTAAAAACACGCTATTTGTTTTAATAGCGAGAATTAATTTTAAATTAATTTCTGCCACTTCTGTGTTTTGAATTTGGAAAAATGAATTCCATATTTGGAATTAGTAAGTCCAAATTATGTAAATAAGTAACTTTTTATTTTTAGACATTTTAAATATTTACTTCAGTAAATATTTTATTTACCATGATTAAAGGGTAAATATAGTAAATAAGGGTAAAATATAATATTATAATAATATTAAATAACCCTAACATGTGTCCTAATCCTATTTGATGATACATACCTGACTTTGGGCATCCTTGGGTCAAATTTGGGACCCTATGGAACCACATGGGAGTAATAATGACATTTTATATTAATTAATTTAAAGTAAAGACAAAAATGACATAAACAAATATCTTTTAGTAAATAAATTTTTACATGGGGTTATATAAGTTATCTTTTCAACTATAAATATTATTTGGAAAGATAAAAATATTTCCTACATCATGGTATTTTTTTTATAATTTTTAGACATCAAATAAATTAAATTATTTATGAGACAATAATGATGCAATATTTACCTCATTAATAAATGATTTAAATAAATAAGATTATAAATATTAAAATAATATCCAAAACCTGTCCAATTATTATTGCATTATTTTATTTCTACCATGAGTTATCTAAAATTTGATATTAACAAATATTTGACCTTTTTAAATCGAAGATGAGGTTATAATAAAATAATTGTTTCCAACTTTCCTAAAGAGCACCTCCTCTCCCTTATAAAAATACCTCACTTATAACCCATTTCTCACACATCTCAAGCCTTTGGATCATGAAAAATCTTCTCCAATAATCTCCAAAGATCCCTCTCTTAATCCTAGAAGCCTTACCTTAGGCAGAAAGCACTTCAATAAACCCTTTTGGTTCAAACCAAAGGGAGTTACCCGATTTAAAGGTAACATCTTCTCTTAAGTTCTTTTGTTTTATTTTACTTCTCCAACCCCCTAAAATATTTTTATTCCTTTATTTTATAACAAAAAAAGTATCCTCAATATAATAGGATGTTGTTATGAGAATAATTCGAACTATACTTACACACACCTTCATCTAATGGGTAAATAACATAATGTTTCTGTGGATGGAAAACTAACGCCTCACGAAACGATGATTGTTCAATTATCTCCTACTGCCTCTCATGGTAGACATTATGAAGGCATTGTATTTATATATGATATATATTATGTTTATTTTTTCTTTATGCTTCTGTATTTTTCATTTATAGCATACCTTTATGGTTTCCATAATGGGTAAACGCGATAATTTCATTTTAGGAAGTACGGACTACCGCCCCCTCAAAGTGATATGAATCGTTAATGCATTATGTGGGACATATAAAGGATGGATTTAATGATATTATTTAATATATTATACTATAATTATAATATAAATATGTATCATTTTGTTTTCATTCTATTAAAATACGAAATGGAAATGAAAGTAGCATTCATGCGTACGTACAGCTTACCGTCTCTATGAACGGTGCATTTCATTTCTTACCTCCAAATGTTATGTACTAATATAAATACATGTATATAATAGATATATATTATATATTTTATATCTAAATCATTAATATAATTCTGAATATAATGAATATTTGACCACATGAACAACTTGTAATTATAAGGTGTTCATTTTTACTCAAGTACCAAATATCGACGAAACAACCGTTAATAACTTAAATGATTAAATAATGTTTATAACATGGTAATAAGTGATATAAAATGAATAATAAACTTGAAAAAGGTTATTAATAAAGTAGAAATTAACTTTAGTTTATTATTCAGGAGATTAAAGAACGATCAGGTCAAGTCAGACATGAGGTAAGGGACTTCGTCTCAGTCTCCTTTCAATGAGGCATATATTGTTTTATTCTCAACTTTCTTTTATATGGTGTATAAATACCTTTGAATTTTCATTTCATTCAAAGAGAATATTTTCCTATGAGGCATTTTACTAAATGAAAAAAAAGAATGTTTCTTTTTAACGTAAGCGGTGACAATGACCTTTCCACCGCCGTAAGTATTATTTGATCTTTGGATTCCTTAACAAGCCGAAATATTTTTAAAAGGAAAATAAATACCATATAATCTTTTATGTATTTTAGTATTGAATATGGTTTTGATAATGGATTTGTTATGTCAATATATTAAAATGATATATTGTGATTACAATGTGGAAATGTTATCTTTCCTTTATGTTTATTTTATGTGTTATGAATATGTTATGGTTCATGGGCATTGTTTACGTATACTGGTAGTTCTGTGATAAACCTAGGATGGGTGAGCCCGAGATAGCTCTCCAATTCATTGGGTAACGCGACGGAGGTAAATGTGAATGTTTCTCCTAAGATATTTAAGGAATATACTGTGATGGGTATTCAAAATGTAACTCCCTACGTAGCTGTGATAGCTATAATGTAAGTATGATATGGATGCCACAAGTTTCCTTTATGATTTATGTTTTCTATGTGTTATTCATAAATCTTATGATTTCATGAGGTATGTTAAATAGCTTATGTTATGTATGTAATGATGAACTAATGTTTTCATTCTTTGTTTTATAACCCTTATTGAGCTTTTTATGCTCATCCCATATTTTGAAATGTTTTTCACAGGACTTAAAGATGAATAGAGTCAAGGATGAGATCAAGGAAAAGTCATTCTATTTAAAACATGGAACTAGACATGACTCTTTTTTTCAAGAGTTTTTATTTTTTGAAAAAAATGGAAACTGAGTAGAAGTTTCTACTTTGAAATCTTTTGAGATTTAATAGTTATGTCCTAATTCTCTAAAACTCTAAACCTGAAAAGATACTCAATGTGAATTATTTATTTAATTCAATATTATGTAATTTTTAAGACCGAGTACTTATAGTTAGTAGCAAAGGGATGTTTAGATAACTTTAGGAGTTAAGGTATTGTTAAATTAATATCTATAAATTAATTTATGTTAATATTGAAAAGATGTAGCATTTACAGTTTACCATGTTGCTTTGCCTAAGATATTTCTATGTTCAGAATAGTTTTCCACAGAGGAAACATAGAAGCTATATTGGGAATATGATAAAACACTATTTTATTGAATATTTTATTGATAATAAATGATATAATTTCATCACATTGTGTAAAATATGTTCAATTAGAAAGTATTTGGGATTAGATCATTCATTTGAATATTTGATGAAAATTCCAGTTTTACCCTTTCAAAACCACTGTAGCATTTCAATCATAAATATTTTTATTTTAATTATTTGAACTTAATATTTTTTAATTGTGTTCCTTAATTCATTGGATACAACGTTTATTAATGACACTTGTTAAAAAGAATGCATCTGGATAGAGTAATTGGGCCATAAAGTCAAAGGTGGGCTGGACATGTGAGAATGGAGAAGCTTCTGTATTTCGGCCATAACTCCTTCATCTGGGATTTTCTTAAGCCCAAATTTTTATATGAGATAGAGGACTAGTATACGCACATATGATCCTTCTAGAAGGCTGGAAAATTCACGCGGTTTGGTGGTCAAATGGGTAGTGAAAGTTGGAATAAAATATTTGGCCGAATTTTCACATTCACACTTGAAACCACTTGTAACCTCTCCTCCCATACCCTCTATAAATTAGAGTTTTTCTCATTTTGAGGGGTTGGGATGTGAATTAGAAATTTTAGGGCAGAGGAGAAGAGGTTACACTCTAATTCTCCAAGCAATTAAATAAGGGTAGCTCTTGAAGCAAGGATCCCTTCGTCGAAGCCCTATTCTTCTTCCTCTTGTTGTAATGTTTGTGTTTTCTTAATAAACTTCTTTGTTCTTATTTTATTTATTATCTTTTATTCTGTTTTATATAAATTTCTTATTCTCTTAATCTTCCTCTTTAGTCTGGAATTCTTGAGTATAAGCGTTATTGGGTTATACCCATTATAAACCTTTGCACATGCAAAACGCTTCTACGATGATTACGCCACCCATGGAAGAGCATTCTTTTAGTAATCGATCTATATATTACCTTATTCATTCATTTATTTTGAATAAATGAGATAATTTAATTTAATTAATATGATCTATTAATTGAGTTTTCAATTTAAATGAAACTAAGCAAGAAATTGAACAATAAATACAAATCACGCGAGGTCGAGAATTGTGTGAATTGTGAGAGCACGAACTTAATTGGCAATTCAAAACCACATGGGATCAATTTGTAGTGTTCAAATATAATCCATAAACTCAATTAATTCTTTTTTCCAGAGGGGAAATGTGCCTTAATTTACCACTGACCATAAGCTAATCTTAGAACATCAATCAAAGCAGGGTGTTGCGATTGCATGATCCGAAGTTAGCCTAAGGTTAAATTCACTTCATCTTTGTGGTAAGGTTAATTATCCTAGGGTTAGGGGGTTAACAAATTAAGGGATCATAATTAAGTGAATATTAATTTAAATGATAATGATTAATAAATTATTGAAGAGGTAGAGTTAGATCGATTACGTCTTTTAAATATTGTCTAAAAAAACATCTTTTTGTTGTGTCATTTTAATTGAACTTCATTTCAGAACTAAAAACAAAAAAAAAATACAATATTCTTCCAGAAAACTTCTTCTAGATCCATAAACTATAACCAACCCCCATCCTTTCAAGTAGTATTTTTATTCTCTTTTATTTTATTTTTATAATACCTTTAAAAAGTTGTTTTAAATCTACTTCCTCCCTTGAGAGACGACCTTGGTCAGCCACTCTGCTACACCTAAGTACCCCAAAATCACATTAATCATTTGAGGGCGCCCACGAAAACGCTCTTTCAAATTGGCATCATTGCCAGGGAGGCAAGTAATTTATTCAAACATTTAGAGGTATTTCTTTTATTTTTCATTTTATTATTTTCTTCACCTCTCTCTTTCATCTTTCCCCTTTCTCAAGTTTTCATTTTTTTAATCCTCTTCTTTTCTTTTTGGACCATCAACTCAAACTTCTCATTTTTATTTTACTATGGTCCACTTTATTTTTTTTCATTTTTATTTGATTTATGACATGAACTAATCCTGAAGATCTCTTAGATCTTGACCCTGAGATTGAATGTAGCCTTAGGGATTGAATCAGACATTCTCAGTCTACGGGAAGTTTCAATATTCAACCAGTTGGTGAATTCCTCTCTTCTGGAAACATTGAAATTGGAAGCAATTCAAATTCAAACATAAAAGAGGAACCAATGGCTGGAAATAATGGAAATGAACTTAATAGAACCATTCGAGAATTGGCTGCACCTGATATTCACTATCAACCAAATTGTATTGCATACCCGAATCTCGAATCAGACTTTGAGTTAAAATCTGGGTTAATTCACCTTCTTCTAAAATTTCATGGCTTATATGGTGAGGATCGAAACAAACACCTTAAATAATTTAATGTGGTTTGCTCAACCCTTAAACCAAGAAATGTTTCTGAAGATCAAATCAAATTAAGAGCATTCCCATTCTCACTTGATGGAGCTGCGAAAGATTGGATGTATTATTTACAACCTAAGGATGTAACTTGTTGGAACGATTTCAAACATCTCTTCTTGCAGATATTTTTTCCAGCATCAAGGATCACTTCCATTCGTAAGGAGATCTCAGGGATCAAGAAAGAACAAGGGGAGTTAATGTATGAGTATTGGGAGAGATTCAAGAAGTTGTGTGCAAGCTGTCCACATCACCAAATCAGTAAGCAACTCCTCATTCAGTACTTCTATGAAGGACTCACACCTATGGAGAGGAGCATGGTGGATGCCGCAACAGGAGGGGCATTGGTGGACAATACACCAGTAGCCACACATGCATTGATCGACAAGATGACACAAAACTCCCAACAATTTGGCAATCGAGGTACACCACATGTCAGGGGAGTACATCAGGTAAGTCCTTATTCTCTTGAAATTCATTTGATTGATACCAAGTTGGAAGAATTGACTACTATGGTGAGGAATATTACATTGGATCAAAAGACACCCCAACCCCCTCCTTCAAGGCCTTGTGGCATTTTTACTGAGACAATCCACCCAACTGACTGTTGCCCACAACTACAAGAGACAAAGGATTGCGCAGTAGTATTCCCAGGGAGACCATTTCAACAGCAACAACAACCATATCCCCAAAAGAAGTTTGATTCATTTGCTCCAACATACAACCAAGGGTGGAAAGATCAACCAGACATAAGGTATGACTCTGGACAACAACAAAGGCCACCCTTTCAACAAAACTTCCAGCAGCCTCCACCTTACCAGCAGGGTTTCCAACAACCCCAAAGGAGATTTGAATGCCAAGAATTAACAAGCCAACAACAAGGGAATCCCCCACCAAAGGTAGATTCTAATACTGATTATCTTTTGAAGCAAATTGTTCTTAATCAACAGAATGAGCTGAAGAGTCAAAGTTCGGAGCTGAGGGAGTTGAAGAATCAAATGAGCCAGATTGCCACCGCCCTCCATGAACTTGTAAGTAAGAATTCCAGAAATCTACCTTCCCAACCCACTCCAAATCCAAAGGGTAATGTTAGTGCCATCACATTGAGAAGTGGGAAGCAAATGAACAATACATCTGTACCTACCATTCCACCGGGATTCACCTCTACTCCAGAGAAGCCGTATTCCATACCAAATGATGAGAAATCCAAGGAGAAAGATAAAGGTAAGAAAAAGATTGATGATGTTCCTCCTAAACCACTTCCTTTTCCAAACAGGGTTGTTCAAACCAAGAAGATGGCTGAAGAAGCAATGAAAAAGAGGTTTTGGACACATTCAAGTGTGTGGAGATCAACATTCCTCTACTTGAAGCCATTAAGCAAATCCCAAGGTATGCCAAATTCTTAAAAGAACTCCGCACCAATCAAAGAGGACTCAAGGGAAATGAGAGGATCAACCTTGGAAGGAATGTCTCAGCACTCATTACACCAACTCTAGCAATGCCAACAAAGTGTAAGGATTCTGAGACATTCACCATCCCATGTACCATAGGGGAGTTGCACTTCTCTGATGCTCTTTGTGATTTAGGAGCTTCAATAAATGCGATGCCTCACTCTATATTCTCTTACTTAAAGGTTGGTGATTTGAAGCCAACAAGAGTAGTGGTGCAGTTGGAAAATAGGGCTACAACATATCCAGCAGGAGTCCTTGAGGATGTACTTGTCCGGGTAAGAGACATGATCTTCCCAATAGATTTCTACGTGCTTAACATGGAGGATGATCAGGTAAGTTCTCATGCTCCCATAATATTAGGTAGACCCTTCCTCAAAACTGCAAAAACTATCATAAATGTCAATGAGGGTACACTTTCCATGGAGTTTGGAGATGAAGTTGTGATATTTAATGTTATGGATTCCATGAAGTACCCCTCAGAGGATCACTCTGCATTTTTTATCTCCCATTTTTAACCACCAAATAAAAACCCCATGGAATTTGATTGTTCTATGCTTAGGGAGATTATGAGTATTGGTTCTAGTTTGATGTCTAAGAGTACTTCCACACCTATTTATAATGAAAAAGACTCTATTAGATTTGATTTTGAAATGGAATCATACTCTGATTTTGATCATGTGAACTCTGATTATGACATGGCTGTTGAGTATGCTGATGGATTTGATGCTTTATTCTCTAATTTTGATGATGTATATTCTGATACTGATGCTCTTTGTGCACATATTTCTGTTCCTTCTATGTCTCCATCCATACACCACCCCCCTACACTAGAACTCAAGCCATTGCCACCAAATCTCAAATACTCATACTTGTTGAGTGGTGAGAAATTACCTGTTATCATTGCTAACAATCTCCTTTTTGAACATGAAGAAAAACTTTTGAATCTTTTGAGGGAGAACATTAGGGAAATTGGGTGGACCTTGGCTGACATATCAAGTATTAGCCCCTCCATTTTCATGCATAATATTCTTTTAGAGGATGGGGCTAAACCGGTGAGGCAACCACAAAGGAGACTCAATCCAACACTTTTGGAGGTTGTTAAAAAAGAAGTTGAAAAATTGCTCGAGGCAGGTATAATCTATCCCATTTCTGATTCTCAGTGGGTAAGTACAATTCAGGTTGTGCCTAAGAAAAGTGGTGTTACTGTTGTTAAAAACGAGAAAGATGAGTTAGTTCCAATGAGGGTACAAAATAGTTGGCGTATGTGTATTGGTTATAGGAAACTAAATCATTCCACTCGCAAATACCATTTCCCCCTCCCATTTATTGATCAGATGCTTGAGAGACTAGCTGGGAAGACACACTATTGTTTCTTGGATAGATTTTCTAGATATTTTCAGGTTCCTATATCTCTGGAGGATCAGGAGAAGACTAAATTCACCTGTCCCTTTGGCACATTTGTCTATCGGAGGATGCCATTTGGACTTTGCAATGCCCCAGGTACCTTCAAGATATGCATGGTGAGTATTTTTTCTAATTTTATTGAGACCTGCATGGAGGTATTTATGGATGATTTTACAGTGTATGGGTCTTCATTTGATGAATGTCTAATTAGTTTGGTAAAGGTGTTGAATTGTTATATTGAGAAGAATCTGGTCCTGAACTTTGAAAAGTGTCATTTCATGGTAGATCATGGCATTTTCTTAGGGCATGTAGTGTCAAAACATGGGATATAGGTTGATAGATCAAAGGTAGATATTATTTCATCCTTACCATATCCTTCATGTGTGCGTGATGTTAGATCTTTCCTGGGGCATGCAGGATTTTATCAGCGCTTCATCAAAGATTTTAGTAAGATTTCTCTTCCTATGTCAATATTACTTCAAAAGGATTCTAATTTTGTGTTTGATGTTTCTTGCAGAAATTCATTTGATGAGCTAAAACAACATCTGACCACTCCACCTATCATACAACCCCCATGGTGGGAGATTCCTTTTGATCTTATGTGTGACGCATCCAACTTCGCGGTTGGAGATGTCTTATCTCAGAGGGTGGAAGGACGTTCACATGTGATTGCCTATGCATCAAGGACATTGGATTCAACCCAATCAAACTACACTACCACATAAAAAGAGTTTCTTACTATCATATTTGCTTTAGATAAATTCTGTTCATATTTATTGGGCTCTAAAGTAGTTGTTTTTTTACCATGCAGCTTTGAGGTACCTACTAAAGAAGCCAGATGCAAAGCCATGACTTATCCGTTGGATGCTCCTTCTTCAAGAGTTTGACATAGAGATAAAGGAAAAGAAGGGGTCAGAGAATTTGGTGACAGACCACATGAGTAGTCTTACTCACACACTAGAGGATGACACCTTGGACCAGATACCACTTTAGGACACTTTTCCCGATGAGCATATTTATTCCATCTCAGGTACGCATCCTTGGTATGCTTATTTAGTGAACTACCTTGTTGCCTCTGAAATCCCTACAAATTTAAAGAAACATAAAGTCCAAAAATTAAAGAGTGAGTCAAGATTTTATGTTTGGGATGATACATACCTATGGCGCATGTGTAGTGACCAAGTTATTAAGAGGTGTGTTCCTGATCATGAGTTTGAGTCTGTTTTGCAATTCAGTCATACACTTGCTTGTGGTGGACACTTTGGACCCCAACAGGCAGCTAGGAAAGTTTTGTACTCTGGATTATATTGGCCTAGCTTATTCCATGATTCCCATGTGTTTTGTAAGTCATGCTCTCATTGCCAACACACTGGGAACATTTCTAAGAGACATGAGATGCCCCAACAACCCATATTATTATGTGATATTTTTGATGTACGGGGAATTGATTTTATGGGTCCTTTTCCTAGTTCATTTGGATTTTTATATATTTTGGTTTCTGTTGATTATGTGAGTAAATGGGTGGAGGCCAAGGACACCAGGGCTGAAGATTCTCATGTTGTAGTGAACTTTGTCAAAGCACAGATTTTTTGCAGGTTTGGAGTACCGAAGGCCATCATCAGTGACCAAGGGACACACTTCTGCAATCAGAATTTTTCTTCCCTCCTTCGGAAGTATGGGGTGACACACAAAACATCAACACCATACCACCCTCAAACAAATGGCCAGGCTAAGGTTTCAAATCGTGAGTTGAAACAAATCTTGGAGAAAACCGTGCAGCCAAATAGGAAGGATTGGAGCAAGCGCTTGGATGATGCATTGTGGGATTATAGGACAACATACAAGACACCCATTGGTATGTTCCCATTTCAGATTGTTTTTGGGAAATCATGTCATCTCCCCGTGGAAGTTGAGCATCAGGATTATTGGGATATAAAGCAATGTAACATGGATTTGACCCAAGCTGGAATCCAAAGGAAGCTGCAAATTCAAGAGCTTGAGGAGATTCGATTGTCTTTATATGAGAACTCAAGGCTCTATAAGGAAAAATCAAAATCAGCTCATGATAGAATGATCCAACAAAGGGAGTTTCATGTTGGAGAGAAAGTCCTTCTCTATAGTTCACGACTGAAGCTGATGCCTGGTAAGTTGCGTTCCAGATGGTTAGGTCCTTATATTGTATCTAATGTTTTTCCTTATGGTGCAGTGGAGATCACACAAGAGGGCACTGGAAGGAGCTTTACAGTCAATGGGAAACATTTGAAGAGATACATTGAGCGACTTCCTACCAATGCAGTGGATTTTATCACACTGCATGACCCCATCATCACTTGAGAAAATCAGGCTGTTCCCAACCCTTTCACTTTTATATTATTTTTCCTATTTAAAAATTCTGCATTTCATGTGCATATATCATCTCATGGGTTCACATTTAGGACAATGCAATATTTTAAGTGTGGGGGAGGGAACCTTTTAGTTTAGTAATTTAAATTTTTTTCCTGTTTAAAAATAACAAAAAAAAATTGTGTGTTTTTCAAAATTTGTGTGTTTATTTTTCAATTTTCTTTGTGTTTTTGAAATTTTTGAGCTGAAATGATTCTCATCACAATTTTGAAATGCATATCAATGAGTGAAACAATTTATCCCATGAAACTGAGCTTAAATGAATACTGAAATGACTTTGTTTCAAGTTCAAATATTTAGTAATTTCATGAAAAGTACACTGAATTTTGAATCCCATGCCACATATCACTGTATTTATATTTGAAATCACTTTCCTTTGAGGATTCTGAACCATTATTTTCATATTCTTTACATTCACCTCACTTCTTGAGAGAACCAAACCATGCTTGATTTAACCAGAATTTGATTTATTTCTGTCAAAACTTGAGGGTTTGAGGTAATTATGTTTAAATGATTGAGGAATTTGTTTGGTATTAAAGCCCCTATTTCAAAGAATTTTTTTTTATAATGTCATACCTTGAAAATTTAATCCTTGTAGCCCTTATAATCCATGCACAACCTATTAGTTTAGCCACATTACAAGCCAATTTTCTATATCCAACCAACTTTTGAAGTGAAATTGCATAATCTAGTTGAGCTTAAGTGTGGGGGAAGCTATCTTGTGTTGTGCTACCACATTATCTGATACTTTGGGTGGAAAATTAAATTTTGAAGATGTGTGTTTGTTGCTGAAGAAAATCATTATATTGAAAGCTGTGCCTTTTCTGGAGCTTTCATGACAAGTGAAGCTGTGCCTTTTCTGGAGCTTTCAAGAAAATCATGTTTGAGAAGATTGAAATTTTTGTTGCTGAATTGATGAATGGTGAAAACCTTCCATGAATTTTCATGATGATGGAGCTGAATTGATACTATGGGGATTAATGAGGAGACCATATTTAAGTGAAAATTAGATTAATGCAATTTTGCTTCAAAAAGAGTCAAGCCCTCCTTATTCAGCCTTAGAATTTTTCACATCTAAATCCTACCAACCAAAAGCCACAGAACAACCCTGAAAAGTCCTCATGATAAACATATGTCATTGACTCACATCAGGTGGAGATGTAGGAATTTATCAAGCCCATGGTGACCCTTGTATGAGTTTGGATGAGAAAGACATTGCTAAAAAAATTGACATTTATGTGGTGAGTGAAAATGAATATTAGGTAAGTGTTTTGTGTGCATGGGAGGATAAATGAATTGGAAATATATTGAATGATATAAATGGAGAACTTGAAATAATTATTTTTATGAGGCATGATATCTTTTGTTTCTTGGTGTGTAATTGTTGGATCTCAAGGATATGTGTTTTAAAATTTGTTTTGATTTGATATTGATGTTTACTTGATATGAGGTTTTGCTCAGGAGTGCAAAAGGGTAAGTGTGGGGGAGTTGATAAAACACTATTTTATTAAATATTTTATTGATAATAAATGATATAATTTCCTCACATTGTGTTAAATATGTTCAATTAGAAAGTATTTGGGATTAGATCATTCATTTGAATATTTGATGAAAATTCTTGTTTTACCCTTTCAAAATCACTGTAGTGTTTCAATCATAAATATTTTTATTTGAATTATTTTAACTTAATATTTTGTAACTGTGTTCCTTACTTCATTGGATATAACTTTTATTCAGGACACTTGATAAAAATAATGCATCTGGATGGAGTAATTGGACCATAATGTCAAAGGTGGGATGGACACACCAGAATGGAGAATCTTATGTATTTCAGTCATAACTCCTTAATATGGGCTTGTATTGAGCCTAATTTTTTAGAGGAGATAGAGGACCCATATACGCACATATGATCCTTCTGGAAGGCTGGCCAATTCACGCGTTTTGGTTGTCAAATTGGCGGTTCAAGTTGGAATAAAATATTTAGACGAATTTCCACATTCACACTTGAAACCACTTGTAACCTCTCCTCCCCTACCCTCTATAAATTGGAGTTTTTCTCATTTTTAGGGGTTGGGACGTGCATTAGGAAGTTTAGGACATATGAGAAGAGGTTCCACTCCAATTCTCCAAGCAATTAAATAAGGGTAGCTTTTGAAGCAAGGATCCCTTCGTCAAAGCCCTATTCTTCTTCCTCATGTTGTAATGTTTGTGTTTTCTTAATAAACTTCTTTGTTATTATTTTATTTATTCTCTTTTCTTCTATTTTGTTTAAATTTATTCTTCTCTTAATCTTTCTATTTGGGCTGGAATTATTGAGTAGAAGCGTTATTGAGTTATACCCATTATAAACCTTTGCACATGCAAAACGCTTCTACGATGATTACGCCACCCATGGAAAAGTAGTCTTTCAGTAATCGATCTATATCTTACCTTATTCATTCATTTATTTTTAATAAATGAGATACTTTAATTCACTTAATATGATCTATTAATTGAGTTTTCAATTTAAATGAAACTAAGCAAGCAATTGAACAATAAACAGAAATCACACGAGGTCGAGAATTGTGTGAATTGTGAGAGCACAGACTTAATTGGTAATTCAAAACCACATGGGATCAATTTGTAGTGTTCAAATATAATACCTAAACTCAATTAATTCTAGTTTCTATAGGGGAAATGTTCCTTAATTTACCACTGATCATAAGCTAATCTTAGAACACCAATCAAAGTAGGGTGTTGCAATTGCATGATCCGAAGTTAGCCTAAGGTTAAATTCACTTCATCTTTGTGGTAAGGTTAATTCTCGTAGGGTTAAAGGGTTAACAAATTAAGGGATCATAATTAAGTGAATATTAATTTAAATGATAATGATTAATAAATGATTGAATAGGTAGAGTTAGATCGATTGCATCTTTTAAATATTGTCTAAAAAACATCCTTTTGTTGTATCATTTTAATCGAACTTCATTTCAAAACTAAAAACAAAAAAAGTAAAATCTTCTTCCATAAAACTTATTCTAGATTCATAAACTATAACCAACCCCCATCCTTTAAAGTAGTGTTTTTATTCTCTTTTATTTTATTTTTAGAATACCTTTAAAATGTTGTTTTAAATCTACTTCCTCCTTTGAGAGACGACCTTGGTCAGCCACTCTGCTGCACCTAAGTACCCGAAAATCACATTAATCATTTGAGGGCACCCACGAAAGTGCTCTTTCATATGAAATTAGGAGGAAGACAACCTTACAAATCAACAACCTGAGATAGTCATAATTGGAACTGAATAGTTTTTTGCAGTGATGTCACAGTTGAATTAGGCTATAAATGGTGGTGGTATCCTTGCACGAGATCAACCAGATCAACCACAGAGAAACATGTCAGTAGTAGATAATTTCATGAGGCAAAATCCCCCATCATTCAGAGGATCATCTGACCCTGTTCTAGCAGAAGGGTGGATTAAAGCACTGAAGAAAAGTTTTGATGTCATGGGGTATTCAGAACACCAAAAGGTTAGTCTTGCTGTTTACCATTTTGAAGGTGAAGCTGATCAGTGGTGGTCTATGATGAAAAATACCAGGGATAATGAGGAGATTGATACTCTTGATTGGGATTAATTCAAAGTAATGTTCCTTGAGAAATATTTTCCTAAGTTGGTTCAACTTAGGATGGAAAAACAATTCCTATAATTGAGGCAAGAGGATGACTCAGTGGCTGCTTATGAAGCAAAATTCACTCGACTCACAAGGTATGCTCCAAATTTCGTACGAGATCTTGATAGTAAAATCAACCATTTTTACTCAGGATTAAAGCCAAATTATCGAAGGGATTTAGCTTCTCATGAGTTCAAAAGTTATGAAAAAATTGTTTATTGTTCGGAGGTGGAAATGGAGTTTTGCCGATGATCATGTTTTCTTTGACAAACAACAGAATAAGAGGTCGATGTGGCAGGCGAAAGGGAAGAAATATTCAAAAAAGTATGATGGAAAGAAACTTAGGTTTACAGTTTGTGAAAATTGTAGTAAAAAGCATGCTGGGGAATGTCTTTTTAATTCTAGTAAGTTCTAACGATGTGGTAAAATGGGACATAAGGCTCATAATTGCACTGAAAAAGATCAAGGTAATGGTAATACAAAATATGATTTATAGTCAGTAAAATGTTTTAAGTGCAATGAAATGGGTCATTATGCAAATGAGTGTTCAACGAAGAACTCAATTAAGGTAAAATGGCCAGACTACAAGCAGAAAGGGGTGGCGAAATCCTTTGCAACTACTTTAACAGATGTTGGGCCATAAAATGAAGTAGTATCAGGTACACTGTTTGTTTGTTTAGATTATGCCAATGTGTTGTTTAATTCAGGTTCTACACACTCTTTCATTTATAAGAAGTTTTCTAGTAAATTGGGAATTCCATCTCAAGATATGAATACAGAACTTATGGTAAAAACACCTGGAGGAAATATTGAGACAAAAATAAAACATAAAAACCTTCCTGTCCTTGTGTGTGGAAAGAATCTACCTGCAAACCTTATTGTTTTGCCTCTAGTAGAGTTTGATGTTATTTTGGGTATGGATTGGCTTTCTGTTTATCATGATAAGATTGATTGTAGAGCTAAAGAGGTTTATTTTCATAAATATTTTTAGTTTGTGTACAATAATGAACCCTTAATTTTGATAACATATTAGGAAGCTAAGAAACTAGTAAAAGATGGAAATGAATGTTACCTTGCTCATATTGTTGAAAATAAAGGAAGTGTTGAGATTAATGATGTACCAGTGTTAAATGAGTACCTTGATGTTTTTCCTGATGAGTTTCCTGGTATTATACCAGATCGGGAAGTTGAATTTAATATTGACTTAGTGCCTGATGCTAAACCAATTTCAAAACCCCCTTATCGAATGGCTCAAATCGAACTTTTAGAGTTGAATAATAAATTGCATGAGTTATTAGATAAATGTTTCATTCGACCTAGCACATCACCATGGGGTTCTCCTCTCTTATTTGTTAAAAAAAAGATGGTTCAATGAGACTTTTCATTGATTGTAGAGCATTGAATAACACCACTGTTAAGAACAAGTATCCTTTTCCTCATATTGATGATTTGTTTGATCAGATCCAGGGAGCTCAGTATTTTTCAAATATTGATCTGAGTTTGAGGTACCATCAGTTGAAAGTAAAGGAAGTAGACATTCTGATGACCATGTTTCGTACTAGATATGACCATTATGAATTTTTAGTTATGCCTTTTGGGTTAACCAATGCACCTGCTATATTCATGGATCTTATGAATAAAATTTTCCATGAGTTCTTGGATAAGTTTGTGGTTGTGTTCATTGATGATATTTTGGTTTTTTCTTAAAGTAAATAGGAGCATGAAAGTCATTTAAGGGTTGTCCTGAAAACCTTAAAAGAAAATAAATTGTATGGGAAATTCAGCAAGTGTGAGTTTTTGTTACAACAAATTTCATTCCTGGGTCACATTGTTTCAAAAAATGGCATAACTATTGATCTTTCTAAAACAAAAGTTGTTTAAGAATGGCCAAGACCCACAAATATAACCGAGATTTGTAGTTTTCTTGGTTTGACAGGTTATTACCGAAGGTTTGTCAAATTTTTTTCAAGGTTATCTAGTCCAATGACTAAGTTAACTCGAAAAGGTGTTAAGTTCATCTGGACAAAATAATGCGATGATTGTTTTCAGTAATTGTAAATAAGATTGATGAATGCTCCAGTTTTGGCACTGCCTTCCGGAAATGGTGAGTTTGTTATCTACAGTGATGCTTCATTGAAAGGACTTGGTTGTTTCCTTATGTAGAATGATCAAGTAATTGCTTATGTTTCATGTCATTTGAAACCCCATGAGTTAAATTACCCTACACATGATTTGGAATTAACTATGGTTGTTTTTAATTTAATAATTTAGAGGCATCATTTGTATGGAGTGAAATGTGAAATATATATTAACCACAAAATTTTGAAGTATATATTCACTCAAAAAGAATTGAACATGAGACAGAGGAGATGGTTGGAATTAATCAAGGATTATTATTGCATGATCCATTACCATCCAGGAAAGGAAAATAAAGTGGCTGATGCTTTGAGTCAAAAAAGTAATGCTTTATTAAATATACTATGTTTGGAACAAGATCCTTTGGTTTTTGATTTGATGAATTTTGGCATAGAAGTTGTCGGTGTAGGAAATTATTCTGTTTTGTTTCAGGTGTCAGTGGAATCATCTCTCTCAAAAAAAATTAAGCAAGCAAAAAAGGAAGATAGTGAGTTGCAGAAAAAGGTAGAGTTGGTTTAGAAGGGTTAGTTGCCTGAATTTAACATTGATAATGATTGTGTTTTAAGGTTTGGGAAAAGATTATGCGTGCCTTGTGATTCACAGTTGAAGAATGAGTTGTTATGTGAAGCTCATAGTTCCCCATTTTTAGTTCATCTTGGAAATACTAAGATGTATAGAGATATTCGAGAGTATTACTAGTGGTATAGAATGAAAAGAGATATTTTTGATTTTACTATGAAGTGTTTGACTTGTCAGCAAGTTAAAGAAGAGTGGCAGTTAATAAAATGGATGCTTCAATCTTTACCGGTTACAGAGTGGAAATGGGAAAATATATCCATGGACTTCATTGTAGGATTACCAAAGATATCTATAGGTAACAATACAATCTGGGTTATTGTTGATCAATTGACTAAATCTGCTCATTTCCTTCCTATTCAATATACTTTGTCTCTAGATCAACTTTCTCGGTTGTATATTAAAGAGATAGCCAGGTTTCATGGTGTTCCCCTCTTCATTGTATCTAATCATGATCCCAGGTTTACTTTTAACTTTTGGAAAGGCCTCTAGATGTCGTTGGGTACTGAATTAAATTTTAGTACAGATTTTCATCCACAATCAGATGGGCAGTTAGAACGAACAATTCAGACCTTGGAGGATATGCTACAAGCTTATTCACTGGATTACCAGGGAAGTTGGGACCAACATATTTCTTTGGTTGAATTTTCATATAATAACAGTTTTCATTCCAGTATACAGATGGCTCCATTTGAAGCATTATATGGAAAGCGTTGTCGAACTCTAGATTTTTGGGATGAAGTAGGTGAAAGGAAGCTGATGGGACCAGAATTGGTAGAAGAGATGGTAGAAAAAGTTCAATTGATTCAGAAGAATATGAGAACTGCTCAGAGTAGACAGAAAAGCTATGCGGATAACCAGAGGAAGGATTTATCTTTCGAGGTATGTGATCATGTCTTTCTCAAAGTTTCTCCATGGAAAAGTGTGATGTGTTTTGGTAAGAAGGGAAAGTTGAGTCTGAGGTTCATTGGACCTTATGAAATCCTGGAGAAAGTTGGATTAGTTGCATACAGAGCGGCTTTACCCCTGATTTTATCTCAGGTACACAATGTTTTTCATGTTTCAATATTGAGAAAGTATATGTCAGATCCATCTCATGTTTTGAGCCCAAAGGTTGTTCAGTTGGAAGAGAATATCTCTTATAAGGAACAACCAGTCCAGATTCTTGACCGTAGAGAGCAAGTGTTGCGGAATAAGGTAATTTTTCAGGTAAAGGTTTTGTGGAAAAACCATAAGGTTGAGGAGGCAACATGGGAATATGAAAATGTTATGAGGGATAAATACCCCCACTTATTTGATAAGTGAATAAAAATTGCAAAGACACAATTCCCAAAAGGGGGGAAGGATGTAACATCCCAAGTAAATAAAGAATAATAAATTTGAATGTTTATTAATATTTTTGAATTAAATATTAATTTTAAATTAAAGGGGATGCTATGTTCGATAGCATACCTGATACGCAACAGTGAGTTTCTTTGAAATCTTACGTTGCACACTAATGATATAATATTATTATTTTAAATGGTAGTTAACACCTAACCATTGTATTGGCGGGAATGAATAGAACTAACTAAAATATGATTATAAATGTTTGTTGAATATTTTTACATTTATTCAATAAAAGTTAAGGCTTAAAATAAGTAAAGAATTTGATTTTAAGCATAAATACTATAATATTCACTAAAAGGTCGATTTACCGCCTTTTAATAGAGAACCCTCTTTAAATCTAGTTTTTATTACTTTTATATGTTCTATTTGATAAAATAAAATTCTTCTTTAGAATCGGGACACCAAAATGTACTTTGAATGCAATTTTGATATTTTTCTGATAATGTTCATTTTTTAATGAATAATGAAAAATACTGTATTTTAATTCAAAAGTGCCTTTTAATCTAATCTATTTATATGGTTGAATTATCTTTTTAATTGGGTTTAAAGTGTAATTAGAATATATTTTTACCATTTAATCTAATTTTGGTCACTGGAATAAATTTCACTTTAAAATTGGACATAAACAAGTGTCAATCTTTTGATAGTTATTATTTCTTAAAAACACGCTATTTGTTTTAACAGTGGGAATTAATTTTAAATTAATTTATGTCACTTCTATGTTTTGAATTTGAAAAAATGGATTCCATATTTGGAATCATTAGGTCCAAATTTTGTAAATAGGTAACTTTTATTTTTAGACATTTTAAATATTTACTTCAGTAAATATTTTATTTACCATGATTAAAGGGAAAATATAGCAAATAAGGGTAAAATATAATATAATAATAATATTAAATTACCCTAGAATGTGTCCTAATCCTAATGGATGATACATATCCGACCATGGGCATACTTGGGTCGAATTTGGGATCCCATGGAGCCACATGAGAGTAATAATGACATTTTATATTAATTAATTTAAAGTAAAGACAAAAATGGCATAAAAAATATCTTTTAGTAAATAAATGTTTACATGGGGTTATATAAGTTATATTTTATAATATAAATATTCTTTGTAAAGATAAAAAGATTTCCTACATCATGGTTTTTTTTTTACAATTTTTGGACATCAAATAAATTAAATTATTTATGACACAATAATGATGCAATATTTATCTCATTAATAAATGATTTAAATAAATAAGATTATAAATATTAAAATAATATCCAAAACCTATCCAATTCTTATTGGATTATTTTATTTCGACCATGAGTCATCTTAAATTTTATATTAATTAATATTTGACCTTTTTATACCAAATACGAGGTTATAATAAAATAATTGTTTCAAACTTTCCTAAAGAGCCCCTCCTCTCCTTTATAAAAATCCCTCACTTCTAACCCATTTATCACACTTCTCAAGCCTTTGGATCATGAAAACTTTTCTCCAATAAGCTCCCAAGATCCCTATCTTCATCCTAGAAGCCTTAACTTAGGCAAAAAGCACTTCAAGAAACCCTTTTGGTTCAAACCAAAAGGAGTTACCCGATTTAAAGGTAACATCTTCTCTTAAGTTCTTTTATTTTATTTTACTTCTCCAACCCCTAAAATCTTTTTATTACTTTATTTTATAAAAACACCAGTATCCTAAATATACTAGGATGTTTTTATGAGAATAATTCAAACTAAACTTACACACACCTTCATCTAATCGGTAAAGAACATAATGTTTTTGTGGATGACAAACTAATGCCTCACGAAACAATGATTGTTCAATTATCTCCTACCGCCTCTCATGGTGGCCATTATGAAGACACTGAATTTATATATGATATATATTATGTTAATGTTTTCTTTATGATTCTGTATTTTTCATTGATAACATACCTTTATGGTTTCCATAATGGGTAAACGTGATAATTTCATTTTAGGAAGTGCAGACTACCGCCCCCTCAAAGTGATATGAATCGTTAATGCCTTATGTGGGAAGTATAAAGGATGGAGTTAATGATATTAGTTAATATATTATACTGGAATTATAATATACATATGTATCATTATGTTTTCATTCCATTAAAATACGAAATGTAAATGAAAGTAGCGTTCATGCGTACGTACGACTTACCGTCTCCATGAACAATGCATTTCATTTCTTACCTCCAAATGTTATGTACTAATATAAATACATGTATATACTGGATATATATGATATATATGATATCTAAATCATTAATATCATACTGAATATAATGAATATTTGACCACATGGACAACTTGTAATTATAAGGTGTTCATTTTTACTCAAGTACCAAATATTGATGAAATAACCGTTAATAACTTAAATGATTACATAATGTTTATAAAATGGTAATAAGTGATATAAAATGAATAATAAACTTGAAAAAGGTTCTTAAGAAAGTATAAATTAACTTTATCTTATTATTTAGGAGATTAGAGAACGATCGGGTCAAGTCGGACATGGGGTAAGGGACTTTGTCTCAATCTCCTTTCAATGAGGCATATATTGTTTTATTCTCAACTTTATTTTATACAGTGTATAAATACCTTTGAATTTTCATTTCATTCAAAGGGAATATTTTCCTATGAGGAATTTTACTAAATGACAAAAAAAGAATGTTTCTTTTTAACGTAAGTGGCGCCAATGACCTTTCCGCCGCTGTGAGTATTATTTGATCTTTGAATTCCTTAACAAGCCGAAATATTTTTAAAAGGAAAATAAATACCATATACTCTTTTATGTATTTTAGTATTGAATATGGTTTTGATAATGGATTTGTTATGTCAATATATTTAAATGATATATTGTGATTTGAATGTGGAAATGTTATCTTTCCTTTATGTTTATTTTATGTGTTATGAATATGTTATGGTTCATGGGAAATGTTTACGTATAATAGTGGTTCCGTGATAAACCTAGGATGGGTGAGCCCGAGATAGCTCTCTAATTCATTGGGTAACGTGACAGAGGTAAACATGAATGTTTCTCCTAAGATATTTAAGGAATATACTCTGATGGGTATTCCAAATGTAACTCCCTACATAGCTATAATAGCTACAATGTAAGTATGATATGGATGCACAAGTTACATTTATGATTTATGTTTTCTATGTGTTATTCATAAATCTTATGATTTCATGAGGTATGCTAAAGAGCTTATGTTATGTATGTAATGATGAACTAATGTTTTCATTCTTTGTTTTATAACCCTTACCGATTTTTTTCTGCTCATCCCATGTTTTGAAATGTTTTTCACAGGACTTACAGATGAATACGGTCAAGGATGAGATCAAGGAAAAGTCATGCTCTTTAAAAAATGGAACTATACATGAATCTTTTTTTCAAGAGTTTTTATTTTGTGAAAAAATGGAAACTGAGTAGAAGTGTCTACTTTGTAATCTTTTGAGATGTAATAATTATGTCCTAATTCTCTAAAACTCTAAACCTGAAAAGATCCTCAATGTGAATTATTCATTTAATTCAATATTATGTAATGTTTTAAGGCTGGGTCCTTATATACTCAATTTTACCATTTTGGTTTTTTTTACCATAGTAACTTGGATCTTTTTATTTAAATGGGTATTATATCAATTAATAATAAAATAAAAATTATATTTATTAGATAATTTATAACCAATGATTATAAATATGAAACAAAATTTAATAAATTAAAGTCTTATGCATATAGAATAATTAATTTTAACACAATATCATGTAGCACACAAAACCAAATTTCAACCTTGTTCAGGGTAATAAATTTTACATTTTTTCACTAATTATTATAGTCAAAAGGTATGTTGAATTTATTAGGTAATATAAATTATTATAATTAAAAATATGAAAACCATTTTTTTAATTCCATTAATATAAGTGGAAAATTTTAATTTATAATTAATCCTACAAATGTAAAGAGAAATTGGAGTTTTAAAGAGAAAATGTTCAAAAGTTTACAGTTTTTTTATATCCAATTTCAATATAAAATTTATTCCAATGACCATAATTTTATTAATTCATGTATGAATGATCTAATTTTACTTTAAAACTAATTTAAAATATAATTTATCTTTATAAATATATTAAACCAAATGGCAGTATTCAATTAAAATTTAGTATTTTCACTATTCATAAAAAATGAAGCTTTTCATAAAAAATACCAAAAAATCACCCTAGGATAATTTTTATACTCTAATTTCTAAAATTAAGTTTATTTTTTCAAGTAAACATTCTAAAGGTTAAAAAAATTGGTTTTAATATAAGTGCACTAAAAAAGGCGACAAAACCAGTTTTTACAAAATACAATTTTAAGCATAAAATTAGAGTTATTATTATATATTTTCTAGAAAAAAACATGAATGTTAAAAATTTAATTTAATATATAATATAGAAATTTAATTTACACTATTCACTAAATTTGTTTTTAAATTTATTGAGGTAAAATGTGTTTCTGTGCATGAAAATCGTTTTTCAAAAAAATATTTCATTCATTTTCAAATCATTTTTATTTTCATTTTTACTCAATTAGTCATTAAGGAATAATTTTTTTAAACATGTGTAAACCATTTATTTTCATAATTTAATTAATCTTATTAATACCCTCCATTCCATTGTTTAGGTATTAACTATAATATAATATTGTTTTAATAATATGACACGTTTTGTTTAAACCATATGTTGCATGTAACACAAGTTAAAATCAGTGTTGGCTTTAACACAAGATAAACTCTGTTTTTTTGTTTAAAATGATCTAAAATAAATATTATTTGTAACTCAAGATTAAAACAGTGTTGTGTGTAATGAATGAAAAACTCAATGTTTCATGAAATGAAAAATGTAAAAAAGAGTAAATTTTACTAAAAAACAATATTTCACATAATCTCAGGGGTGTAACATTATACCCCCATAAAATAAATTTCTCCCTCAAAATTTATATAATTCATCAAATTTTTAACATTTTAAAATTTATTCATAGAAACCCACATCATAAAAAGGGTTAATAAAACATCCTCTTGAAAAAGATAAAGGGGTGTGTGAAAGTCATTAGGAATAAAACATACCGGGTTTCCAAATAGGATAACATATATAGGAAGTGAAAACATGGACATATAAGAGGAAAATAAAACTAAAATACAGATGAAGAGTGATATAAAACTTGTTCATGAAAAATATAACAATCACAAAAAAATAAACCCAAGATACATGTAAAAGGTCATTAATATAATAAAAATGATTATAATAGGAAATTTTTTTATTTCACTATCTTTTTCATAATTTTGGGGAATTATACTTTTCTTATAGGCTAAGAAAATATGAAAATGTAATTAATTATTATCTTTTTATTTCATAGGAACTATTTCATCCCTTTTTTGTTCCTTTAACAACTTCCACTTCATCTCTTACTCCCCTAAAAATGTGAATTTGTTATAGTAGAAGTACTAACGGATCTTGAGATCAATAAATAGAATGATAATTCATTCAGTCTATGTTTTGTTATCATCATAGCTAAATAATAAGAAAAGTTTATTCATAAATATTCATATGTATAAGTAATAAATTAATCTCTAAAACCTAATCTTATGTTCAACATAAACCATTACATATATGGTTAAACTTGTAGCACTTAAAAAAATTAGAATCTATAAAGAATGTAAATTAATTTCCCAAAATCAATATAACATTAATCATCCAAATATAATTAAGAATCTCTTAATAATAACATTCCAAATATGTGAATAACTTGGTCATATATTATACAGGAGCTTAGTAATAACCAAAATTACCATAAAATTTCAATGAAAACATATATTCATCCTCATTCCTTAAATAAAGCCATAAATTATTGAACACATTACATCGATCCAATAATGTTGTAAACTCCATAAATGATAACATTAACCAATTTTTAAATAAATAATTTTTAATTTCTTACATTATTCATACTGTCCAATTTACATTATCCATATTAATTATTTATTTATCCAAACTAAACACCATTTTCTCATCCTTATGAACATGATAAGGGTTATCTTACTTTAATTATAAAATATAACCTTTTCCATTAAATCACTTTTCTATGTCATTAGTACCATTAAAAGTATTCTTTCAAATATTTAATGTAAAACTTATATTGAACAATCCTTATATGTTTCATTATTATTTAATTCCAATACATAAACATTTTAATTATTCCACCTCATCCTTAAGTCATTAAATAGGGTTTCTCAACTTATTCCTTAATACCGCTTCCCAATAATATGAAATATTAATAATGTATTATCATTCATAAACCTCAATTTAATCATGCTTATCATGCTTAACATAAACAATACTGTTAAAATAGCCTATACCTTTCATTTTTCATTTGTTTTCTCCTCCTCATAAACATAAATACCATTACTCATACAACCTATATGGTTCTCTTTACGAGATATCCCCATAGGATACCAATTTTAATAATTTTGATACTATCAACATTTAAAACATTCATCAATTTATAATACATTAGGGACACTAATATTCCAATCCATTTTGTTAAGTGGAATTTTCATTTTTTCCTTTTCAATCACCCACTTTTCATCCTTCTTATCTAAATATAAAAAAATTTCTCATTCATTCAAGAAATTCCCTGGATTTATTCTTTCCACATTATTCACATATAAGTAATTAGATATTATTTCCTCCATGGCCTCAATTACCAGAACTCTCAATGAAATCTATCATTCACTTATTTGGTGAGTCTAAGAGTTGGTTATGGTTCATGTTGTTAATCAAATATTATGATAACTGATTTGGAATAATCACAATATCCTTCCCTCAAATCATCATAGAATTTGGATTCTCATCAAAAAATTGTCTATCATATTCAATTTTAACCCAATTTCTTATGGTTCTTCCATTGATTGAAACTAATAAACATAGTGTGAGAAACACAAATCATAGTCAAAAACCACATAATCATGAAAAATCACATATAGGATTTCTAAATCATGACACATTATTTTAAATATATGAAACCTTTGGCTTATCCTAGGAAATCCATGATAATAATATATTTAAATACTTAATTATTTTTCATAAAGAGTTTATGAATTTACAAATCATATTTTAATGGAGTGTCAAACCAGGTGTGTAGTAAGGCCCATTTTCATGCACCCGGTGACGATCGAGTCCAGAATAGTGCACCCTTTTCATAGTTATTACCCCTAGGTACCTCTCTGCCAGATCCAGATCTAGTTTTAGTATCCTAAAAGGGAAGTAATTTCATCAAAACAACTTTTTATATCCTTTACCAAAATTCAAGGACATTTCCTATACTTTTAAATATCCATAGACATATCCTTAGAGACATACCTAGAAATATACTTAGAAATATACCTAGGCATCTCACTAAAGTTTTCTAATCCTAATTTATAAAAGGTAACTAAACCTATCATATGTTACCTACTATAACGACTCAGACTTATCATATATGGATATTATATCTTTTTAGGTGAATATTTAATACATTACATAAACATATGCTCAACAACCATAATAGTTTAGTGAATTTGGAGACTAGGTACACATTATACTAATTCTTTGATAGTTATTTAATGTCTCTGTAAAAGATATTATCATTTATAAATCTTCATAGAGATACCCTACATAAAAACTTTCATCATAACCTGGGAAGAGGAAACATAAGAAAGAGTGATCTCGGATGTTTAGTAAGGGTAAACATGGGATATATCCATATAACATTTTTATATGGGTATGAGAACATAAGAATATGTTTTTAAAACCATATCCTACATATCATAGATCATAAACATGGTTTATGTAATAAATCTTAGTAGATCAAAATTCATGGATCATAATGGAATCAAAGAACCATGAGAATATAACATTAGAATAATAAATAGATTTATGGTATACATATCATCTTATAACATTGTGAACATGTATAAATAGAAACATTCTTGACATGAAAACAATTACATGCATAACATTACATACATGAATGATAGTTCCACATATAACACTGTGAACATATCTTCCGTTTCACACATCGCATTGTGTACATGTAATTAGGTTCAATCATAAAATTGTGAAGATGTAATCAAGTTCACACATAACATTGTGAACATGTAATTAAGTTCACTCATAATATTGTGAACATGTAATCGAGTTTATGAAAAATATTGTGAACATGTAATCAAGTTCACACATAACATTATGAACATTTAATCAGGTTCATGCATAACAGTTTTGAACATGTAATCTAGTTCACACATAACATTGTGAACTTTTAATCAGGTTCACACATAACATTGTGAACATGTACTTGGGTTCATGCATAATGTTTTTAATATGTAATAATGTTCACACAAAATTTATTTACTCATGTGTTATATATCTTTACCCAATGAATTGGAGGAGATATAGGTTACACCCATATTTTCTTATAGATTAACCACCATACATGGTTATAATGTAAGAACAATAACTTAATGAAAATTATTCATATGTGTGCCACAAGATAATAATGCATTCATCATATCAGAACCCATGAAATGACATGGGTATTATAAAAATTTCATCATAGCATAACCTATGGAAAAGAAACACATTTTATTTGGATCTTATCATGGTGTAAACTATGGAAGTTAAACATGTTTTATAAAAATTCTTTTATCATAAACCATTAAAATAAAGAAAAATAATTATACCCTAGGTTCATATCCCTATTAAATTATAAGTGACATCAAAGTATGTCACCTTAGATCAAAAATGATTTTGATATATCAGTTGAAATATTTCTTGATGAAAATATCCTTTCCTATTTGAAAACAATTTTTTAAAAAATAATCATTTTGAAAATAACCTTGAAAACTTATAAATTAATCTTCAAAGAAAATAATGTTTATGAGGTAAATTATGTTCATGCTGTACAAATATTCCTTTCAAAATTTTGGTAATAGTCATACTGGAATGTTTAGAAAACGACAAGAAGATTCCTTTGATTTTTTTACTAAAAGTAAAACATGGGGAAAATTGATTTTAAAAAATTATGGGATAATAGTAAATTATTTTTGAAAATACTTTTAGAAAACATGGTTTTGGAAGAAATATTATTTCCCACCAAAGAGAGAAATAATGTTGTATTTTCTTAAAATAAATTTATCAATTATTTTATATACCAATGTGTTAAAAATGGTACTACTACATGAAAATATCAGTAATATCTATAGGATAATAAAATCAATTGGTTTCTTGAGAGATGGATGATAATATTTTATCATTAGAAACATAATCATAAATAATACCGATAAATGATGAGATTGAAAAAAAAATCATTACCACTTTGGTAACATTGAATCATATACCCCATGAAAGAATAACATAAAATGAAAATAAAAATATCACGAGGATAAAAAAATTCATGATATTACATATCAAATGTAATGAATATACACCTTATAAAATAATAAAATTTCATAACATAACATATGTATTAAAGAATAAAAATTGATAAAAAAACCTCATACCGCTTTGGTAACTTTTAAACTATAAACCCCATAAAAGAGAGATCATAAAATGATTATGTAAATCATAAATTATTTTATTATAATAATTGTTAATTAAATTCATGGGTATTATATATATACCATATAAATTAAAAAGATGGGAAATATAGCATGTGTCTCACAGAAAATAAAAGTGAGACAAAAATCCCTTACTGCTTTATTATTCTCTTAAATAATAATATCAAGTAAATAATAAAAGAAAAGGAAACATTAAATTTCATTAAATTATTTGGATTTATGATATATCATGTCAAAGGTTTAGTATATACACTGCACAAAATAAATGACTGGTGAATTTTCATATGTCTCCAAAAAATAAAAGAGAGACTAGAAATCCCCTTACTACTTTAGTAATATTTAGAACCACAATCCCCAGTAAATAATAAACTCCAATGAAACATTAAATATCATGAAAATACTAATAATAATTATATAAAATGTTAAATAGTAAGTATATACACCACACAAAATAAACGAGTGGTGAATTTTTATATATCTTCTATAGATAAAAGAATAGCTAGAAATCCCCTTACCATAAGTCTTGAATTCCTTAATACACATTCAGAAAGTATGTATAATAAATATATTTTTATTATATATATAGGTATTAAATACCCACTTTAATATATATCACACCATATATGGGTTTTTATGAACTTTTATTACCCTTTTATTAAAAATTACATGTTAAAGTCACATTTTAGACAATAACTACTTTGTTTTTCCTATATGTTTTGACATTTCATTTTTTTGGTCCACTTACTTAAATTATGGTTTTTTAATATACATAATTTTAAAAATATTATATATATAATATATATTTAGTATATATTTATATATATATATATATCCATAATATTTGGAGATAAAAAAATGAAATGCACAGTTCATAGAGATGGTAGGTCATATGTACGCATGAACGTTGTTTCCATTTTATTATTAAATTGAAAGAAAAAAGTTAAATGATATATCATCATTAAATAATCATTTTTATTTCATATATATCACATATTATGATTAAACACTTTCTTATCACCTTCCATGTAAATCAGGAACAAATCACATCCCTTTACGAGGCGGTAGTCTGCTATACACACGAGTGACATTTTCGTATTCCAAAAAAATAAAAAGAATGATGTTATATATGATATAATAATTTAGAATCACAATAATATCATAAATATCATATGTAAAAAATAAATCCATCATTATTTCCAATCATGAGAGGTGGTAATGGAAAAATGAATGACATCGATTCGCGGGGCGGTAGTCCGCTGTACACACAGATGACGATTTTGTAACCCATTTTAATAAAGTAGAGATGATTGTAGTAAATTTACATAAAAAAAACCTCTTAGTATTTTTAATATACTGAATTTATTATTTCATCACGTTTTAATAATAAATTAAGGAGGTGGAAGAATAAATAAAATGAAACTGCTTGTTGAAGAACGTTACCTCTTCTCCAGGTATCTTCCTTAGGTCTGCACTAAATCCTTCATAGGTTGGATTTATTCTAAATATATTGCATATATGATGATATTATGGATGTTTTTAAGTTATTGGAGAAGGTTTTGTTAGATAAAAAGTTCTTGAGATGTGTGAATAATTGAGGGGAGTGAGTTCCCTTTCATAATTGAGGAGGGGTGGCATTTTGGTAAATACCCAAAAGTATTCACTATTGTGAGGTCACTATGACCTCATGTGCCTCAAAAATTGATTAATAATTTAGTGTAGGAATTTATAGGTCAATATATATCTCCACCACACAAAATAAACACATTTTTACCAAGTTTTTATTTATTAAGTTTACTCAATTTTAGCATTTTTGTTTTTTTACCATGGTAACTTGTTTCTTTTTTATTTATGTAGGTTATATATCCATTAAAACTATAATTAAAATTATATTTACTAGATAATTTATACCAAATTATTATAAATATTAAATCTAATTTATTAGATAAAAATCTTATATGTGTGGATAAATTAATTTTAACATAAGCACAGTATTATGCAAAAACCTGTTTTAACATTAATTATGGTAATTAATTTTAACTTTCTCAGTAATAATTATGAACAAAAGTTAACTTGAACTCATTATATAGTATAAATTTTTATTATTAAAAATTTTAAATACATTTTTTTAAATTGCATTAAGATAAGTTATAAAATTAAATTTAAAATTAATTCCATAGACGCGACGAGAAAACGTATTTTTGAAGAGAAAAAGTTCAAAAATTTACAATGTTTTTATGTCCAAATTCAATATGTAATTGATTTTTAATAGTATAAATTAGATTAATGGATTTATTATTAAAATAATTTTACTTTAATACTATATTATAATATAATTCATATTTATAAATAAATTAAAATGAAATGTTGTTTTCAATTAAGATTTAGTATTTTCCACTATTCATCAAAAAGTGATACTTTTCAGAAAAAATACCAACAGTTTACCCTATGATGATTTATATATTATGATTTTAAAAAATAATTTTATTTTGTGAAATAAATTATCCAAAATTATAAAAAATTATTGGTAAAATAAGTGGGCCAAAAAAGGATACAAAACTATTTTTTAGAGAAATGCAGTTTTAAAGCGTAAAATTGTATTTATTATTATATATTTTCTAGAAAATATATAATATGAATTTTAAAAATTTAATTGATTATATAATATAATAATATAATGAAAATCATTCACCATTTTTTTAAATATATTGTGGTAAAATGTGTTTGTGCTCATAAATATATTTTCTTAGAAAAATATTTCTTTTATTTTCAAATATTTATCATTTTCATTTTTAATTAATTGTTCAAAAAAGTATTAATTTTATATAAATGTTTAAAAAACATATTATCATAATTTTATTAATCTTATTCATACCCACAATTCCAATATATATAAAGTAACTATCATGTAATAATAATTTAACAATATGACTTGTTCTGTTTTAACATGGTATTGTATATAATGTAATATAAAATTAATGTGTGTAATGAAAGATAAAATGAGTGTTATGTGTAACACAAGATAAACTCAGTATTGTGTATAATAGAATCTAAACTTAGTGTTTTTCATAATGAAATATAAACTCAGCAATTTTTAATGCAAAATATCAAAAAGAATAAATTTAAATTAAAAAAAAATCTCAAAATCCTAATGTGTTACATAATGAGTATTTGATAAATGGAGTAAAAACATATATTATCAACAAAGGAGTGAAAAAATTTCTTATTCTTATTATAGATTACAAAATACTATATAAATACGTTTCTACTTTCTCAATAAAATAGAAAAAAATAATTTTAATCAAATTTTAGAGTAAGGAACACAATTCTATGTTATATTTAAAGAAAAACTACGAGCATGCATCTTCTTTTTGAAATACATGAGGAATTTGAAAATAATTCTAAGTCACACACTTTGGAACTTCAAAAGTCTTGAAAAATATATATTCATGGAGGATATTATCAACCGTTTTATTTTCAAAGTAGATAAATAATTTCTCAAATGCACTAATGATTTATAACAATTTCAAATTTCTCACAATACCTTGAGGAGAAGGAATTATAAGATGTTGAACTTGTTGTTTTTTAAATATCATTCCTATATAATAGAAATCTAAAAGATCTATTATTGATGCTAAAAATTACAATGCATAGTTAAATCAAGATGACTTAATTGGTACTTTGATGAAGTATTAAATTCTTTTAAAAATAGGTTCTAAAAAGGAGAAAAAGAAAAATGGAGTTTCTTTTACAATGACCAGAAATTAAAGTACCAAAAATTTTAAAACTAGAACTTCTAATTAATGTTCTAGAAATTTTTCTAAAGATAGTGAAAATGAGCCTATTATTAGATAAATTTGTAATCTAGAAAGGTGAATGTTTGAAAAAAATGTTTCAAAAGAATCTATCCCAAGGAAAGAAAGAAAATCAATGATACTTCATAACCAATCTACTACAAATGTAGAAAGAAATGTCTTATTAGACCTATGTCTCCTGATCTTAAGAATAAATAATAAATCCATTTAGAAAATATTAAAATAAAAAAATTACAAGACTCCATAAATCCATGGATATGTGGAGTTACAATGAAATTGATAATACTACTGAAAATTTTCTGAGGATAGTGATGAATAAAAAAATATAACTAGATTCTATGCTAATTCTCAAAAATAAAATAAATTATTATTGTGAAAATTAACCATTGAATCACATATCTTTCTATAGATTCATTTTTTTTCTACTTAATATTTTAAATATGATTCTAAAGATAATAGTTCATCTGAGAAAATATATCTTGACAATTTTAATGAGATAACAATTCATCTTTTAGAATGTGAAACCATATATCAGAAGTCATATAAGAATTATACTGATCTCAAAGAAGAATTTTTGGAATGAAAATTAATATTCATAAAAGTTGAAGATAATATAACCAGGATAAGAAATGAAAATAGAAATATTGTTTAAAAATTAGAAAAATAAAAATATAAAATTTCAAAAGGAAATGCATATTTAAAAATAAAATCTAGTGTTATTTCATCTTATGATATATAGTGATAATGTGTAAAGAATAAAGAATATTACTGAAGTGTGACTTGTTCTCAAGATAATATTAAGACTGGTGAACATAAAAATGAAAAAAACACTAATAATTTGTTGATAAATTTTACAAATTGGGGGAAAGAATTTAATAGATGTATAATAAAATAAGACTCAATCGAAATATATATAGATTAGGAAGAAAATATAATGGAAGTTCAGTGTGCAAAAAAATATATTATATACCAAAAAATAACCCTTCTTTAATTTATTTAAAATAGAAGTAAATTGTAAAAAGAATGTTTTTTTTAATTTAGAAATATAGAGCCTTTTTTTTGGCCTAGAATTGCTACTTATGAACATATGAGGTCAACTCAAGTGTGGATTCCAAAAATTTTATTTTATAATTCAAATATACCCAAGGAAACCTATCTACCTATAAATTAATTTTGAAGATTTTATATGATTCTCATATATATATATATATATATTAATTTATATCACTTATCCAAAAGTATTTATTATATATATATTTTTAATTTAGTTTAGCATGGTATATATTATTTACATTTTTTTTAAATATTTTACCTTTTTTTTCTTATTTTATTGAATTTATTCCATTTATTTTGAGGAATAATTATTTAAATTGTTCCTTATATCCTAAAACTATTTATAAATATTTAATGAATATAAATTCATTGCAATTTTTTAGGAAAAATATTCAAAATAATAAGATCAAGTCATTCATCAATAGAAGATAACATGCACATTTGTTTTGACAACTTTTTAAATTCTTCATATTTTCCTAAATTGTTAAAGCATTTTTAAAATTTCAAAATATTTTTTATTTACTAGTATTTCATTATATTTATTTTGAAATATTTTTCTTTTACCCATATTTAATTTCAAAATTATGTTTATTTATTTATTTTAACATTTATCCGAATTTCAGTTTCTTTTTATCCGAATTTCCAAATATTAAATTTTGTTTAACTATATTTTGAAATTTAGATCAAAATAATAATGCATCTAAAATTTAAAAATTAAATAAATAGATAAATATATTTTTGAAAATATATTCTTTTGGTGGGAATTGATCCGAGTCATTACATAAATGAAATATAGTATGATGCTTAAAATTCTAAAAAGTACTTTATAAAAGGAATTAAAGGGTAGATTTTTTGGAAGCATTCACTTTGAATGATAGTGAATCTCTTGATGTATTTATTGATATTTTTATCAAATTCTAAATCACTCTTCCCATCATCTAATTAAAATAATTGTTTCCTCATAATTTCTATTTAGAAGAGAGATTCTTAAAGAAAGATAAGTTTATTTGGATTATCTGAAAAATTATAAATTTATACCAATGGATGTTCTTACATTACAAGGCTAGATGTAATGTATCGGACCTCTCTGGTCCATTACTTTGTGAAAATGTGATGTTTGAGGTGTTCCGGGAGGTTAATGTGACTTATCCCCAACACTTTGCCAAATTTCCAATTCTGTGAATAGTTCCATCAGTGAACAGTTCTATCAGTAACCTCTAACGGTAACCTCTCTTTCCTTTTCCAAATTTCTAATTTTGTGAATAGTTCTATCAGTGAGCAGTTCTATTGTTAACCTCTAACAGTAACCTCTCTTTCCTTTTCCAAATTTCCAATTCTATGAACAGTTCCATCGGTGAATAATATTCTATCAGTGAGGTTCTAATGGTGAGGTTCATGAATAGTGTTCTAACGGTGAGGTTCATGAAGAGTGTTCTAATGGTGAGGTTCATGAACAGTGTTCTAATAGTGAGGTTCATGAACAATGTTCTATCAGTGAGGTTCTAACAGTGAGGTTCGTGAATAGTGATCTAATGGTGAGGTTCATGAACAATGTTCTATTGGTGAGGTTCATGAATAGTGTTCTATAGGTGAGGTTCTAATGGTGAGGTTCATGAACAGTGTTCTAACGGTGATCTCATGAACAATGTTCTAATAGTTAGGTTCATGAACAACGTTCTATCAGTGAGGTTTATGAACAATGTTCTATTGGTGAGGTTCTAATAGTGAGGTTCATGAACAGTGTTCTAACGGTGAGGTTCATGAACAATGTTCTAACAGTGAGGTTCATAAACAATGTTCTATCAGTGAGGTCATGAACAATGTTCTATCGGTGAGGTTCTAACGGTGAGGTTTATGAACAATGTTCTAATGGTGAGGTTCATGAACAGTGGTTCCAGCTTCCTATAGTTTCACCCCTTTAGCATTTTCCTTTGACGTAAAATGCATTTAAAGCCTCGTTTTAAGGACTCTAAGGCCAATTCAAAGGCCATAACTCCTATATTAATTATTCTTATGGCTCAGGATATTTTTACTTGGTCAAACCGTTTGGTTTAATACGATCCGCTTTTAATGGGAAATTAAGCATATATTAAACCATTTCCCTATTAAATCTTCTAAAGGGAAGGGATATCTTCTTATGTATTTCTTTCTTCTTATTCTTGGGTGTGAGATGCTCTAACATCCCATTCCTTCTCATAGTAGTTGCACAGTCAAACTTTCCTCCTCAGATTGGTTCCGCTCTGTTTTGATGCAACCAAGTAGTATTGATCAATCTTTGATATAAGGTATGTATTATCATCATTCTTTTGGGGTTCATCTTCTCCTATTTATCCTTTCTATATTATAGCATGTAATCTCCATGTTTCTAATAGAGTTTTCTTGAGGTTCGGTTGGTACGGTCGTACCGTGGTATCCTCAGGTGGGTGCAGTTGTCGCGAGATGAGGATCGCGACCCGTTGTCTGGATAAAGAACGTCAAGAACTATTTGAGGTAGGGGATTCGTTGCTTCTCTCTTATTTTACGTGCAACTGTATTTTTTGCATGTTTTATCCCACTGGATGACAATGGAATTGACATAATAAATATTTGAACTGGATAAATAAATTGATATCGATTGTATGTTATTGCCCCTTTTTTTCTAGATAGTGTGATATCTATGCTTGCTTTGATTATCTGTTAGTTCTTGATGGAAATCAATAAGGAACGTAAATTGGGAATAATTGATAATTGTTTGGATAAAGATAAAGAGGCATGTACACAAATCTGGTTCTTATTGTAATTTGATGTTAATCAAATTGGTGCAGTAAGCCTGTTTAATTATTTGTGATAGCTTAATAATTAGGTTTCCCAAATTTGGAACCTATGAATAATAAATCTGTTAATTCAAGATGGATTAAAGAACTGATTGTTTGATAATTCCTTAAAGGGTTCTGAGTTACCCTCTTGATTGTTAAAGGTCCATGAGCCCAATTTATGTGGTGTTTGTTTTCCTACTGCTTTTGCTATGATGTGATCCTGGATGGCTATTGTGATATGTGGGGGCATAGAGGCTTTTGGTTGTGGTAGCAGATGATGCCTAGAGTGGCGAGATGCATCGGTTTATTCATGTGGGTGTCGGGGAGGACACCGAGGATGATGGAATGGGATGGATGTGATTTTTGGATGCTTGCTGATTTTGATTGGTTGTTTATCTACTTTAATTTTACCTACTGCTCAAGGAAGCTGGTCTTACTTACCCTTCTTCTGAAAGAGGCGAAGACATGTGGGGTATGCTACGTGATTTCCGTGTTTAGCTTCTCAAGGGAGGATGGATATATGCTCTTACTATAATCAGCAAAGACGTGACAAGTAGTACATCTACTCACCGTGTTGAGCCCCCTTGTGTTTAGTAGCATATAATGTTTTTCTAGAATGCCTGGGAATGTAGGAAAGTGATTATGTAATGAATAATTGAATAAATGGTGTTAACCCATGGGGTTGGAGTTTGCTAGAACATAATGATGAGGTTGTAATTTTGAAGGAATAATGGACTTTGGGTGTGATTCTAATGAAATTTAGTGTGGAATTGTTCATGGTTAATTAATGTTTAAAGAATTAATTAACGTAAAGTGGAACTGATAAAAAGGGAATGAAGTAATCTAATAAAGCTCTTTAAATGGTTGTGTGCTTATAGGATACCTAGTATTAGAAGTAGCAGCCCAGAGTCTGAGAGAAGTTAGCTACAATTGTGTCTAAGACTAGGTTATGCCCATAGTGTGGTTGTGAGATATAGTATTTCCTGTACTTTTTGTGTTTCTATACGCTACTCCGCCCTGTCAGTAAGGGAAACTAACACCCCATGGATTCTGATCCCCGGGGGGGTGTTTTAACCAACATTCCGGTGGGAGGATGGATGGCTAACTACCCCCTTTGGCCACGCTCTCTTCTCTTGGTAGTTACTTGTGCTGATAGGCACATTGGTTAGTTTTCCCCATATATGTGTATAGAGGGATGTAATGTCTTGTGGTTATTCACACACATATATTCTGGATATAGTTTTCTATGGACTACTATAGGTGTAACGTGTATAGGATGTGATGGCTTGAGGATCCTTACTTGGTGTAAGGGCTGTAATGACTTGAGGTATACTACCCGACATATGATATACATTATGCGAGATGTGGTGGCTCCTAGAAACTACCTGGTTACTTTGGTGTGTGGATGTGGTGGTTTTGTTGCATGAGGTGCATATTGTGGTACTTTGCCCAGGTGTCTGTGGGAAAGCCTTTTTGGAGAGAGATGCTTAGGATGTACGATGTTGGGGAAAAGTGGCAAACCAGTGGGGAAGTAGTAGCGGGGTACCCTTGATATTCTTTATTATATGATATATTCTTATATGCATTACTTGGTGAGAGTATCCCTGGTGAGGTTGGGAACTTAGTATACTTGTTTTGGTGACGAGTTAGTTTCACTTGTTGTTCACTGTGCTTAGGCATGCTTTCTTTACTTTTGCACGAGAGGCTTTGGGGAGGATCCTACTGAGTTACTGTTATACTCACCCTATGTATATATAAACTGTTTTTCAGGTCACTTGGAGTAGGTTGGAGATCAGGCTGGTTACTACTAGCTTGTGGTTGCAGGAGATGTTCGGGCTTGTGGTTGCTGTTGTTTTACTTTCTTTTGGGTACTTGCAGTTTTCCCCTTCCAATTGTAGTACTTTTGCATGAAATTACATATGTTCACTTGGGTTTTCTTTTATATTTCAGTTCTGAGTTAGAGTTGGTTGGTGTCTATCTTATCTCTCTCTTCCGCATGTGTTCTCTTAGAGGGCAATGCCTCCTATTTGTGTGTTCACTATACCCTCAGTGTTAGTCACCAAACCGGGGCCTACTGGAGGTGGGACTCGGGGGTCATTATCTCCCTTCTCACATTGCCAGCCTAGGAGGGGTACACTTTGTGGGGAGGGGGTCATGATAGAGTGGTATCAAAGGTCTGGTTGAGGGATATGATGGAGTTTGGAGTTAGGCACAGGTAAGGTTGCATGGGTTGGTAGGGAAACAATGTCATTCATGTTTAGCAAGTGATGTAAACACTGGAGACGAGATGAGACATAGGCTTTTAGGGCCCCCTATGATCTGATGTATAGACCTTTAAGATTACAATGTCTACTAAATAAGGTGATTCTAGTTGCAAGATAGAGACCTAATAAAGGATCATGCATCATTCTTCTTTGTGCCAGTGTTTGAATGGGTAGACCATGGGATAGGTTAACCTAAAATCAATGAAAGAAAACAATTAATTAATTAATGTTGAGTCTTTCATATTCCAGGTTTAGGAACTCTAACGGTTTTTTATTTTACAGGTATGGCTCCAGGTCGACGTCCTCATCAGGTTTGGGCATAAAATGTCTAGTAGGCTGTCCTAGTAGATCGCCACAGGGTAGAGGTTGACGACGATGACACTTGGAGGAAGACACTCTGAGAGTTTTAGCGTCAGAGTCTGCAGAAGTACAAGGGCTCTGTTTCAGTTGTAGTCATGAAATATTGGTTAGAGGAAGTCGAGATTGAATTTAGTTCGATCCATGCTCGGAAGGAGCACTGGGTGTCCTTGGTTGTGACGATGCTGTGTGGAGCAGTGAGGCAGTTGTGGTTCTTTTTCCTCAGGGATTGCAAGGAGTCAACGATCTCATGTGAGGAGTTTCAAGACAAGTTTAGAGTCGAGTTTCTTTCTTCGACCACAAAGGCGTCCAGTCTCCAGGAGCTTCTTAACCTTGAACAGGGGATTCCCAGTGTTCGAGAGTTTGGAATCCATTTCAGGAACCTTTTATGATATGCTTCAGACCTGTTTCCAGATGAGGAGGCCAGGGCGAGACATTTTGATGAGGCTTTGTGTCCAGAGATCCAGCACCAAGTCACCCCATTTATGCTGAAGACATATCTTGAGGTACTGATGAGGGCAGAGGTTGTTAAGAGGACCTTGACCAGGACTGGATCATCATGAGAGGGGAGTCATCATGATTCCTCACGTAGAAGAGTTGTGGTCCATGCTTCCCAGTTTTTAGGGCAGAAGAGTTTCTGTTCAGCTGGGGGTAGGTCCCAGCCCTTCACATCGCATTTCACTAGAGGTATAAACTCTCAGGCCTATGCCAAGGGATCATGCACTTTTTTTCTTATGGTGGTCATGGTAATCAGCAGCGGGAGTGCCCAACCTTTTAGAGCAGTCATTGTGCACCAGGTGCTACGCTCTAGGTTCCTCTGTTGAGGCAGTTCCAGCTGAGGCAGTAGCATCAGGTTTCACTAGCTTTAGATCAGTAGAGGGTATATGGGGAAGGCAGAGGACATCCCCATGATTCTCTCCATCCTCAAAGAGCATAGCGCGGCCATGGTGGTGGTTGTTATCATGGTTAGAGAGGTCGTGGAGGAGGTTGTGGTCAGCTTCATGCTCTAACATTGCTAGCTCCAGGTAATCCAGACGTCGTTCGAGGTACCCTTTTCTTGTTTTCTACCTTGGTGTATTCCTTGTTTAATTCAGGATCAACACACTCCTTCATTTTACCTACCCTTGTCCATGCTTTGGGACTTGAGGTAGAGAGACTTCCAGTGCCCTTGGTGTTGACTATGCCAGTTGGAGGTCGAGCTGACTTGTTTGAAGTATGTAGAGATTGCGAGCTAGTTTTAGGGAAACACCACTCTTGGGGAGATTTCCTATGTTTATGAATATAACCATATGATGCCATCCTCAACATGGATTGGTTGTATTCAGTGCATGCTATCGTGGATTGCTTCAGGAAGAAGGCCATTTTCATTGGTGCAGATGGAGAGCCAGTGGTGTTTGTTGGTGAGCGAGATCCTCATATGGGTCATAGGCACGTCTATCCTTATCATCCATTATGGCTGATATGATGTTTAGTTCATCGGATGTTTAGTAGTTGGCTTTTCCTAGGGTTGTAGAGGAGTACCCTAATGTCTTTCTAGAAGAGGTTGTAGTATTACCCCCTCGACGAGAGATCGAGTTTGGGATCGAGCTACAACCATGAGAATCTCCTATCTCTATGTATCTATATAGGATGTCCCCTTCTGAGTTACGAGAGATACATATACAGCTTGATGGTCTGTTACAGTGTGGTTTTGTTCGGCCAAGTGTGTCACCATGGGGTGCACCAGTTTTGTTCGTGAAGAAGGCCGACGGCAGTCTGCGGTTGTGTGTCAATTATCATCACTTAAAAAAGTGACAATAAATAATTTCTATACTCTTCCATGGATTGATGATTTATTAGATCAACTAAAGGGTACAAGTTGGTTCTCAAAGATAGACTTGCAGTCAGGATATCATCAGATGCGTGTGAAAGATGAGGATATCCCGAAGACTGCTTTATGTTATCATCATGGGCATTATGAGTTCGTTGTAATGTCATTCGGCGTGAAGAATTATCCAGTTGTATTCATGGAATTAATGAATTCTATGTTCCGTGAGTTCCTAGACAAGTTCGTGGTAGTTTTCATCGACGACATCCTTGTGTACTTCACATCTGAGGAGGAGCATGCAGAGCATCTACAAGCCATTTTGGGAGTTCTTCATCACCATCAATTGTTTGGGAAGTTGTTGAAGTGTGAGTTTTGGGCTTGAGAAGTCCATTTCTTGGGGCATGTTGTGTCCCAACAGGGTGTAGCTGTGGATCCATCGAATATAGAAGTAGTTGTGTCTTGGGCTGCCCCCAAGATAGTGTCAGAGGTGAAAAGTTTCCTTGGTCTCGCAGGATACTACATGAGGTTCATAGCCAATTTCTCACAAATTGCGACTCCTATGATAGATTTGGCCAAGAATGACTAGACATTCATATGGACTGATCAGTTTCAGTCATCTTTCAAGTATCTAAAGGAGAAGTTAGTAAGTGCTCCAGTTCTTTATCTTCCAGCTGAGGGAGTTCAGTTTGATGTTTTCTGCGACGCTTCACATCTGGGGTTAGGATGTGTTCTCATGCAGCATAGGTCAGTTGTTTCTTATGGGTCTCGGCAGTTGCGTCCCCATGAACTTAACTATTCCACCCATTATCTTGAGTTGGTAGCCGAGGTGTTTGCTCTGAAGTTGTGGAGACATTACCTCATTGGTGATCACTTTGTGGTTTTCACTGATCATAAGAGTTTGAGGTATGTTTTCTCCCAGCGTGACTTGAACTTACGATAACATCTATGGATGGAGTTCTTACAGGAATACGACTTCGAAATATCTTATACACCTAGAAAAAGGAATGTTGTAGATGATGCGCTGAGCCAAAAGTCACGTAGTGATGCTGTGCATGAATCCGATAATTCCTGGAGAGTAATGGAAGAACTGTCAGCATTATATCTTGATATGGGAGAAGTTGGGGGTAGAGGTTGTATTTTTCAGATGATGGTACAATCATCCCTAATGCAGAAGGTGGAAGAGTCCCAGTTGGGGGATCTATAGGTTGAGGTCTGGAGAGACTGAGTTGTTTGTGGTGAGACCCTTGATGGTTGGACTGAGGATGAACAACACCGAGTATTGTATCATGGAAGGATTTTTGTTCCTTTGATGATGCACAAGACAGTTATCATATAGTTCCATAGTTCTCCTTTAGCGGTTAATCCTGGAATGACAAAGATGTATCAAGCCTTGAGGAGTTAGTTTTGGTGGCCGAGTCCGAAGCGTGTAGTTGTAGAGTTTGTGTCTCGATGTTTGGTCTACCAGAAGGTGAAGGCCGAACACCGTGTCCCTGGTGGTCTACTCTAGACATTAGAGATTCCTAAGTGTAAGTGGGAGGACATCTCAATGGACTTTTTTATTGGTTTACCTTGAGCTCTGAGAGAACATGATTCTATTTGGGTGGTAGTGGATCGTTTAACAAAATCATCCCACTTTATAGTGATCAACGAGTAGAGATCAGTGAAAGTTTTCTCGAGGCAGTATCTAGAGGAGGTGGTGAGACTTCATGGAGTCCCAAGGACGATCATTTCTGATCGAGATCCTCATTTTATCTCCAAGGTGTGGAGATGTCTCCAACATGCTTTTGGTTCTCATCTATGCCTTAGCACTGCTTTTTATCCTCAAACAGATAGTTTGACAGAGCGAACCATCCGGACTCTTGAAGACATATTACGCTCTTGTGTTCTTGATTTTGGAGGTTCATGGATGAGGCACCTACCCTTGGTGGAGTTTTCTTACAATAATAGTTTTCACTCCACCATCGGTATGGCACCATTTTAAGCCTTGTATGGCCGGCCTTTCTGTTCTCCGTTGTGCTGGACTGGGGTCGGAGAGTCAACAATTCTCGGACCAAAACTAGTGCAGAATACAATAGAGATGGTTCAGGTAATTCGTGAGAGGATGAAGATAGTGCAAGATCATCAGAAATCATATGTTGATCAAATAAGGAGACCCTTAGAGTTTAATGTTAGGGATCATGTGTTTCTGAAGGTGACTCCCCGTCGTGGGCAGCGAAGGTTTGGTCGTGGGAGTAATCTTTCTCCCTGGTTTGTTGGGTCTTTCGAGGTGTTATCTCGTATTGGAGCTATGGCATATCGAGTAGCACTTCCCCCATAGATGAGTCAGATACATGATGTTTTCCATGTATCACAGCTCCATCATTATCTTCATGATGACTCTCACATCATTAATTGGGGAGAGATCGATGTTGATGATGATGCGACCTTTGAGGAGCGACCTATGGAGATCCAAGACCGCAAGGAGAAGGTGTTTCATGGGTGTTCTATTCCCTTGGTTCATGTATTGTGGTGACACGGTGGCATGGAGGAGAGTACCTGGGAATGTGAGTCACATATACGTGCTCATTACCTAGAGTTGTTTGATGTTTAACTCTTTTCATGTAACGATTTCCCCTTTTTGGTTAGACCTTTCATGTTTTATTTATGAATTTATTTTGTTGCTTTTGTGGCTTTCTCTCTTTTTAGAGGTATCTCGATGGGTGGTTGTTTGGACCCCATTTATTTTTCTTTAGATGGGTTTTGAATTCTCAAGGATGAGAATGTTTTGAGAGGTATCTGAGGTAATGTACCAGACCTATCTGGTCTATTACTTTGTGAAAATGTGGTGTTTGAGGTGTTCTGGGAGGTCAAGGTGACTTATCCCCAACACTTTGCCAAATTTCCAATTCTGTGAACTGTTCCATCAGTGAACAGTTCTATCGGTAACCTCTAATGGTATCCTCTCTTTCCTTTTCCAAATTTCTAATTCTGTGAACAGTTCCATCAGTGAACAGTTCTATCAGTAACCTCTAACATTAACCTCTCTTTTCTTTTCTAAATTTCCAATTCTGTGAATACTTCCATTGATGAACAATGTTCTATCGGTGAGGTTCTAATAGTGAGGTTCATGAACAGTGTTCTAACGGTGAGGTTCATGAACAATGTTCTAATGGTGAGGTTCATGAATAGTGTTCTAATGGTGAGGTTCATGAAAAGTGTTCTATCGGTGAGGTTATAATGGCGAGGTTTGTGAATAGTGTTCTAACGGTGAGGTTCATGAATAGTGTTCTATCAGTGAGGTTCATGAACAGTGTTCTATCGGTGAGGTTCTAACGGTGAGGTTCACGAATAGTGTTCTAACGGTGAGGTTCATGAACAGTGTTCTAATGGTGAGGTTCATGAACAACGTTCTATCAGTGAGGTTCATGCATAATGTTCTATCGATGAGGTTCTAACGGTGAGGTTCATGAACAATGTTCTAACAGTGAAGTTCATAGACAATGTTCTAACGGTGAGGTTCATGAACAATGTTCTATCGGTGAGGTTCATGAACAGTGTGTTATTGGTGAGGTTCTAATGGTGAGGTTCATGAACAATGTTCTAACGGTGAGGTTCGTGAACAATGTTTCCAGCTTCCTACAGTTTCACCCCTTTAGCATTTTCCTTTGACGTAAAATGCATTTAAAACCCTGTTTTAAGGACTCTAAGGGAAATTCAAAGGCCATAACTCCTATATTAATTATTCCTATGTCTCGGGATGTTTTTACTTGTTCAAACCACGTGGTTTAATGCGATCTGTTTTTAATGGGAAATTAAGAATATCTTAAACTGTCACCCCGTTAAATCTTCTAAAGGGAAGGGATATCTTCCTCCCTATTTCTTTCTCCTTGTTCTCGGGTGTGAGATGCTCGAACATCCCATTCCTTATCATAGTAGTTGCACAGTCAAACTTTCCTCCTTGGATTGGTTCCGCTCTGTTTTGATGCAACCAAGCAGTATCGATCAATCTTCGATATAAGGTATGTGTTATCGTTGTTCTTTTGGGGTTCATCTTCTCCTGTTTATCATTTCCATATTATATAATGTAATATCCATGCTTTTAATAGAGTTTTCTTGGGGTTCGGTTGGTGCGGTCATACCGTGGCATCCTCGGGTGGGTGCAATTGTTGCGAGAGGAGGATCGCGACCCGTTGTGTGGATAAAGAACGTCAAGAACTGTTTGAGGTAGGGGATTCGTTGATTCTCTCTTATTTTATGTGAAAATGTATCGTTAGCATGTTTTATCCCACTATATGACAATGGAATTGACATAATAAATATTTGAACCAGATAAATAAATTTATATCGATCGTATGTTATTGCCCCTTGTTTTTCTAGATAGTGTGATATCTATGCTTGCTTTGATTAGCTGTTTGTTCTTGATGGAAATCGGTAAAGAACATAAATTGGGATTAATTGATAATTGTTTGGCTAAAGATAAAGAGGCATGTAAATGAATCTATTTCTTGTTGTAATTTTATTTTAATCAAATTGGCACAGTAAGCATGTTTAATTATTTGTGATAGCTTACTGATTAGGTTTCCCGAATTTGGAACCTACAAATAATAAATCTGTTAATTCAAGATGGATTAAAGAACTGAGTTTTTGATAATTCCTTAAAGGTTTCTGAGTTACCCTATTTATTATTAAAGGGAAAATATCCCAATTGATATGATGTTTGTTTTCCTACTACTTGTGCTGTGATGTGATCCCGGATGGCCGTTGTGATATGTGGGGGCATGAAGGCTTTTGGTTGTGGCAGTAGATGATGCCTAGAGTGGCAAGATACACCAGTTTATGCATGTGGGTGTCGGGGAGGACACTAGGAATGATGGAATGGGATGGATGTGATTGTTGGATGCTTGCTGATTTTGATTGGTTGTTTATCTGCTTTACTTTTCCCCACTGCTCAAGGCAGTTGGTCTTACTTACCCTTCTTCCGAAAGAGGCGAAGACACGTGGGGTATGCCACATGATTTCTGTGTTTAGCTTCTCAAGGGAAGATGGGTATATTCTCTTCATATAAGCGGCAATGACTCGATGGGTAGTATATCTACTCACCGTGTTGACCCCCTTATGTTTAGTAGCATAGAATGTTTTTCTATAATGCTTGGGAATGTGGGAAAGTGATTCTGTAATGAATAATTGAATAAACGGTGTTAACCCATGGGGTTGGAGTTTGCTGGAACATAATGATGAGGTTGTAATTTTGAAGGAACAGTGGACTTTGGGTGCGATTCTAATGAAATTTAATGTGGAATTGTTCATGGTTAATTAATGTTTACAGAATTAATTAACATAAAGTGGAACTGATAAAAAGGGAATGAAGTAATCTAATATAGCTCTTTAAATGGTTGTGTGCTTATAGGTTACCTAGTCTTAGAAGTAGTAGCCCATAGTCTAAGAGACGTTAGCTGCAGTTGTTTATAAGACTAGGTTATGCCCATAGCATGGTTGTGAGATATAGTATATCTTGTAATTTTTGTGTTTCTATACGCTACTCCACCCTGTCAGTAAGGGCAACTGACACCCCGGGGATTCTGAGCCCTGGGGGGTGTTTTCCCCAATATTACGGTGGGAGCATGGATGGATGACTACCCCCTTTGGCCCCACTCTCTTCTCTTAGTAGTTACTTGTCCTGACAGGCACATTGGTTAGTTTTCCCCATATATGTGTGTAGAGGGATGTAATGGCTTGTGGTTATTCACACACATATATTCTGGATATAGTTTTCTATGGACTACTATAGGTGTAACGTGTATAGGCTGTGATGGCTTGAGGATCCTTACTCGGTGTATGGGCTGTAATGGATTGAGGTATAATACCCGACGTATGATACAAGTTATGCGAGCTATGGTGGCTTCTGGAAACTACCTGGTTACTTTGGTGTGTGAACGTGGTGGTTTTATTGCATGAGGTGCATATTGTGGTGCTTCGCCCAGGTGTCTGTGGGCAATCCTTTTTGAAGAGAGATGCTTAGGACGTATGACGTCGGGGCAAAGTGGAAAACCTGTGGGGAAGTAGTAGCGAGGTACCCTTGATATTCTTTATTATATGATATATTCTTGTATGCATTACTTGGTGAGAGTAGCCATGGTGAGGTTGGGAACTTAGCATACCTATTTAGGTGATGATTTAGTTTCACTTGTTGTTCACTGTGCTTAGGCATGCTTTCTTTACTTTTGCACGAGAGGCTTTGGGGAGGATCCTACTGAGTATACTGTTATACTCACCCTATGTATATATAAACTGTTTTCAGGTCACTTGGAGCAGGTTGGAGATCAGGCTGGTTACTAATAACTTGTGGTTGTAGGAGCTGTTCGAACTTGTGGTTGCTGCTGTTTTACTTTCTTTTGGGTACTTGCGATTTCCCCTTCCATTTGTAGTACTTTTTCATGACATTACATATGTTCACTTGGATTTTATTTTATATTTCAGTTCTGATTTTGAGCTGGTTAGTGTCTATCGTATCTCTCTCTTCCGCATGTGTTCTCTTAGAGGGTAATGCCTCCCATTTGTGTGTTTACTATACCCTCGGTGCTAGTTTCCAACTCGAGGCCTACTGGAGGCGGGACTTGGGGGTCATTTTCTACCTTCTCACATCGCCGGCCCATGAGGGGTACAGTTTGTGGGGTGGGGGTCGTGGCACTAGAGAAATGTGGATTCAAATGTATTTGAGCATGATGTATATTATCCTCTTTTGGTAAGTTAATTTTATGGTTCAAATACATTTTTAGGGGATGAATAATTTAAGGAAGTATTGTTTTTTATTTTCATATGGATATTTTCAATGACCATGTGATTTTTTTAAAGTTGTTAGAATATCATTTGAGAGATTCTATAATCTTTCTAAAGTAAGTAGAATTTTTTTAAAATCAGATGTTGGTAATTATCTTTTTATTGTAAATAAAAAATACTACAAGACTAGACATTTAAATTATAATGTTAGGATTGTTTTTCAATGGAAAATATCTTCCATTTTATCAAGAAAATGATATAAGGATACAATTAAGAACCAAAAGTGTGTCTTTTAGATTGTTCTATGAAATTATGAAATCTGAATCTGGATATATTTATATGGTCTAATATTATAGTGATCAAAATTTTAGTAGTTAATATGAATTTCCTACTGTATGTAAGATTGTTGAATCAAGTTTTAGTAAAGATATTGAATAAAGAGGATGTTATGAATGTGGCAAGTCCTAAAAGGAAAAAAGAAAATCCAATCAATGGGGAGATAATATTTCAAATGTTATTAGTTTATGACTTCAAAGATAACACATTTTTTGATAAGACTTTGGTAGTTACTTCATCTAAATTTCAAAAATTATTATAAGAAATCGATAAATTTCCTTTAAAGAGAAATTCATCTTAAACTTATACTTCAGATAAGGATACAATGAAGAGAACTAAAAATGTTGAGGAATTTGAAAAATTTATAAAAATTCCTTTGGATAAAATTATATTTGAGAATAAAGATGCATTAATAGATCCATAGGGAGAGTCTTTGAAGAAGGAAAACTATTTAAGTGATAGGATCAATAAATTTGTTAATAATATAGCAGGTTTTTAAAGAATAAACTAGAGGTAATCAAGAAGAATGAGAAAATTAAGGGTGTAAAAATATTATTATGATTAGATAAAGTATAGGAAAAAATAACATAGAGTATGAGAATTATATAATTGGTTGAAGAGAAGAAGAAGAAAAATCACACCCTAAAAATGATGAAATCACAAATTTATAGAGAAATATTTCTCAATGTAACATTAAATGAACAATTGAAACTGAATGATCCGTTGAAGAGGTATTAATGATTTTAAGTAAAAGGAAAAGGTGTCATCTCAGAGGTTTTAGAAAAATAATTTTCCCCTTCTTCACTACAATGGTAAAATGGAATTACTAATTTAAATCATAATAAAGTTAATAGAATAGTTGTTCCTACATATAATGTCTATACATCTCATCCATATGAATTTCAGCTCAAACAATTCAAAATAATAGATTTTAAACCATATGATGTTCAATTTAGGTTTTATTAAAAAAAATTCCTGATGAAAATGATTTTATAAAAGATTTTGAAGATAAAAAATGATCTGGGAAGAAAGTTTATGCTCAATTAAAGGATTTTTTTAGATGATTTATCTCTTATTAAATCTTATTTCAACACATATATTACTACTATCTCCTATCAATCAAGAAATTTTGTTTCAAAATCTATTTCATCTAAATAATTATCAAGCTCAAGCTCATGTTATTCATCAAGAACTTATGAGAAAAATATAGATGAAAGAAATTTCATGAATTATGATCCTATAGATATCGAGTATTATTCTCCAAAAAATATTAAAGAATCATAAGATTATAAAATTATTTATAAAAGTAAAAATAAGATAAATTATTTTTCTTATTATTCCATATATTTAATAACTACTAGATCTTTCAACCAAATTTTGAATACAATTTTCATTATGATAAGGAAAATAAACCCCTATAACAACTTAATCCCTAATCTTAATGCCATGAATGAGAGTTCTCTAATGTCAGATGTAGATTTTTCAAAATATAAAATTAAAAATTTAGTTAATAGATCAAGTTGAAAAAGTTAAATAAGAGTTTAAGGAAGTAAGGATATAAATTGACATTTGTTAAAAAAATAAATTGAGATCCCAAGTGATATATGTAAATGCTATTATTGAGCATGTAATTTTACTTCATCAGATCTACAATATCCTCTATAATAAATAAATAGTTCTTTATTGCGTTATAAAAGATCCCCAAAGTAATGTTTATGGGATTTCTTCTTCAGTTTATGATCTAAAGTATCTTGTTGAAATTTAAAATAATAAATTTTAATATCATAATCATAATATGGATGATTAGGATTGGAAACTAGAATATTAGAATCTTAAAATGAGTTCCTTGGAAGAGAAGCTGAAATCCTAAGAAACCAGTTTTTCAATAAAGGTTTCTAAGTTCGAGTATATATTCAAGTCTCTATATGATATTTTGTTACATAATCATGAGTACATAAAGAATTTATAACACTTGATTGAAAAAAAAATTAAAAAGGATTTATATTTTAAATTTTTTGATTGTTTGAAATATCAATATTTTCTCTATAATCCTTCCAAATACAATATTTTTGTTGATGTTTCAATTTTTTAATACATTTACTTGTTTATTTTTACCACTATTTGTATAAATAACTTGAATGTTTAATATATGATTCATTACTTAACATTTCCAACTTCTTCTTAATCCAACTAAAGGATTTTTATTTTATTTTCTTAAGATAAAACCTTTTTCTATTTCCTTCTTTCTAAAAACCATAGTTGGGTAGAAAGTTAAAAAATATTAGTCTCTTATAATGACAGAGAATATTTTCTAAGGGGTATATGGTATTAAAAAGTGTGAAAATATTTTAAGATAATAATTTCATTGAAAATAAATTGAAGATAATGTTTTTAAAATGTTATTCAAATGAGTAGTTTTAGAAAAAAAATTATAAAATTTAAATTTCTATATCTAAAGATATACTTGGGGTAATAAATGAAGTATTTTTAGAAAATTTTAATTTTTATTTGAGTGTTTTTGTTTTTCAAAAATGGGGATATTTTTGATTATTTAACTTCACATCCCATCTTTTAAAAAACAAAATAAAATTCATTTTATTATAAATCTAACATAATTTTTTATTATATATTTATTTTTTCTAGATATATAAAACAGTTTAATGAAATACTGATAACATGATGTTTATAAAAATTCCAATGTTACATATTTATCAAAATGAGACATTATAAGGAATTTCATAATACTAAAATTCTATGGTTTTCATTTGGATAATTGTAATAGTGAAAAAGAAACCTATCAACATAAATGGAAAGAATCCAAGTCAATCGAAAGGTGAACAATGAATTTCTATTGATACCATTGTGACTAACCCCAATATTTGTGGATTTTGACCAATGGATTTCTGTTTATAAATAGTGTACCACCTCATGAACCTGAGGAGTAACAGTACATACAATAATAAATCAAGAATTAAAAAAATAACCATCTTGAAGATCTAAAATATCTTGTGACTTGAGCACTTCAATTTAGTGTAATTTTTTATTTTGAGTCTTTATAGTAAGAGATACCATTGTGAGGCTTTGTAAATATGTTAGTAATTTCGTATATATTTGTTTTATTAAGCTACCAATTATGTAGTGAGAAAACATAGCCGATGGTTAAGTAATAATTACATGAATATACCTATTATATAGTGATAAATACTAATCAATTGTTTATAGTAACATAATCATAGAGATACATGATTCTATAGCAGGGAAAATTTGAGCTACCGATTGTAGTAGTGGGGGAATTCCTGATTAGGATGACCGAGGTATTCTTGAGAAAGGAATACATAGAAAATATTTTGAATTTTAATAAGAAAATATCATTCTATAGGTTTATAGTTGAGGATACCTTATATTAGGTCTATAGATATAACATTTTACTAGGTTTAAATGTGATATTTATAATATCATTTTAAATAAATAGTTGATATTTTAATCAATAAACCATATTTAGTTATTAAAACATAAATGATATTCTAAATTACTCTTTTAGTAGATTTTATTTCAGTTTATTTAATAATTTTTTTATTTTAATTTTTCATAATGATTTGACCATAAAATAAAAATAAAAATTCTACTATGATTTTATTCTTTGGTTTATTAGTTTTCTTTAATGCTGATATGTTTAATAAGTACCAATAAATTTTTTTATTTTAATACTTTCATCTCTTTAGGAGTATTATAATTTTTATATTTTAAATGAAAATTTACCAACCCTTTGGTTGTATAGTTTCTATATCATTCATAATTTTTGTGCCTATAGACATATAATGCGATTTCGAGGAAAAAACCTTCTCTCTAGTATCATAATAAAAATTAGAGTTTTTTTTTTTCTGATATTTGTTAATTAAAAATCACAACAAGGATTAGTCTTATTGTGTTTGATAGGAGAACCTTATATATTACTATTCTCCTTATGTTTTTTTGTATTGGGTTTGTGTGGATAGAAATTACCCTTCATCTCAACTCATGGTAAAGGTTGTTTAAAATTAAACAAAATAAATATTTTAAGATCACTAATTTTCCACTTATATATGATCTCATAAGAATACTATAGGTGGATAAAAAATATATATTTTAGAATAATTTAATAGATACTTTTTTTGAATGTCACATGGCATAAATCTCTCTAAAAATACTTATATAAGACATATGAGGATATTAAAATGCTGAGTAGAACTTTGTACGCTTCCTCAATGGATATATCACATATTTTATTATGTATACTAGATTTTATATTGATAATACATACATTATAGTATGAAAATATCAAATAAATATAACAGAATGACATGGGTAGTATTCAGGACTATCCTATAGTATACGAGAAAGTACAAGGGATGTGTACTAGGAAATTAGATTGAAAGAACACTAGTTATAAGGGAAGATAAATTATTATTTATTTGGATAAAATATACAATGATATCTTAAAATTGTTGGAATTTTTCCTAGAAATTAAAGTATTATCATAATATAAATTATGATAAGGTTAATAAAGTGGCACTATCCAAGATGTTAAGGTCATGATAGAAGAAAAAAGTGGTATACTCGAGGATATCATCCATTGAAGGAGTTTCACACAAGAAGTTGAAGTCGCAGAATTCATATTTACCATATTGGAAAATGTTGTAGGATAAATAAATAAATAAATAAATACATAAATCACCAAAATCATGATATTATCACATGATAGATAATAGGTTGATGGTTATTAAGTTAGATCTACTATATGTTGGAGTATTTTAAAAGTTGATTTCCTTAACCTAACATTAATGGAATGTATTAATTACCATATCGCAAATACAAATAGTTATACATGATGTTATCTTACCATAATAGCTCGACTTATTCTTCATGTCTATTTACATATTAATTTATGTAAATTATTTATCGAATAAATGTTTATATCCATTCTCATATATAATGAGAACATTGAGATACCATGAAACTAATATTAAACATATTTATTATAATATTGATAATTCAAACTAATGAAAGATAGAAGATATATGACTATATGGTTTTGGGGGATCATAAGCATTAATAATTCTTCTCATGAAGTTCTCACATGGCATTATTAAGTAGATGAGATCATGGGGACTAACCCATAAATAGTAACACTACATGTTTTGAGTATCATTGGATGTTACTATCTACAATCATGTATATTGGACTTTGGAATTGTGATCATTATTATCAAGTATCATTTTATTACATGTTTTGTTTCAAGAAAATGACTATGAAATTTATATTCTATCATGTTATCTTTCATTGGATGTGTTATTAGTGGTATGAAAATGAAAAAATGATCAAGATATGATTTAATATTTTTAAAAGGAAAAAGGATATCTTTGTAGGATCGAAATATAATATGAGATGCTCAATATACAAGAGGGGGGGTGAATTGTATACTTTAAAAATTCCTTTGGAACCTTTAAAGTTAGTTATGAATAACTAAAGTTTCCTTAAGAAAAGGAAAGGACTAAGTTTAACAAAGTTAAAATAAGTAAATTCACAACACCTCTAACACCGAACTGAACTAGGAAAGAGATTCCAAAAGTAGGTTCCGGAAATATGGTTCCGGAAATTGAAACTTAACAAAAGTTACAATATGAGATTCTACCTTAAAGCGTATAGAATCTAAATGAATCAGAGTAAGTAAGGAAGTATAAGAAAGTTATACTTTCCTTAAGATACAAATTGCAGCGGAATAGAAACAAGTAGTAAAACTACTAGTAACAAGATAATAGTCTTTTATCCCAAAGAGAAGGGTATCCAACAACCTTGGATAAAGGTCCCTTGATTTATACTTTCAAGCAAGTCTGTCTTACCCACACCAGGGTAAGCCCTCGATACGAAGATCGGAGTCTCTGTCTTGCTATCCCCGCAAGCCCTCAACTTCAAGGTAGTTGGCAACCTCTGTCTTCCTCAGCAAGGAAGTCCTCGATCTTTAAGGTAGTCGGCAACCTCTGTCTTTCTCAGCAAGAAAGCCCTCGATCTTTAAGGTAGTTGGCACCTCTGTCTTCCTATCCCCGGAAGCCCTCGAATGTACTCAGCAACATTCGGAGTCGCACGAATCTTTGAGAGTTGATAAGATACTCTCTCTCTAGAAATCACTTCAACAGCATGTAAGCACTTTTTCAGCAATCCTCATATGCATCAGCACCGAGATCTTTCAAATGAGCTCCTATTTATAGGTAAGGTCGGCTCCTTCTCCAACGGTCATATTTCCCTTAAAGTTCGGAGGGACCTGTACACGTGTCACTTAGACAACGGTTAGTTTATAACAAAATGGACGACATCGTTTTATAACAAAACAATTGTAACAGAATGCACGACATCGTTTTAAACTCTAACATAAAAGTTCGGAATAGAAACTTCGGAGTAAAGATTCAGAGTGAATAAATTCAGAGTGTATAAAACAATGATAATCAGATTCTGTTTAATAGGTGAATTCGGAATGAGAATTCGGAGTACGAATTCGTCATCAGAAATCGTAATGAGAATTCATCATCAGAATTCGTAATGAGAATTCGTCATCAGAATTCGTAATGAGAATTCTTTATCAGAATTCGTAATGAGAATTCGGAATGAGATTTCTTCATTAGAATTCGTAATGGGAATTCTTCATTGGAATTCGTAATAAGAATTCGGAATAGGATTTCTTCATTAGAATTCGTAATGAGAATTCTTCTTCAGAATTCGTAATGAGAATTCAGAATGGGATTTCTTCATTAGAATTCGTAATGAGAATTCTTCCTCAGAATTCGTATTCTGACTCTGGAATAGAACTTAGTCAGAATTCATATCCGGAATTCGGAATGAAACTTCCTTATAGTTCTTGTCCAGAACCGAATCCTAAAACAGAATGCTTTATATCAAAGTTTCAATGATTCCGAGAAAATGAATCCGAAACTTATACTTAAGAAAAATATGAATGAAAATATGATAAGGATAATTTTTCTTATAAAAGCAATTTTCCTTAAGAAAGCAATTTTCCTTATAAAAGCAATTTTCCTTAAGAAAGCATTTTTCCTTAAAGATAAGGTGTTTGTGATTTTCAAAAACAAGAAGGAATGGAAAAGTCATAAGGAAAACCTTATTGACTCAACAATCTCCCCCTTTTTGGAAAGCACAAACATCCTTACGAAAAAGCTATTCTAAGAAGAAAGAAACACTTTAAAGCTTATCTCCCTTAGTTTAAGAAAATAGATGAATACGACTAACTCCCCCTTAGGCTTTGAATCTCTAAGGATCGTATTCATATTTCCGGAGTGATGTTTCTTTAAGAAAAACTCCCCCTTAAACAAACTCTTATTAGAGTTCTTTTTCCTTGGGTATTTTTCTTTCTCCCCCTTTGATAAGCACTTATTAGATCTGCTCTTTTTCTTAAGGATCTTTTCCTTCTCCCCCTTTGTGATTTTCAAAAAGACAACAATAGAAACAACAAGCACGATTCTCATTATATTTGAAATGTCAGCAACAAAAAACAGATTACAACAAAAAGATCGGATTGGTCATTTCGGATATTTCTCCTTCGACATAAGCCCCTTAAGAATTGTCTTGATCTTCTTGAGGTCCTTGTGATCTTCCTCTGCTTGCTTCTCTAAGGCAACTATTCTTGCTGACTGAGCTTGAATTATTTCTTCCTGAGCCTTCAACTTTTCTTCCTGAGCTTCCATTTTCTCTTCCTGAGACTTTATCCTTTCTAGAAAATTGATCCGATGATCTCTTTCAAATTTCCAACTTTGATTAACAGAGTTGAGCTTTCCATTCAGATCTCTTACTTCCTGACTCCGAATGTTCTTTTCCTCTGTTAATTTCTCATCAAATGATGCAGTCATCTCATGAAATTTCTTGTCCTCGGTTTGAAAAGCATCCTTAACATTTTCCTAAAACTCATCCAGCAACCACATCTCTTCCACATTCTTCTTCGACCAGCTTGTCATCCTTTTGCAAGATCTTTTATGTGCTTCATAACCGACGGAGAAAGTTTTGAACTGAGATTCAATTTCTACACACTTATCCATTACCGTGGATACAGAGTCGGTTTTCTGATTCAGGGCATGTTGGAGCATCTGACACCGAGAGTCAATACTGGAGAAGGTTGGAATAGTTCCCACCAACTTCTTCAAGGATTGAACAACAAAATCGTGCCCCAACGATGATGACTCCGAATCCGAAATTCTGCTAGGAGAATTTTCTTCCTCAACAAGCTCCAACTTCCTCTTAGAAGTACTACCAGCTTCCTTCCTTATCTTCCTTTCTGAACTCGGGGTATCAGCAAGAATTTGCTTTCCCTTATCTTTTTCCGGAATTGAAACCTGTTCCGGAGATCTGTTCTCACTATCAGAGACTTGAACAATTTTATCTTCCTCATCAGCAACTTCTTGAACATTGGCTTCTACGTTTCCCATCTGAGCAGCATCAAGTAAAATATGTTCTTGACAAGTAACTTCTTCTTCTCCTTTCTCTTCTTCCATATTCGGAGTGACAAGCTTCGAAGACTGAGCTTCAGACGTTCGGAGCGACAAGTGTTCCGAAGGAGTTCCTTTGTATTCATCTACTTGTTTGAGCACATCTCCTGTCTCACCACTCCCTTCAGCCGCTTCTTCAACCTCTTCCACTTGCTCTACTTCCTCAGTAGCAACAGCCTCTTCTGGAGTAACAAGATTTCTTCCTGGAGTCTCAGGTAGAGATTCCAGAGAAAAAGATCTTGGAACTGGAATGGTTGCTGAAACCATTTCGTTGAATTTTAACAAAGCTTGCACAGCCTCGGCTTCTGACATTTTCTTCTTCAGCTTCTTTTCCTTTGCTTGTTTCTCGAGCTCATCAGCAGCCTTCTCTTTCAGAGCTTTAGCCTCTGCAGGATCCAATCCGAACTGCGGATCTCCTTCCTTCCTCTTTTCCTTGTCAGCTCTCCACTTCGCTGCAACCTCATCAGTATATGTCTTCTTCTTCTTAGGCTTAGGAGGTGCGGAATGGACTTCCTTAGACTTAGGTTCCTCAGCATCAATTGCCACTTCTTTCTGCTTCCTCTTCCTTACCGGCTTGGATGATTCCGGATCAGCAACTTTCGGAGCCACTTCTTCCTGAGGAGGAAGATCAATGAACTTTCCTGACTCCTTGTCAAAAGTTATATTCATTCTCTTAAGAGTTGCATTACTGAGCAACATGATCTTGCAAACTTTCGGCTTAGAACTGCAAGCAACCTTAAAGGATTCTAGGCACCGAACTATCAGCTTCGACAATATTGCCGGGTACATCACTATCTGAGCTCTCAGATTCCCCTTCTTCAAATTATCAATGTTGAGAAGAATATGCTTCATCAAGTTGAACTTTCTTAGGTTTATCAGGAAATCCAAGATGTATATCTCACTCTTCTTCATGCTATCCTTATCTCCTTTTCTCGGTACAATAAGCCCTTGCACCCATAACTCCAAAATCCGGAAGTTTGTAGAAAGACTTGCAATTTTCGGAGCCTTGTCATCATCCAATCCGAGAATTTCTAAAGCTTTCTCCTTGTTGAAACTACCCAAGGAGTCTGGCAGAACGTGCGAGATAAACTCAGCTTCACCTTCATAACTCAATCCTACCAAGCTTGCAGCCTTGGTGTAAGATAGCTTATAAGTCTTTCCATATGATTTGAAAGAAAATTTCTCTCTATTATCTTCTATGAAGAAAGCCACTGACTCATAAAATTCGACAAGCAAGTCTGAGTAGACTTCATCTTGGTTGCCGGTTTTTGATACCGCAACATCCTCCCAGCCATTCAACTTGATATTCTTCGAGATGATAGAATCATAATTGCTGAAGAAATTCGGATGAACTAACCTCTCTCTGTAGATTAACCACTGAGAAATGGGCTTGGTTGAAGACATTTCTTGAGAAGCTAACTCTGCAGACATTCGGATCTGAAGACTCTGAGAAGTTCGGAACTGAAAAACTGAAGTTCGGAACGGACTTAAATCAGAGAGTCAGAGCTTCAGCACGCAAAAGCTTGAAATCGATGTGGGACGATAAAATAGGGTCCCCTTTATATAGGCAATGGGATGACGGTTCAACTTCCTTGGTTGATCTAACGGTTTAGAATGATCTGAGATCAAATCTGACGGTCGAGAGTTTGAATCCGATCTTTTTGAGGTTTTTACTAAAGTAAAGAATTAAGAAATTCAAAAACCGAAAACATACTATAAGAAATTGCCAGCAAGTAAATATGATTACGAAAACTTCAGTAAGGAAATCATACCTTTCGGATTAGCTTAGGAAAGTTATTCGTAATGGGTAATATAAGGACGACTACGAAAAATTCAATACGAAAAATTCAATACGAAAAACTCAATACGAAAAACTCAATACGAAAAACTCAATACGAAAAACTCAATACGAAAAAAATAAAATATGAAAAACAAAACTTGGTACGAAAATCTGGTTATGAAAGTCCCAGTACGAAAGTTGTCCATTCCTGAAATTTTCAATACGAATACTTTCATTCCAGAAGTATTCTGTACGAAAATATCCATTCTGGAAAAATGGTAGTTCCGGAAGTTTTATTCCGGAAATTTTCATTCCGAAAAGTTTGAAAACAAATTTTGAAAAACTTTGTTAAACAAACAATCAAATGTACTCCCCCTATGAAAAGGAGTTTATTACTGTAAGGAGATTTTTCAACAGAAAGTTAATTAAGGAAGATTACCTTACGGTTATCATTCCTAACTTTTGTTTAATATATTCAAATCTATCAGAAGGCAAGGATTTTGTGAAAATATCAGCAAGTTGATCTTGCGTTCCGATAAACTGAAGAATAATGTCTCCTTTAGTTTTGATAATCTTTTCAAAGAAGCTTTTGTTACCAGTCATGTGCCGGGAACATCCACTATCCATGTACCAAATATTGTTGCTGGAACTTTCTTTATTTTCCTGAAATTAAGAACAAAGTTAGACTTTCGGAATCCAAACTTGTTTGGATCCGAGATTTCCAGACAATAAAATTTTAGGTACCCACATTTTCTTAGAAAAGTAAGCTTTATGAAAACCTAAGGATTGGGTTTTGTTTAAGGAACAACTTCTTGCCCAGTGACCACCACATTGACATTTAGTGCAAAATGGGGCACTTTGAGGAACAAAATAATTGTTGCTGAAAACAGGTTTTGCATGGGTATAACCAAATCCGGATTTATTTCTTAAAGGTCGTATTTGAGAATACATCTTATCAAAATTTTCTTTACCATGGGTAAAGTTTGATAAACACTTCTTTAAGGAAACAATTTCGGACTTGAGTTTTACAACCAAGTTTTTATCCTCAAAATCATTAGTTTTAGAACTAGAGTTAGGCTCGAAAACATTTTTCATAGAAATTACTTTTTCTAATTCTTTAGAAAGTTTATTCTTCTCAGAATTTACTTCCTCAAGATTTTTTGAAATATTTTCAAAATCAGCATTTTTCTTATCAAGATCTTTAGAAAGATCTGATATCTCTTTAGTAAGAATAGAATTCCTAGAGTTTGCCTTATCAAGTTTCTTGTTGAGTTTGGAATTCTCAATCTCAAGAAGTTCAGCAAACCTAGAGACTTCTTCAAAAGTAGGTAAAGTATTTTCCTCATCAGAAGATGATTCTTCATCAGAAGAGTTATAATACTTACTATCATTTGAATTTAAAGAAACATTGGTCAAAGATTCAGCATTTCGTACCTTAGCTATAAGACAATGATTATCAATAGGTAATCTGGCTATAAGACCAAGATTCTTCTGTCCTGAAGATTCATAATCAGAAGATTCATCTGAAGAGTCACCACCACTGGCACTCCAGGTGTCATTAGCTTTCAGAACTTTCTTAGCTTTGGCTTTGTAATACTTCTTCCTGTTCCTGTCTGAATGCCTTCCCTTTCTTTCTTTCTTTTTGAGCATAGGGCAATCTGGTCTAATATGTCCAGCTCTCTTACATTCATAACAAGTAACTTCTCCATCTTTCTTATCTTTCCTGTCCTTCTTCTTATACTTGGATTGAAAGTTTCTCTGTCCAGCTATCTTGTTCATTCTTCGAGCAAGATTGGCTAATTCATTTTCTGAAACTTCACTTTCACTAGATTCGGATTGGAAAATAACTTTCTTCGATTTAGATCTTGTTACTCTCTCAGGAGTCTTAGTTTTCGTCTGATTTGAAGTTGAATTAAAAGCAACTGATCCATTTCCATTCTTCTTCTTGATGTTGTCAGCATCTCTCTTCATTCTTGTCTCATGTTGTAGAAGAGTTCCAAATAATTCATCAAGAGTAATTTGAGTAACTTTCCTGTTCTCATCTATAGCTGTTCTCTTGGATTCCCACTCATTAGGCATAATGTCGATTATCTTGTCCACAAGAGCTTCATCATCTAATCCTTTCTCTCCCATAGATTGTAGACTGTTGACAATAGTCATAAACCTCTGTTGAACTTTACAGATAGGTTCTCCATAAGGAAAATTGAAGCCATGATATTCAGCTCTAAGCATAGCTCTTCTAGTCTCAATCACCTTGGAAGTTCCAAAGTGTGTAACTTCTAATTTCTTCCATATACAGTTAGCTGCTTCACAAGAAGATATTTGGCTATATATATTTCTAGTCATTGAACATAATAAAGTGTTGCGTACCTTATAATTGAGTTGATATTCTTGCTTTTCCTGGTTAGTGAAGGTTCTGACTTCCTTGTCAGGAATTTTATAATCACCAGTAAGCATGACAAAGTTATCTACTCCAGTATTGATGACAAAAGTCTTCATACGATCTCTCCAGTATTCATAATCATTACCATCGAAAATAGGTGGTCTTGTAGGATTCAGATTGTCAATAGATCCAACATTCATTCCTGCCATACTAGAAATAACTTGGAAACAAACTTGTTAATAGCAAAAGATTCGTAATCAAAAAGTTCGGAATGAGAAAAGTTCGGAATGGAAAAATCGGAATGACAAAGTTCGGAATAGAAAAGTGAGCAAGAAAAACTTGTATGTGAGTACAAGTATTTCAGTAACCTTGGCTCTGATACCAAATGTAAGAATGGTATAGAGTAAGAGGTTTCCAACCTCTGATACCAATTGTAGGATCGAAATATAATATGAGATGCTCAATATACAAGAGGGGGGGTGAATTGTATACTTTAAAAATTCCTTTGGAACCTTTAAAGTTAGTTATGAATAACTAAAGTTTCCTTAAGAAAAGGAAAGGACTAAGTTTAACAAAGTTAAACTAAGTAAATTCACAACACCTCTAACACCGAACTGAACTAGGAAAGAGATTCCAAAAGTAGGTTCCGGAAATATGGTTCCGGAAATTGAAACTTAACAAAAGTTACAATATGAGATTCTACCTTAAAGCGTATAGAATCTAAATGAATCAGAGTAAGTAAGGAAGTATAAGAAAGTTATACTTTCCTTAAGATACAAATTGCAGCGGAATAGAAACAAGTAGTAAAACTACTAGTAACAAGATAATAGTCTTTTATCCCAAAGAGAAGGGTATCCAACAACCTTGGATAAATGTCCCTTGATTTATACTTTCAAGCAAGTCTGTCTTACCCACACCAGGGTAAGCCCTCGATACGAAGATCAGAGTCTCTGTCTTGCTATCCCCGCAAGCCCTCAACTTCAAGGTAGTTGGCAACCTCTGTCTTCCTCAGCAAGGAAGTCCTCGATCTTTAAGGTAGTCGGCAACCTCTGTCTTTCTCAGCAAGAAAGACCTCGATCTTTAAGGTAGTCGGCACCTCTGTCTTCCTATCCCCGGAAGCCCTCGAATGTACTCAGCAACATTCGGAGTCGCACGAAGCTTTGAGAGTTGATAAGAGACTCTCTCTCTAGAAATCACTTCAACAGCATGTAAGCACTTTTTCAGCAATCCTCATATGCATCAGCACCGAGCTCTTTCAAATGAGCTCCTATTTATAGGTAAGGTCGGCTCCTTCTCCAACGGTCATATTTCCCTTAAAGTTCGGAGGGACCTGTACACGTGTCACTTAGACAACGGTTAGTTTATAACAAAATGGACGACATCGTTTTATAACAAAACAATTGTAACAGAATGCACGACATCGTTTTAAACTCTAACATAAAAGTTCGGAATAGAAACTTCGGAGTAAAGATTCGGAGTGAATAAATTCAGAGTGTATAAAACAATGATAATCAGATTCTGTTTAATAGGTGAATTCGGAATGAGAATTCGGAGTAGGAATTCGTCATCAGAAATCGTAATGAGAATTCATCATCAGAATTCGTAATGAGAATTCGTCATCAGAATTCGTAATGAGAATTCTTTATCAGAATTCGTAATGAGAATTCGGAATGAGATTTCTTCATTAGAATTCGTAATGGGAATTCTTCATTGGAATTCGTAATAAGAATTCGGAATAGGATTTCTTCATTAGAATTCGTAATGAGAATTCTTCTTCAGAATTCGTAATGAGAATTCGGAATGGGATTTCTTCATTAGAATTCGTAATGAGAATTCTTCCTCAGAATTCGTATTCTGACTCTGGAATAGAACTTAGTCAGAATTCATATCCGGAATTCGGAATGAAACTTCCTTATAGTTCTTGTCCAGAACCGAATCCTAAAACAGAATGCTTTATATCAAAGTTTCAATGATTCCGAGAAAATGAATCCGAAACTTATACTTAAGAAAAATATGAATGAAAATATGATAAGGATAATTTTTCTTATAAAAGCAATTTTCCTTAAGAAAGCAATTTTCCTTATAAAAGCAATTTTCCTTAAGAAAGCATTTTTCCTTAAAGATAAGGTGTTTGTGATTTTCAAAAACAAGAAGGAATGGAAAAGTCATAAGGAAAACCTTATTGACTCAACAATCTTTGGACACTTAACTGGGATGGAAGTGGATTGATTAAATCCATTTCCATGGTAGAATAATTAAATTCCATTAAATAATAGTCTAAAAATATTTATAAAGCATTAAAAAATTATGAAACAACAAATTCATCCTTCCTTATGAGATATCATGATAAAAATAGATTATATTAAACAATCTATATTCATAGGATGTTTTCATATATTTTAGTTATATTTATCTCCTTATAGTCCATGATGTGTTTCTTGATACTACTCCTAGCCTATGAGTATGAATCACTACTATTAAATCAATTTAATTAGATATTCACAAGATATTTTATTATAAAAGTGAATATAAGAAAATATCGTATTTCAAACAAACATTATGCATTCAAGGATTAGTAAATAATTACCAGAGGAATATAAAATTATAATAGTTAATTATCTATCACATGAAATTTTTTAATTTCATAGGTTAGTGGTGAAATATTCATGGCATGAACAACATGTTTATTGAGTAATTAATATCATTTAGGGTTGGTTTAATAGGATTAACTTATCCAAAGAATTTAGTGAAATTTTAGAAATGTAAACCTAACTTTTTAAGCTCATTTTTGAAGTATTAATATTATAATCCATAATTTTCATGAATTACCTCTCTCAAAATTTCACCCTCATGTTCTAGATATAAAAATTGAGAAAATAATAAGATTTTATTAATCATGTCTCATATTTATTCTCCATCCATCCTATGATCAAGTTTATGTCACAAGTGTCATTATTTCTCCATTTTATCACCTATAGATTGAAGAATAATGCACCAGTATATTTTTGAAATATGTTTGGATGATCTAGATGGATCTAATCATAGATAATTTCATCTACCATGATCTAGAGATGAGTTGAGTACACTAGGGTCTCACTGTTCACTAGGGTTCCATTTTAATTTTCTTTTTCATACATAAATCATTTTTATAAGATCCTTAGAATGAATTGGGTATTCCAATACCAAATAATGTGTATAAGAATATATTCAATATAATATTTTTGAAATTTACCTATTTTTACACCTCTTTATACCTTATTTCTTTAGGCTTCTAGTGACATGTTGAATAAGAAGAAAAAATTGTTAATAAATAAATAATAACTCAATGGAAATAGAATTCTCTAGTTGGTGGAATTTAATTTTATAATATATTTTCTATATACACAAGTCTATATGGATTTATCCTAAAATAACCAATAAAATGAGATATATGATATTTTTAATGGATTTAAAATTAGTATTTCTTAGTGGTGAAATCAAAGATGTGGTGTACACTATGAAACCGAATGGATTTGGGATTATTGGTGATGAGATATGTTTTTGATAATTGAAAAAGTTGTCGTATGTGTTAAAAAAATAACTAACTGAATGGAATTTGAACTCTGAATAATCTCTGAAGTAATTTTAATTCAAGAATAGAAGTTTGTATATGAACTATTATTTTAATGAAATCAATACATTATCTCTAATAATTATTATCTATGTTGTTGATATAATATTTATAGAAAATAAAAAATATTCTTGCAATGATTTTTATAATCAAATGGAAAAGAATTTTGATATGTTGATGTTGATAGAAATTAAGTACCAAATTGTAAATTAAATCTCTCTATATAAGGATAATATTATTCTTTCTCAAGATATATTTTCAATGGATTTACCAAAGAATTTTGGAATGGAAAATTCCATGGTAGTTTTTACCAAATTTTAATGGGAACTAGGGTTTCAAAAATGGAAAGGATATTGATTAAAAGGATTTGATAACACTTATAAAAATTATTATCTATTTGAATTTTATCAAATAATTTTTATTCTAGGTTGTTATAATGTTTACAAGGTATCAAGGAACACAAAAGTAATATAATATCATAATAGTAAAAATGATTATAAGGAATGTAAAATCCAATATAGAAAAATGGGTTTTTATAACCAAGATGACATGTGTTAGATTGGATGATAATATCTATTTGATTTGTTGCCTTTGAGTGGTAGATGACATGAGAATAGATAGTAAAATAGATAAATAATAGGATGGTAACAATACATAAGGGAACCATATTTTGTTTGGTGAATGGTGTATACCAATGAAATCCATGTATTTATATGTTTTAGGATGATAATTTTATATTTTGTGAGGAATCATTAAAGAGATAACAATGGTTATATGAAGGATGTTATACATTAAGATACCTTAAAACTTCTATATTTAATGTTCATGAAATAATGATGTAACACCCCTACACTTGCACCCCCATATTTGGTGATAAAAATATTATATTTATATTTATGTATTTCATAATGGTAAACATGACCCAATTTTAACTATAGAAATATTAAAACATAAAAAGGGAATATTGGATCACTTATATACCCAATAACCTTTTAGGTTTAGAGTTTTAGAGAATTAGGATATACACATAAATAAAAACATTGATTTATAAAAACCTAGTTAATAAAAATATATATTATCTCTTAATTTGTTATTCACATCTAGTAACCCTATTATGCATAAAATATATAAAACCATTCATAACAACTATTGTTAAAGGATACATAAGAAGGGTGTTCTCAAATTATCAGTATGGGTTAACATAAGAATTAATAATTCAGTTTCATAAGTGATCATAATCAAAACATGGATCACAAAATATAATATATTTCATAAAACATTAACATAAGATAAGATTAATATAATAATTAATAATAATGAGTAATTTTATGTCATTATTGATCAAAGGAACCATCTAAAACTCATATAAAACCTAGTTATAATGTGTTATAATCATGGAACACTATCATCATATCACATGTTAATCTCATTTAAAAAATAACTGGAGATTAGTTAAATCCACAGGAGAAAAACCTTGGTTATCTTCCAATTTCTTTCCTTTGAAGATGAGGAACATTACCCAATGAAATGGGGATATATAATGGGGCTTACCTATCATATAAGATATATTAGGCTCACCTATTTGTATAATATATATAGAGCTTACCCATCAACATGGGATATATTGGTCTCACCCATCATCATAAAAAATTTTCAAGTACCATTCATGAATAAAACATTAATAATCTTTTACTTTTCAATATAACACCTTCAAATCAACTATCATTACATTATAACTTCCTTAACCCATGGAAAGAAATAGATTTCATGAAAATATTTTTAATATAATCATAGAAATCTATATATAGAATTTTTTTTGATCATATCATAATATCATAATTAAAGTGAAGTAGGGGAATCATTAAATGAAGATTTCATATAGTAAAATATATTTTAAAGAATACTTAAAACAATTCTTTTAAAATAAGGTAAAATCCCTTTTTGGTTAATATTATATAAAAAATTTACAAAAAATTTGGGAAAATATTTTCTTTAAAAATCACCATGGATACATAAAAATTAAGCTTCAATGTAAATAATATAAATGAAATATGGAATATATACTCATGTCATATAAGTTAAAAGAAAACATTCCATCCAAACTTTTGTAAAAAGCTAAAAATGAACTGTTCAGAAAAGTTTTAGAAAGATTTCATAGAAAAAAGATTTAAATAAATTAAAAATTATAAATAATTAACTTTTTAAAACATTTAAATTATATGTATTAAAATTTATAAATAAATTTTAAGATTATGAACATGGATAAAAAATTCATTAACCAAAGAGGAAATATGGTTGGCTTTTATTTAAAAACATTTTCTTGATCAAATTAAATACCAAAGATATAAAAATGATATTAATACATGAAAAATCCAAGAATAACTGGAGGATAATAAAATATATGAGGTTCAAGAAAATAGTTTCATACAATATCCTCTAAGAGAACTTTAACCATAAATAATATTGGATCAAAATGATATTGTAACACAAAACCCTTACCTAATTGGTTACTTTTGAAGAAAAATCCATTGGAAGAAAGTCTGTGATATGTATTTATAAATAAATTTAATTTCAATAATTAATAAGTCAAAAATTAATTTATGATCTATTATGTACACCATAAAAGTGAATCATGGTTCACAATATGAAACTTGTCTCAAGAAAATGAGATGGAGACAAATAAAACCCTTGCAATGATCACTAATTTTGAATTGATAATTATTCTAAGAAGTGATTATACAAAGATATTTAAATCCATAAAAACAAGTTTCAATATAGAATAAAACAATTTAGATATCAATTCACACATAATAATGATAGAATAATGTCAATGAATAAGAGGTATAACCCAATGAATGAAAATTGAGTTGTGAAAACCCTTACCACTTGGTAGATTTCAAGTCAAATTTCCTTTGATGCAATAATTTTATTTGTAATGTAAAACACCAATAGATATGAAGTATTCATAATATATAATTTAAAATAGTAGTATTTGTACCATAGAAAATAAATTCAGTGAAGGACATTAAAATATACCTTAATGAAGGGAAATTTAGACAAAATTTCTTACCTTAAGTCTAAAGATCCATGTATTCCCTTTAACTCATGTATAATAATCTTATATAAATTATTTTATTTATTATGATAAATTTATAAGTTTAATCCATTATCCTTAAACCATTTATTTCATTTCTTTTAAGTGATATATTTAATTATTTAATAGGTCTAGTCCACATGAGGTGTTTTGATTATGTTCGATTCATAATCCCAAAATAGCCTCGGTGAATTCACCATGGCCAAAGGGATTATTGTTCTATAATATATAGATTAATAATCATAACATCATTATCCTTTTTTATAAATCAATTATAATTTTAAAACCAACCATTAAATATGGTTACGAAAATAAAGTATTTTGTTACAACCATGGAGACGATAGGCCATACACATGCATGATTGAAGTTTCTATTTTTAAACGATCATGATAGAATGAAGGTAAGTATTATTTTATATTTATATAGTTATAATTATATCATAAATACCATAATATATTTTTTAAATATACTTATACATACCATCCATGTGATGCGGTGATGAAAAATGAATCACACCGCTTCATGAAGATGAAAATCCACACAAACACACTAACAAAATTATTGATTTTCAATGGATGGAATGTTAAGAAAAAAAGATGATATATTATTTTTTCCAAAGTATTATATGAAATTAATAATAATATATATATATTATTCATCATTATAACTATATGTGTGAGGGGTTTATGAAAAATGAATTATGTCGGTTCACAATGTTGTAGTTCGTCGTAGACACGAATGATAGTTCTGTTTCCCATTTGATGGAAGGTGAGATGTATATAGGTTATTAAATTAATATAAAAATATCATTATATGGAATATTATGGTGTTATTATTTCACCATGTTTGAATAATATTTAAATGAGGTAGAAGAAGGAATAAAACTAAAACATTTAGTATATAGTTATACATCTTATTCACACAACTTCCTTTTCTTGACACATTAATCCCCCTATGTTTGGAATTATGCACAAATTAAGACCTATTGAACATGAGTAAGATTTTAGGAAGGTATTTTTATATTAATTAAATTATAAAAATGACTCTTGAAGTTTCTAGATAAGAAGAAAGGGTTCCCTTTTATAATGAGGGGCGGGGTATTCTTCAAATTTCTAAGAGTATTAATATAAATTAATTTTCATGATAAAATGGATGAAAATTGATAAAATTAAAATATAATATGATTGGGAATCATAATAATCACATAAAATAAAAATTTGACAAGTTTAGGTGATGTTTTTACCCAAATATTTTTTTAGCTCTCTGTTATCCCTTTTTACGATTACCATGATAACAACGTTTTTTGTTTTTTATGGGTCAAGATAGATACTATAAATTGAATATTAGAACATTAATGGAACATATATGATATTTTAAATAATATTAAATTCGATTGACCAATTATTTAATTTTTTAAAATTTTGAATCATTAATTAAAATATTATTTATTAAAAAATGTCACAAATGTCATTTTTTGGAACTATTCAAATAATTTGACTTTTAACACAACATAAAAACATTGGAATTAAAATATAATACATTCAAACATATGTAATATGTTATATTTCTCAATAAAATTCTTGTTACATATTAACATTCCCAAAACATATTACTTTTAGAGTTTTTATAATCATTTACATTATTTTTCTACTACTTACACAAGCACTGTGTCAGTGTTGTTTAAGAATTTAAGGTAATTATTTCATCTATAAAAATTTAAAATAAATTTACATAACAAAAAATTCATTAATAATTTAAATAACCAGATATAATAAAAAATATTTCTTTTATATCCCTATCACAAAATAATATAAATATTAAAATTAAGAAAGTGACACTTTTGACTCTATATTTTCCTTGTATATTATAAAGATCAAAGTAAAAGATATATGGAACCCAGTTTACATATTTTATAAACATTTATGGATATAGAAAAAATAAAAAATAGGATAAATTTATGTGTTTAGGTAATTTTTAGTCCTTATAATATTATTTTTAACCTCAATTACCTGATTTAACATTACTATAGTGACAATTAATTACATTGGTTACTAATAATAATGATCAAAATAAAAGGGAACTATTTAACAAAAATGGAATTATTTATTCCAAATATGGAACCAATTTTACAAGATTTAGTTTCATGAATTGGAATAAAATTAATTTAATATTAAAATGAAAAACACAACCAAAAACTTTTTTTAGAAAAATACGTTTTAAGCGCAAAAATGAACTTATACCAAAGTGTGGTATAATAATGATACAAATTAGATTATAAAAAATTAAATAAGAAATTTTTTAGTTTTAGGTCAAATTAAAATCCCAAAATTACTTTTAAATTAAATGAAATGCAATTTTACCAAAATCTATATTTTTCACTATTCATGGAAAAAACAATATTTTCACACATATCCAAAAAATTTACCCTAATAAAATTTTGATATTCCAATTTAAAAAATGAAATCATTTTTATAAAATATAATTTCTAAAATATCTATAAATTATTTATAATATTTTCTCACAAAAATAAATAAAAACCCATTTTTGATGAAAATGTATTTTTATAGCATAAAATGAATTTACAAAAAAATGAGTGATTATTTAATAAAAAAATCAATACCATTGTATTGATCATGAAATTTATATATATTTCATAATCACATTAATCCTATTCAAACCCACCAATTCTATGGCTAAGTTATAATGGTCATATTTAAATTATAATATTTCATGGTTCATTTAATCCTAGTGATGCATATCTCATACACTATCTAACTTTTAATTTCTTTTAAACCTCACAATATTAAATTCTCCACCACTTTAATAAATTGAGTCCACAAAATTTGAAATCTAACTCGGTAATCAAGGGTTTGACATTTGAAAATACCATTGTTGAAATCCCACATTTTAAAAAGAGTAATAAAAATTCTTTTTAGAAATAGGGAAAGGGAAGTAAAAAAGTTCATCTAGAATAACACATAAAAGGTTTTTAAATAGGAAAAAATTATCGGGAAGTAAAAAAATTATACATATTTAGGAAAAAATAATGTACAAATGTTGGAAAGTAATATATAATATTATCACAATAAATTTAATGACCATAAAACCATAAATGAAAGAGAAGTGAAAAAACCATCGATTAATCTAGAAGAATGGTAATAAGATAATTTTTTCGGGTTAAGATCCATTTCCAAGTGTTAGAGAATTACAATATGATCTAGACTAAGTCAATAAGGAAATATAATTATGTGAAGAATTTAATTGCATCCTTTAATTAGTTTAAACCATAATGTCATCATTTTCTTCAAACAATGAGTATTCATGATTAATTTCTCATTCACGGAGCACTGAAATAAACCTTTAATGGATCACATAATTGCACAAATGGATATCAATATATTTCTCCTATATTTTGAGATTACCCAAAATAAAAAATTGTTAGCACAAGGTAAAATAATTTCCAAGATGAATAATTTTTCGTATGATGAAATACAATATTAATATTTAAAATTCAATAATAACCCAAAGGTTCAGTATATATAATTCCAAAAATAAATAAACCTATATCCTCAAAAAACCCCAATAACCTCATCATAAATTTATATTTTATCCTCAATGGTTAACTTATAGCCTTTTATTATATGTTCTAAAAAATTTAGTAGTGTTCCTCCCAAATAATCCTTTAAGTTAAAACTAAGGGTTATATATACTTTAACCCAATAAAATGTGTCCCAAAATATAATTAATTACCTTAAAATCTCATCAAATAAAACCTAAAAGGGATTTCTAATGATTTAATCATATTATAAACCAAAAAATTAAAAACCCATGATCGTATCCATAACTCTTCAGATAACATCTCATGAAAACCTCATAATATCTAAAGATATATAAACCCTTATATGATACCATCTATAACATTGATAAACCCACACTTCTAGATTTTGTAATAAAAATATAATATTTATATTTCTGGATTTGATTCCAATTAACCTAAACCAATTTCAAATATAAAAAATTACAACATAAAAAGTAAATATTGGATCAATTACATACCCAAGGACAATTTAGGTTTATAGTTTTAGAGAATTAGGAAAAATTATTAAATAAAAGCTTGGATTCATAAATAAATGGTTCAAAAAAATCTACACCACCTCTTACTAAGTTATTCAAATATAGTTAACTTCTTAGGTATAACATACTTAAAACCATTATTTATAACATATGGAAAATAAAACATAAGAAGGGTGATCTCAAATGCTTAGTAAGGGTAAAAATAATCATTAAAAATTCAATTTTATCAATGAGAATAAGAGGAGAATAAAAGTATGATGACATGTTCAAAATGCATGATCATAACATAAGAAAACTCACATCCATAAAAACCTAGATAATAAAATGTGAGACATGGAATCATGATTTAACATAAGAAAATAGTTATAAAAGAATCTATAACCATTAGCCATGTGATATCAATTTTGATAAAAGGAACTATTAAAACTCATAGAAAGCATACATAAAATGAAAAGTTATCTTGGAACACTATCTTCATAACCCATGTTAAACTCATGTTGGTAATAACCACATACCTATTAAATCAATATGCGAAACAACCTTGGTTAACTCACTCCTGATTTCCTTTATTGTAAGGAACATTACTGAGTGCGTTGGAGATCTATAATAGGACTTTCCCGTCGTATAAGTTATATCATTCTCACCCATTTGTATAATATGTATCAGAATCAATCATCATCATGAGCTATATTAGGCTAATGCATAATAATTAATAATTTCCAAATACCATTCATGATTATATCAATTTAAATATTACAATTTTCAACAAAACACCCTTGAAATAAATCGTCATTCCCTTATGACTGAACAATAAATTTTTATAAAACCTGATGGGAATCAAGTACAAAGGGAACCCTTAAGGGGGACAGAAGTGATGAAAATCAAGTAAATCCCCATGAATGACAACCTTACACTCTAAAGTATATGAACCCAAGCTATCATAAATAACGAGCTCTTCTTTTAGGATATTCATATGAGTGATTGAGTCCACCACGAAATTAGCCTCCATTCAATTATAGAAAACAATATGTCTATGGTTAGTCTCCATGATGCATATACAAATAATATAGGTCAAAGAACATGACACCATATGATGCCCCTGGATGGACCTCACCGTAACTTCAGAATTAGACTCAACCTTAGCCACCTGGATATCATGCTTCCTACAAATCATCATACCAGAGAGAAGAGCCCACACCTTCTCACCCAAGGAATCACGAGGTCCATAGAAAGAACTGAACCCCATTAGGAATGAGCCCCGTGAGTCCCTAAGCATCCCACCACCTCTCATCATCCCACCTATATAGGACCCATACACATTGAGTTTCAATCCCCTAGGGTGGGGATCCACCTAATCCAACGAACCTCCACCCTACTAAAAACACAAGATATGTTGAGGAAGTTACATATATTAAATAAATGCTATCTTCCATTTAACATAGATCCTAACTCTAAGATCAGGGACTGTAACATCATCTGAAGAAACAAGAGAGAACACCTGGTTCCTAACTGGGCTTGGTTGCGTGCCTCCTCTTTGTTCTAGCAGACTAAAAAAAGAATAACTACATGATCTTTACATTACATAGCCCTGCTCTCGACAACATGGAACCAAGTTTCCATGAAACCATGAAAAGACTACTCATTATCGATAAAAGTATGAGGATAAAATAAGGACCAGAGGTAAGATGCCCAACTGCTTTGAAAAAAGAGGTGGATATTGGTGTTACCCTATGTATTCTCACAACAGAAGCAATGATATGCCATTGGAATTCCATTACTTTGGATATTCTTGTCCTTTGGAAGTGCCATGTTCTTAATACGCCAAATAGGGAAATTCTTTTTTGTAGGAATCACCTTGCACCAAACCTTCTATGACCACTCATCACTAGGATTTTCTGTATGGAACAACCACATGTAATCCCAAGTGACGAACCTACTCAAGGTTGAGTCTGTGAATCAATATATGTCTAGTTCTTTATTCATGATAATATATTCAAACTATTTAATTTGATAAGGGTTGAGGACTGATTGAATGAAATCAGATATTGTGATCACCTCCTTAAGTTAAATATCTATATTAGGAAATCCTGGAAAATCCAACACCTCTCCCACCTATTTGATCTTCCATAATCTCACATCCCCTTTCCCAATGATCCACCAGACGAATCCCATGAGGACCTCAAGGTGAGAGAACATACACCACTCCAAGCATGAAGTTTGAGAGCCACAAATAGTATATTCCCATTGATGATTACCATAATGGATCCTAAAAATAATCCCATAGAGAGTCTCCCAAAATAATATCCCAAGCCATCTGGGCTTGCATTCCCTACATGGCCTCATTAAGGTCACGAATCCCCACTCCCCCTTTGTCCATGTGATTTTCCATTCGAGACCAGAAAGCCTAGTTACAACAACCCACTTGGTTGGAATCCCAACCAAATTAGGTCATAATTCTCTCCATTCACCTGATGTCCTCTTTGGGATGCTTGATTAAAAAAACACCTGCATCAGAATTGAGGTCAAAACAATATTGACCAAAGCCACCCTCCCTCCAAATGACAAGAAATGGTTTTTCCAGTTAAAGATCCTCCCCAGTAGCTGGTTGGTAATATCATAATCTGAATAAAGTAGGAGAATCATTATAGGGTGATGATATAGAGTAAAATACAATTTAAATAAAATTTATAACATTTATTTGAAAATAAGGGAAAATACCTTTTTTGGGAAATATTTTATAAAAATTTACAACATATTGTGAAAATATTTTCCTTCAAAATAAACATGAAAAATCATAAATAAATCTTCAAATAAAATAAGGGATATGATTTTAGAAAAATTCTCTCATTCCATATAAGTTATATGAAAAAATTCATTTTACTATCTTGAAAAAATTCAAAAACGACATGTTTAGAAATTTTTTAGAAAGATTCAATTTTAAATGTATTTAAATAAATTCAAAAGTAGTGAGAATGAACTTTTTAAAAAAATTAATGTAGAGGTATGAAAATTTTATGATTTTTTTGAAGAGTGTGGATAAGGAAGTAAAATATTTTCGACCAAATGGGAAATATGGTCAGTTTTTTTAAAAACATTTCCTAATCAATTTAAGTACCCAATATATAATTTTTTTAATAATACTTGAAAAATATAAGAATGAAAAGAGTATAATTAAAGATATGTAGTTCAAGAAAATAGTATCATATAATATCATCTAAAGGAACTTTGAATATAAATAATCTAAAAAATGAGATTGCAACAAAATGAGATTGTAACATGAAACCCTTACCACATTGGAAACTTTTTAATGAAAATCAATTATAATTAAGACTATGATATAGATATATAAATCACATGAATTCCATGGATTAGTAATTCAAAATTCATTCATTATTCATCTATTATAATATATAGGGAATTCATGGTGTATAATATGAAACATGTCTTAAGAAAATGAGATTTAGAAAAAAAAGACCCTTGAAATGAACACAACATTTAATGAGATATTTAATAAATGAATTTATTATGTGATTATATGTAAATCCAAATAAAAAATTGTAAATATTTAATAAAACAATTTAGAGATCAATTCACATATAATTATGTCATAACAAAGTCAATGAATAAGAAGTATGAACCAATGAATAAAAATTGAGTTATAAAAACCCTTTACCAATTGGTAGAATTCAAGTAAAATCACCTTTAATGAAATATATGAATTTAATCTTAAAATATCATAATTTATTAAGGATTCATTATATATCATGTAAAAGGGAATTATATAACAACATGGAGAATAAATTGGGTACACAACATTAAAACATTCCTCTTTAAAGGGAAATTGTGAGGGAACATCTTGACTTAAGTCCAGAATTGACTTTTTTATCCTTTAAATACTTTATAACAAACTATTACACCCTAATTATTTTATAATAACACTATGTTTGATATCATATAAAACCCACAACATCGTGCTTAAAGGAACCCCCAAAATATTATTATTTAAATATGAATGTTATAACATAGTCGTTAGATTGGTGGGTATGAATAATATTAAACACATTACACACACACACACATAAAGTAACTAATAAATACAAATTAATTTATTAATTATTTTGAAATAAGTTCTCAATTTTTAGTAATGTTCTTTTTATGCTTTAGAAATATGTTTTCTTCAAAAATGATTTTATTGCTTTTTGTGAGAAAATATTATAATTAATTTCTGAAACTTATAAAAAAATATTTTAGAAAAATAATATATTTTTTGAAATAAAAATATTAAAATTATCATAGGATTAAATTTTTATATTTTTCTGAAATGATTTATTTTCTAGTGAATAATGAAAAATATTGTTTTTTATTGATAAGCGTATTTTTTAAACCATTTACAAAGATCCATTTAATTTTAAAATTATTTAAAAGTAAATTTGGTTCTACTATATTATTAATAATCCAATAATTAACAATTTAATAAATTACATGTTTAAATTTTTTATTGAAACATTTTTTTATACAAAAGTGCATTTTTTTAGAAAACTGTGTTTTCCTAAAAAGATGATCTCGTCATATTTTGACAAAATATATTAAAATTAATTTATTACACATATAGTTATTTAATTTGATAAAATTAATTATATATTTGGAATAAATAGTTTCTAATTTGGTAATTATCTCCCTTTTTTTGGTCAATGTGAATTGTAAGTGTGGTAAAATTTATCGTCTTAGTAAAGGGTAAATCGTGTTAATCTATGTTAAAAATAAGTGATAAGACCATAATTTTTCATATTAATTATTATTGGATGAATTAAATTTTACCCTTAACAAATTATGCTTTAAATTTAGTTGTTTATTGATAATGTTTCAACGAAAATGACTTATATATTATTTGAATCAAATAATGTTACAAAATGTCAATCTTTGTTTTTAATATCTCTTATGTGTCCACATCGAAAAATATCAATATATGAATGAAAATAGATATATATTTTGAGATTAATTTAATTATTTTCATGCTATAAATTTATTTCTAATTTTGATAAATTATATAATTACCCTAAATTATTTTGAACACTAATTCAATATTTATTTAATTAATAGAAAAATAAAATAAATGATATTAAAAATATTAAAAATTATAGAATTTAAATGATATAATGCTTCCAATGAATTATATAGATCTATATGACATATTACTTACATTTAAATTAATATTATTCTAAATCTATCTTTTCTTAATTTAATTAAATTCAAATTAAATGAATAGTGTAAAAATCGACATTAATTATACTTTATCAAAATAAATTTTATTAAATTATTTAGAAATTGTAAAAATAATTATGGTGGGTAATTATGATAATATATGGTCAAAAATGTAATCCATTGTCCATTTATCAGTCAATACATGCCTTATATATAAAATCATAACCATTGAATAGTGAAAAAGATGTCACTGCGGTTAATGTTAAAATAGGATAAACAAGGCATTAATAAAAAAGAAAAGGATTAAAATGATATCAAAACTTTTATAAATTTCATTTTATGATTTTTTTATACCGTATAAACTTTTACTTAAAATTTATGAAAATTTGGATGTATTTTTATTTAGAATAGTCTTTTTATATTTTAATAAATTCCAAAAGTTCCACTCACCTCAATTATAAAAGGGCACCCCTCCCTCACTTATTTACACCACTTTAATCCATTTAGAATGACCAAAACATGAAAATTTATATTATAAACATTCATATTCATATTCTAGATGTTTTATTCATCCTATAAGATCAAACCTAAGTTCCTCAAGTGGAGATCCAAAGGAGTTAATCCAAAGAATAGGTAATTGCTCTAACCAATCACTTTATTTTTTTACTTCACCTTTTACCTTTTATAAATATATTATATTTATCATAAAATTTTAACATATCTATCCTATATATACTTAAATATTATCATTGTTATGAAACTACCATTATCCACCCTCTCTCCCATCAAATGGGAAGTGAAAATATCTCCCATGAGTACGTACAACTTACCATTTCCACGTAGCAATACAATTCATTTTTTATTACCATATTTTATGGATGATAAATATCATTAATTTAATATTTATATATGATATTTGTAATATAATTTTACTACTATAATGATAATATCATATCTAACTTCTTACCTTCCATACCATTGGAAAACGATAATGTTACTCATTTGTACATTTGGACTTCCACCTCCACGAAGAGATGTGATTTGTTTTTAATTTTTATTATTTAGATGGAAATTAGGATGGATTTGATGAATATATATGATTTATATGAAATATTGATAATTATATAAAGGTTAATTATTATTTAAATTTCTATCATTCTATCCGTTGAAAAGTAAAAAAAGTTTTCAAGCGTACGTACATCCTGCCGTATATGTGAATGTTATAGTTTATTTTTTAACTCTAAATTTTATGTATAATGATAAATAAATATATAATTAATATATATGATTTTTAAAAAAATATTAAATTTATATAGATGATGAAAACATGATGAAGGTATAATGACCAAATCTACCAAACTAAAACATACATGAAAAATGAAGCACATCTTACCAGAAACAATGAGTTTTACAAAGAATTATTAATAAACTAGTGATAAAATGTCATTAGTAAGTCATATATGGTATTATATATAATAATATGGTTATTTAATATATTTATAATAAATATATATTTGTTATACATATTTATATAAAGGAAGTTGGGTCTATGGTAAGGGTTTCTCGTATCACTGTTACTTCTGTGAGACATATTCCATATTCACCACATATTTATTTTTTTTGTGGTGCATATACTACCCATTTGATATATCATATATTAAATATATTTTTATTAATGTTATTTAGTAATTAATTTTAATTAATTCATTTTATAGGGATTAATATTTGAATGCAACCCAAGTGGTAAGAGTTTAATTTACAGTCTCATTATTATTCGAGGTCTTTTAGAGAAAATGATTTGAGACATGAGTTGGTTGCCCAACCCATAACTATAAAAAAATTTATTGAAGAAATTGAAATATAAAGTGAAAATACAAGGTGAAATTATCTTACACCATCAAAAAAATAAATGATATATCAATAAAGCATGATATGAAACACAAATTAGGGAGACCAACTAGAAAAAGCTGCTAAATAAAGTCTCTTCTTAGGCCATCCCCATAAGCATCACAAACCTCCCATGGTAGTGACACATGAATATGAAAAAGTATCAAATAAACTCTAGCTTTCTAATTGATGAATCCTTTATAGATTTATCATATTGTCATTATAGCCCATTTGGTCCTCAATTAAGCATTAGAGAGATAAATTATCTAGTGAACTGAAAAATGATAAGAAGACAATTATCATCAACAGAATCAGAACCTTTTCCCTTTGAATCCTTTCGGTGGAGAATGAAAAATATTCTTTGGATGCTTGTGAGAAGGATAATCATGGTCAATTCTTTGACCACAGTATTTATATGGTAAAATAACCTCTAATAGACACATATATTGTTCTATTATACTCCAAGAGAGTATTTTCGACCCTTTTAATCCTCATTGGTAAATTCATAAATTTGTCAAATGATTAAAATTGATCTGATAGATTGATAAATATCTACATTAACACATGAATGCATCCATTTATTTCAGGTGATAACTCATATGATCAAAATAAACACAACTAACATGGATCTGAATAAAACCACAAACACATCATCACAATAAGAAGATACATAGTGAAACAAGTCACCATAGAAAACCAAAAATAGAAGAAAAACACATCAGTAAAACTATACCATTAAACAGGTCCATATATAGGCCTGCGGAAATTCATGAAGATCCTTTTATCAATAAACTTCCTCTCAGTAAAATATTTCAATAGAATTATCATTAGAGTATAGAACTCTCTAAAAAAAGAATATAGATTCCAATCACACTTCATGAATATTCAACACAAACCAAAAGTATAATAGAAAACATCCCAAAAAAATTAAATATACATTTCTAGACTGAGAGGCCTTTTTTAGCATTGAAAAACCACTAACTCAATATTAAAATAGGTGATAAAAAAATCATCACCATGGAATTTATATGAAATTAATGTCAGTAATTTTCTAAAATTCCTCAAATAACATAATGAACATTCACTTTCAGATTTAAAGGTAAAGAGATTTTGTAACATCACCTTTCTTTTATCTTTGGAAAACTATTTCATCTTTCTCATCCATACAAGATTCCAATTCTTTGGACATATCATCCTAAAACTAATATGAATATCACACATCTGGGTCAAAGTTTTTATTAAAACCAGTGTTATTCAAATTATTTTCACCAGAGGATGTAATAAACTATCCCAAAAACTCAATATGAGGGGGAATATCTATATCTTCTTCTAATAATCCCCTAAAGATCTAGTAACAATTATTATCTATATATTAAAATGATCCATATGTTTTTATGCCTTCTTAGGGTTTGGTGTAATGAATCCATCTGAATTAATGATTTATTTATTTTTACCTTTCTTAGCATTCAATTTAAAGTAAGCATCCTCAATATGACATGCTTGATCATAGGAATCACATGAATACTCACTAAAATTATAGTAGACACTTTTTTCCTACTCTTGATAGGCTTTATGAGATCCACTAGAGTCTTCTTGATCCCCCACTAGGGTGGGGGAATCAGTAGTAACACCTCGTTCTATGTGAACAACATTAAAAAAAATTGATAGTTTATTAGAATCAAATAAATGCCTCATAGATTTCCCAGTTTTACCATTATTTACATCTTGAGTATTCTACTAAATAAACTTCTCATTAGCTTCATTTTGTCATTTAAGAGAATCATGAACCCCAGAAGGGCCAACATAAACTCTTTATATATCATTAATTTCTTCCAGGTCTATATTTTAGTTTCCTTTCTCAACCTATATCAATTTATGAGATAGATGTTGTACTGCCCTATTTACACATTCCTTCAAAGAGTGTCCAATGTTAATCCTAGAACTGTAATAATTGGGAAGGTTTTCATGTTTCAATTCCTAAAAGAAACTAGAATATATATTTTGAATATATATCTAGGATTGGATTTCTTGGTAAATATCTATTTCAGCAAAAAAACCCTTTTAATAGAGGGTCTTAAAAGATTCTTCATCACAAAGTCTAACTTTATAGGATTACCAATAGGACTAGAAATCATAAACATGGTAGCATGTTTAAATAATTTAAGCAGTAAACCAGGGAAATCGATTCAGACCAAAACAGTAGGTGAATCAGTGTATGGATCAAAATCTAGGGTCCATTTGGGAACTTTAATGGAATAACCCCTGAAGACCCTTGAGTATCTCACCCAAAGTCAATAATACTGGTCTTTAGAAGAGAGGCAAAAAATGACATGGGATAAATTTTACAATCCAATATGGAAACCCATAAAACCTTTTGTTTTGATAGATTTACTTAAAAAATTCAATGAATGTCTATGCCTGGTAAATTTCCCAATGAGCACAAAATGTAAATATGAAGAAATAAGGTTTTCCTCATTTTCTGAGAAGGAAATACTTAGATAACCTCTTTGATGAAAACTATTTGGCTCTATGTACAACTTTTTAACCAAAAAAATACCCACAAAAGTCTCAGTGGGCTTGATCAATCTTTTGGTGACTACATTAGTGGAGGAACATGAATTTGTATTAGGGTTTCTTACTTGGTTACCTAGGAGTGGGCTTTGCGGTGTTTACAACCCCATCTTCGAGATTATTTATATTTAAGTCTCTATTGGGGAATATTTATCATCTACATAAATTTATTTTAAAAATGTATTGAAATTTTTTTTACTGATCTTCTAAAATTTTTAAAATTCATTTATATCCATGTTTTCATTTTTATATAAAAAAAATAATGGAATCTTCCAATCATTTTCCAAATGAGTTACTTTTTGAATTTTCTTAAAAAATATGGAAGGATAAATTTTCATATATAAATCATGAAAATATTTTTATTATATCATGAATAATATTTTATTGTAATATTCCTTTACAATTTTACAAGATTATTTTCAAATAAAATTGTTTACTTCACATTTTCATAGTTTTTTTTCAAAAGTGATTTTCAAAGTAAAAAAGGCTATTTTTCTCAAGAAATATTTCAGTAATCTATTTAAAGTATTTTCATCTATGTAAATATTCTTTATTGAATCTTATTTTTAGAAATGTAATCTAATGAAGCTATACATCATATTTCATTAGATGGTTTATGATTAGTTTGAGTGGTGAATGTATTGATATTTGGTATGAGTAGTTCTTCCAATAAGGGAAATTATTGATTTTAATTAAGGAATGTTGATTATGTTGTAATATTTATTCATACGAGAAATGAATTGGACTTATTAAGTGATAAATAAAGATATATATAGCACATATATGTATTTTTAGGTCTCATGTGACAAACTTGCTTGGGTTCAATCCAAGGCCATACCAATTTGTGTAGGTTTCATTGTATAAGGCCTTGATATTTTTAGATGAGTTGGATGTGGCCTCAATGGTAAGTTTTGGTTGTCTAAAATTATGCATTCCATCATTATGAAATCATTTATTAACGTTTATTTGATTATCATATAAGTTATAATATTCATGGATAAGTTTCATGCTCATGTGATTGTTTATATGGATTATTTGATCATCCTTTATTCATACTATATTATGCTCAAATTATTATTTAAATGGAATGTGTTTCTTTAATTTACCTTTCCACATTGTTTATGATTATTTATTCATGATAGCTTACATTGTATGAATACCTTTACTAAGCATAAAATCTCACCTCTTTATTATGTTTGATTTTCCCCAGGATGCTAGGAAGTGTTTTTTGTCAATATACAGGGATTATCTAAGGGAAATAATGGTATTCTCGAAGATATTTTTTTATTTTATGTTTCAAAAATTTAATGTGAATTTCATGTATGTATGTAGTTTACCAAGACCTCTAAAATATTTGGTTCTTTGGAATTATATCTATGATATCTATTTATAATGTAACAAAGTAACCACTAGCTCTGTGCTACTAGGTTCATCGTCCTTATAGTTGCTATCAGACTAGTTTTAGTAGAATCCTTGAGAACTATATTTAGGAAAATATAGATTTGGGAACATAACCTTATGAATTTTTTTTAGTAAAAGTATAAGTGTAGGATAAAATACTAAACATTATTAGGGTGTATATTTTTTGGTTTACCTCTATGATTATCAATGATAAAACTATGATTTTTGGTTTCAGTTAATGGCATGAACCAGAGGGAACCACGTTAACTTTGAACAAGATGTAAATTTCTATAATTATGAGATACCAAATTGGAAGATATATGGAGAGAATTATATTGTGATTATTTCTAATAAGCTATCATGGTATATGATTAAAAACAAAATCATCAGTGAGAATCCAAACATATAAATTAAGAGGAGAATTGACATTATTTAAAGTTTAGGTGTAAATGATTACGGGGGAAATAAATTTATTTTTTATCAACATGTGAGAATAAACACCTAGAAGAATATTCCAAATGAAGGGGAAGATGTTTTCTATGGGTATTTAATGTCAATTGAGTAAATAACCCCCCAATAAATTAAATGATTTATATGTGGGGAATTTTGGCATTATCTGAGTTAATTCCCTAAACTAATGGTAACCACTTAGACTAAAGAAGGACCTATACTATACAAATTGTAGAAGTAAAAGTATTGAAGTGTTTATATTGTAGAATAATTTTATATCAATGGTGTTATATTTAATATAATAATGAAACATCTAAGGATTTTTTCCAAAATATTATTTCTATAATCATTTGAAAATATTTGATGAATGGTAATGATAACCTAGAAAAGTGAATTAGTGATAATATTGTATTTTTGGAAAAAAAATTATAGAGAGATGAATAACCCTTAATATGTGTTTGATATTGGGATAAATATAAAGTTTATTTCCATGATAAGTATAAGTTTAATCATAATTTTATAGGAATATATACACCTCTATAAATTTTATTTGATGGGAGTTTAACATGATTCATGATATTATAGGATATATTTATGGGAATAAAACCCTTTGGTTTAGTACATGTTTTACTAAAAAGGATATTTATAGAATAAAACTTTTATATTTTTTGGACATAATTTAAATGTTATTAATAACTGTAATGGTTAATATGATTTTGAGGATGAGTTATTTATGGATTAGTGGGATAAATGAGTAACTAAATTTTGGTAATATAACATATAGAGATACTTAGTGGTTAAAAAAGTGTTTTGACGAGTAATGTTATTTTTAGTACATTCATAATATTCTTTTTAATGTTATAGTTTTATAACAAGGACAACACACATATTAGTTTACAACCCTTTGTATCCAGGAAGGTCGTGGGTCTTAAACCTACAACCAAAGGGTGATAAGGCTGTGGAGACAATCACCAAACCACTTGATGTTCTGGTTTATATTATTATTTTTAATTAAATGATTTTATAGATGAATAATTAGTTAATTTTGGGAAGAATATTATAGGATCAAATATTTTTTAATTTTTGGGATTTTTAAGTGATTAAATATTTTGAGATATATGCCAATGGGTTGAAGTATATGTAATATTTATGTTTAATATGAAATATTATTTGAGAATAATTATATTATAATTTTGTAAGTGAAAGTTGAATATTATGAGATACCCTTTAAGGTAAAAAAATTCATTAATTTTTAGGTTATTAGTGTTATATGGGATATATAAAATAACGATAAAGTTAATGGTAATTTTAGTTATAACTATATCTGATCAAGGTATTCACATGTTTGGAATGTGAAATTATGAACTACATTATGATGTATAGGGATAAATGTTTGATTTTTTTTTGGATTTTGAATATTATTATTAATATTTTAGAGGAGTCATAAGGTTAACTACGTATGGAATGAATTTAGATAAACATTGAATATTATTTTTTGAGTTTAAATTATGATTTATCATATTAGATAACATATGTTATCCATTTTGATTTTGGTAATGGTTTTGAAGGTGAAAGAATGACTTATGGATCTTATGATTTGTTAAATTTTCTTTAGGTATAAAAATGATTCATCTTGAATATCCATATCCTTGCATAAGAGATGAAGTGGAAATTTATCAAAGCACAATAAAATGATGACATCATTCTTATGATAAGGAAATAAATCAAGTATCTTTGTTTCCTAAATAGATTTATATAGATAGTAAAATAATACATTGACTACAAGAAGATTCCCTATTAATTTTTTTTTTTGATTTAATTTTATTATTGAGAAATCAATGACCTTTTAACTCATAAAAAATTTACGATTTTGTGGTGGATAACTTTTTCATGACCAAGTTTTCTATCACTCTAAATTAGTCATTCAAAATTAGTTTTCTATTCAATGTCCATATTTTCACATCACACTAATATTCTCCTATTCTGAATACTACTTTGGTGATGACCTTCACATTTCTTTTTCCCTCTATTTAGGAGCAAGTTTTGTTAACTCTTTTTAAGATATGGGTTTTCTGAAAAAGAAATTTCAAATGTAAAACCCATGAATGATGATAAAAAGTTTAAATTGTGAGGATAGAATTTATTAAAGTACTATAGAATGTAACACCACAATATTATAAAAATAATGCTATGTTTGATAATGTATACAACACACAACACTAAGCTTAAACAAAACCCAAAATATTATTATTTAAATAAGACTGTTATAACCTAGCCGTAAAATTGGAATGTATGAATAGTATTAACCAAATTACTAAATATATATAAAATAACTATTAAATAAAAATTAATTTATTAATTATTATGAAATAATAAATCAATTTTTAGAAAAGTTTTTTTATGATTCAGAAATATGTTTTCTTTAAAAATGTTTTTTATTGTTTTTCAGAGAAAATATGATAATTAATTCTAATAACATATTAAAAACTTATTTTATAATATTAATCTAAATTTTAAAATCATACTTTTAAAATCATTTTATTTTAAAACTTTTAAAAAAATTTGAGATTATTTTTTTTCTAGTGAATATTGAAAAATATTGTTTTTATTGAAAATTGTATTTTTTTCAACCATTTGTAGAGTTCCACTTTATTTTAAAATTGTTAAAAAGTAAAAATATTCATAAACTAATATTAATAACTCAATTATATTCATTTTAATCAATTAAATTTTTAAATTTTCTATAAAATTATTTTTTATACAAAAAATGCATTTTTAAGAAAACCATATTTTTTTAAGTAGTGGTTTTCATTGGATTTTGTACACATTTGTTAAAATTAACTTTTACCACCAATATAGATTTAATTTGATAAAATTAATTATATATTTTTAATTATGAGACTCATTTTTTTTAATATATCCTTTTTTTTCAATTTGAATAATGACTATAGTAAAATTTATCACCTCAGTAATGTGTAAATCTAGTTAATCTTGGTTAAAACTAAGTGATACAACCATAATTGTTCATCCAAATTCTTATTAGGTAATTTAAATTCTACCCTTAACACATTAGTCTATAAAGTTAGTTATTTAATGGAAACATATACATGAAAATGACTTATATATTATTTAAATCAAATAATGTTACAAAATGTCACTTTTTTTATTTTTAATATCTCTAATGTGTCCACATAGGGAAAAAATAAATATATGAAAAAATAAATATCTATTTTGAGCTTAATGAAATTATTTTCTTCATTTATATTTATTTCTAATTTTTAAAAATTTTATAATTACCATAAATTCTTGTGCAATGATATTATAATTTTTATTTAATTAATAGAAAAAAATAAATGATCTTAAAAATACTAAAAGTTATATAATTTGAACAATGTAATGTTTCTGATGAATTTTATAGATCTAAATGAAATATTAGTGACATTTAAATCAATAATATTGTAAATACATATTTTTATTGTTGTATTCGATGTCAAATTAAATGATTAGTGTCAAAATTGACAGCAATGCTACCTTTTCCAAAGAATATTATATTAATTTATTTAAAAAATATAAAAATATTTAAAGTTGACAATAAAGATAATACTTTGTTTATAATGTCATAAATTGTCCATTTATGTATCAATAATTACCATATTTTTTAAATTATAACCCTTTAAGAGTGGAAAAGAAATTTCCACAGTTAATGTTAGATTAGATTAACCAAGGGGTTAAGAAAAAAGATAACTATTAAAATGATACCAAAACTTTCCTAAATTTAATATAATGATTTTATATCAACCCTAAACACTTTTTATTATAATTAATTACCATTTTGAATCATTTTTATCTAGAATAATATTATTATATTTTAATTAATTCCAAAAGCACCACTCATCTCAATTATAAAAGGTTAACTCCTCCCTCATTTATTTACAAAAAATTGAGAACTATATATCAACAAAACCCTAACCATTTATATTATCAAAATAATTATAAAAATTATAGATTTTTTTCCTAAAAGACCAAACCTAGGATCCTTAAGAGGATATCCAAAAGAGTTCTTCCAAAGAAGAGTTAACCACTCTAACTGATCACTTTCTTTTTTTAATTCTTATTTTACCACTTCTAAGTATATTTTATTAATAATAAAATGGTAAAATTAGTATCATATATATACTGAAATATTATCATGATTATGAAATCATAATTATCTACCCTCTTTCCCATCAAACAGGGAGTGAATGAATCACTCTTGCGTACATATGCCTTATCGTCTCCATGTAGAGATACAATTAATTTTTTAATTAATAACTTTTATGAATGGTAATTATGATCGTTTTAATGTTTATATATTCTATTTATTACATAATTTTACTTATATTATTATAATATAATATCTATATTCCTACATTCTAAACTATTGGGAAATGATAATGTCCCTCGTATGTACATGCAGACTACCATATTCACAAAGCGATGTGATTAGATTTTCATTTATATATTAATTGGATGGTAATAAGGATTGATTTTATGAATATATATGGTTTATATGACATAATTATAATTATATAATGTGAATTATTATTTATATTTCTTTCATTACATTCATCAAAAATTGAAAATATCATTTATGTGTACGTAAGGCTTTCCATTTAAATGAATGTTGAAAAACATTTTTCCAACTTTAAATTTTATGGATTAATATAAATAAATATATTTTTAACATATATTACTTTTTTATAATTATTAAATTTCTAGATATTATGGAAACTTGATCAAGGTATAATGACTAAAACTAATGAACTAAAACATACATGATAAATGATGTAGTTTTTATACGAAATAATGATTTTAACAAACAATTATTAATAAAAATGTGATAAAAGATTATAATTAATCCATATATGGTATGATATAGAATAGTATGGTTATTTAAAATATGTAAAATTCATCTATATTTATTATACAATAGGTTCTTACACATATAATGGAATTTAGTCATAATGTAAGGTTTTCTCATCCCACCTTTACTTCTGTGAAACATATTCTATATTCACCACTTATTTCATTTTTGTGACGTATATAATAACCATTTGACATATTATATAAAGAATATATTTTTATTCATGGTATTTAATGTTTTATTTTATTTTATTTATTTCATGGGTCTTATGATTCAATAAAATTCAGGTGGATATGGTTTAATTTACAATCTCATCATTATTTGGGATTACATATGTTTAAGTCTCTATTGGGGACTATTTCTCTTTAATATAAATGTTTTTTAAAAACTTTTTTAAAAATTATTTTATGATATTATATTATTTTTAAATTCCATTTTTTCCCATGTTTGAATTTTTTCAAAAAATTTGGAAATGAATCTTCTTATCATTTTCTGAATGAGGTACTTTGTTAATTTTTTGAAAAAAATATGGAAGGAATATTTATATATCTTTTACAAAATGATTTTATTTTCCCAAAGTTTTGATAATTATTTGATTTGAAGCTTCTTTTACATGTTTATAAAGATATTTTCAAGTAAAAATTTTCCTTTATATTTAAGAATATTTTTTAAAGTTATTTTCATTGTAAAAAGTTATTTTCCTCCAAAAATATTACAATAATAACATTAAAGTATTTTCATATAGGTAAAAATTATTTATTGAATATTATGATGATAATTTAATCTAACAATACTATTCATCGCATTTCTTTGATAGGTTTGTGATCATATTTATTAAGTGAAGTATTGATATTCTGTATGTCTAGTTTTCCCAATATGGGAAGTTATTGATTTTAATTAAGGAGTGTTGATTATATTGTATTATTTATCTGTATGAGGAATGTAATGGATTTATAATGTTATGGGTTTTTCATTATATATCCCCTTGATGCATCAATAGGTCTCATGAGACAAACTATATTGAGTTTTGGCTGAGACCTTACCCATTTGTGTAGATATCATGGCCCAAGAACTCAATGGTATTTTCATATTTATAGCTGAGACCTTGATGGAAAGTTTCATATTTCCATAATTATTCATTACACTATTAAGAAATAATTTATTGATGTCCAGGTTATTATTAGATTAGTTATAAAATCTATGTATATGTTTCGATCTCATTTGATTATTTATATATATTATTTGATCATCCTTTATTCCTACCATATTTTTTCTCAAGTTATTTTTAAAATGGAATGTGTTTTAGTTATTTACCATTACATATTTTTTATGATTATTAATTCATGATATATCTTGTTGTATGCATACCCTTACTCATCATTTAAGCTCACCCCTTTCTTATGTTTCATTTTCCCTAGCATGCTGTAAGTGATTTGTGATTAATATAAAGGTATATGATAAGGGGAATTATTATGTTCTGAAATAAAATATTTTTTGTATTTTATGTTTTTAAAATTTAATTTGGATTTAATGTATGTATCTATTTTACTAATACCCATAAACTATTTGGTATTTCAGGATGTTATTTCTTGTATCTAGTGCCAATGTAACTATGTATCCACTGGCTCTAGGCTAGTAGGGTCAGGGTATTTATATAAAATTATATAAATTATTTTATTTATTTATAAAATTTTATAGGTTTAGTATATTAATATAAAGACGTATATTTCATTTAATTTAAATGACATTTAATTTCTTTAATCAGTTATGTCCATATAGAGTGTTTTGAGGACATTTAGTTCATAATTACAAAATGGATTCGGTGTGTTGATAGTGGTAAAAGGGGTCATTTTTCCATTATCACAAAAATAATAATCATTAAATAATTATACTTTTTATATATAAATTAAAATTTTAAAACCTACCATGAAATATGGTTATGAAAAATGAACTATATTACAATAAAGGAGAGTGTAGGTCATACGTACGCATGAGTTACGTTTCTGTTTTTAAACGATATTGATGGAAAATAGGTAAGTAATATTTTTTATTTGAAAAATTATAATTATAATATAAAAAACATATTAATTCTTTAAATATAATTATATATACTATACATATTATGAGGTGATGAAAAAATATTCACATCACTTCATGGAGGTGGTAATCCACATGTACGCATGAACGATGTTATAATTTTTTATTGAATGGAAAGATAAGAAACAATATGATATCTTATATTTTAATAATGATGATTATTTTATGAATAATATATATATATAGAATAAATCCATAATTATAACCATCTATGAGATGTTTTTATGGGAAATGAATTACATTAGTTCATGATGTGGTAGTCTTTTGTACATATGAATGACAATTTTATTTCCAATTTGATAGAAGAGTGGATTTATATAGGTTATTAAATTAACATAAAAACATATTAGTACATGGGATGTGCTGGTATTTTTGTTTCATCATTTTTAAGCAAATTAAATTTATGTATATGAAATTAAACTAAAACATTCGATAAAAAGTTATACCTCCTTTTCATACAACCTCCTTTACATGACACCTGAAGCCCACTATGGTCAGAATTATTCTAAAAATAAGACATATAGAACAAATCAGGGATTTAGGAAGGTATTTGGTCATGTATTGGTAGACTCAAATTGCTTATGAAGTGTGTAGAGTGGAGGAGAGGTGTTCCCTTTTATAAAGTGGGGAGGGAAATTCTTTTAATTTATTACAGTACTAATATAAATTAATTTACAATTTTAAATGTATCTAAATTGATATAATTTGAATATAAGATGAATTTTATTTTAAATACTCTCATACAATAAAATATAGACATGTTTAGGTTATATTTTCACCCATAAATTTTCATTTTATCCCTATGATAACTGTTTTGATGATTACAATGATAATAATATTTTTAAATCTTTAGGGGTCAATATAGTTACAGTAAAAAACAATTAGTCCATAAATAAACCATGTTTTATATTTTAAATCATATCCCAATAACTTCCCAATTATAGGAATGTTATTAATTCAAAATAATTTAATAAAATATTATTTATTATAAATTATCATTAGTGTATTTTTTTGAAACTATTCATTTTATATGATTTTGAAAACAAAATTAAAATGTTAGAATTACAATATAAACAATTAAAAAAACCATAGTAAGTTTTATATATTTATAAAATTCTTGGCACACATTAACTTACCCAAACAATATTATTTTTAGAGTTTTAAAAATAATTTACCTGTTTTTTCTACTCCTTGTTCAAACACGGTGTCGATGTTGTGTAAGAACATAAGTCATCTCTAAAAATTAAAAATAAATTACCTAAGTAATAAAAAACATTAATATTTCAAATAACCACTTAGATTCAAATATAATTTTTTTAACCCTATCACAAAATACAATAGATATTAAAATAAAAAAGTGGCATTTTTGACTTTATCTTTTATTTAAATATTATAAAGGTCAAAATCAAAGAAATATCACACCAGAATTCCATATTATCAAAATATGAATGGATATGGCTAAAATAAACACTATAAATAGGATAAAGTCATGTCTTAGGGTTATTTTTTAGTCTTTATCATTTTATTCTTAACTTTAACTAACCGATTTACACTTACCATGATGACAATTATTTACTTTAGTTACTATTCAGAATGAAAAAAATGGTAGGGACATTTTTAAAACATTTTGGAAATCTTTATTCAAAATATGGTATTAATTTTTCAAGATTCAATATCTATAAGCAGACAAAATTAATTTATGGTAAAAATGAAAAACACAACAAAAACAGTTTCTAAAAAAATGCGTTTTTAATCAAAAAAAAAGAACTTAAACCAAAATGATGTATAATAATTATCCAAATTAGATTATATATAATAATATAAGACTTGTTTTAATTTTATATCAAATTTTAATAATTATTTTTATTTTAAAGGAACAGAAATGATAGTGTTATAAAAAATAGGCATTTTCCACTATTCATAGAAAAATCAACATTTTCATAAAAATTCCAAAATTTCACCCTAAGATAATTTCAATACGATGATTTGAAAAATGATATCCGTTTTATAAAATAATTTTTATGAAAGTTTTTTAATTAAATTACAATATTTTCTCAAAAAAATAAATAAATAACAATTTTTTAAGAAAACGTGTTTTTGAAGCATAGAATGACATTAATAAAAATTGAGTGATTATTTAATAATAATTTATTAATAATTTTTTTGAGTATGACCATTATATATATGTATATTTCATAATATGTTTAATACTATTCATTACAACAAATTCAATGGCTAGGTTATATAAATCATATTTAAATAATAAATATAATACATGACTTGTTTAAGCTCGGTGTTGCATATTAGGTATGCTATTGAACGTGGACCATAATTTAAAATATCATGATATTACATAAGTTATATTTTGTTATATTTTCATGATAAATATATAATTTATGGAAGGTATTATATAGATAATATTTTTTATTCTGGACTAATATGGTTTTGGGGAAGTAGGAGCTTCCATAAAGTCATTTGGTAATGGATGAAAGGTGTTCTATGAAGGAAGAGAATTTCATTCTATATAGCGGATCTTACACTATGAGGGATATTATGTAGGATTAAACTTGTGAAACTGGTCGTATGAATTTATTACATGATAAGACTCATGTAAGGTTAATATTACATCTATATAAAATTTATTCTAGAGAGGTTTGGCATGCCACACCATGAGGATGTTTTCATGCCATAATCTAGGGTATGTGAGATTAAATGAATTTTATGTCAGATGAATCTGTGAATATGGATGAATTGTTAAATCATTAATAGACACACCACACTATAATGTGATCTCATGTATTAAAATTTTATTGAGTTTGAATTTTGGGTGAGATTAACCAGCGAGGTCCATCAAAGATATTTGACATTAAACCAAGAAAAATTAAAAGTGTTGTGATATAAAGAGAAATTGATTACCATAATAGAATCTCTAAAGTGTTAAAAATAAAATTTTAAATAAATATTTCAATATGTGATCATTATAAAATGCCTATATGTGAGAATGAAATGTAGTGATATTTTTTATATGATGAATGAATCAAGCGGTAGTTAATGGATCATTCCATAAATAACTAATTGTTGTGAGGAATCCTGACACATCATAGTGGTTTCACTGTGGTGATAATTTTTCAAATAATTATTAGATTTTGTATTTATAGGGGATTTAGAAACTAATATTGTGAAGAAAATTTCCTTTTCATAATGTGTTCAAAATCATAGAGGATCCAAGAAGATTTGGAAGACCATATCAGGATTACTAAATAGTTTTAATTTTTTTTAGATTTTATGGATATGAACAATGACTAGATATCAAACCATAATGCGAGATACCAAACTTTAGAGTTGTTATAGTTGATTCTTTCCATGATACCATAAAGAACATAATTCCATGATTTTATTATTTTCAAAATATATTTAGGATTTAGTTAGAATTTAAAAGAAAGATATGGAATGGATTTTGGGTGATACACTCCCTTTAATTTGATTATGCTGACCAAATTTAATCATGTGGACACATGGCATGATATTAGTCGATTATAGGAAGAAGGAATGATTTAAAATCATTTTATTATGGATTGGAATCTTGGATGTTCTTATAAAAACTACTCATAATAGTTATAGAAAGGAAGCTTGAATATATTTATATAGTTGGTTCAGAGAAAAAGTGGATATGATAGAAACTTATGGTTTAAAATGAAATATATTTTTATTTTTAGTTATAAGGTAAATATAATAATAAAATGTTTCACTACTATATCCAGTTATTAGATAATGTTCACAATATGAATAATTCACTTGCTGAATTATTCTTTATCTAGTGGATTTTTTCATAGTTGTGTTCATGCAGAAGTAAATTTTTTAATACACTTTATAATAGGTTACTATCATATATATATTTGAGTAGAGAGTGTGTAATGAATTTTTATTTCAATGAACAAATTATTTTATAGTTTTAATGAAAATATTTTTAATTCAATATGCTATTTTTAATAGACAATCATGTCTATAAACTATCATTTAATTCACTAAACTAGTGTATACAAAATAAGAATAGGGAGAATCCCTTTGACAAATAATGATTCTTTCCAAACCCTTTTATGGTAAGTATAACTTGTTATAGAGTGAATTTGACCTTAAATTTGTATCCATCAAATAATACATGATTTTGGATTCTTGTACACCAGCACATCACCATGTGTGATCTTTGTATTAACCCATACTATTGAACCAATTAAAATCCTTTGTGTATAGTGTGATTTAGTTTTCTATATATTTTATTTATATTTATTGTGATGTGCGGTGATATAATGTGGGATTGAATGTGTTCTTTCTAGTGAGGGGATACTATCTGTATGGGAAAGGGGAATTGAAATATTTTTTTAAAAATCATATGCACACTGATTCTCCCCCCCTCAATGTGCTTAAATTTATTTTGGTCCTAATAATTAGAATTAGTTCCCAAAGGTTATAATTTTATTTTAAATATCCTAAAAAAATTTTATATATTTTTCCCACATATATTTAATGATGAATTGTCCGATTTTTAGTGGGACTAAAATTATGGTTTTGAAAGGAAATGTGTTGGTTTCTATAGGATTATGGTGAATGTATCATGAATATTTTTAATAAGATAATGATATTTGAATACAAAATGAAAATTTTCAAGAAGGGGAGATATAGAAAATTTAGAAAATAGGTATCTCTAATGAGGTATTAAAAAAACTATTCACTTTTCTAGTTATTTTAATAATGGGATATTGTTAGGGAATATATATTAAAAATAATAAGAACTAAATAATATCATAGAAAATACACTAAGAGATAAATATAAATATAGTTGTGATGATAAACTAGTGAATAAAGTTTGAGTATATTTATTTATCTCCTCCTAATTTTACGACATCATGTTGCCTTCTATTAAAGTCAAAATTCATGATATGGTCTTTTAGCTACATTTTGGACCATCTGGGACTCTAGGAACTCCTTGAGGGATAGTAAGTAGATTTCACTTATTAGAAAAAAAGTTTTACTAATGTATTTGATGGTATAAATCAGGTCCCTCATTTCTAGTAGGGTGTCTTTAGCCTCACTTAAGGGCCTCATCCCATGACTACTTCCCCATGACTGGATGGAGGCATCACTGGCAGGGGATGATGGATCAGATAGTCCCCTCCATGTTTAGGGTAAAATTTAAATGTGGATGGGTCTTGAAATAATAGGGTGATATATGGACGCATCCTAGTTTAGGATGATATGCACTATATTCTTCTCAACTTCAGTATTTTTTATAGCATGGGTAATATTATTGGGGGGGGGGGAAGCAAGGTCCATGCACATTGGTCTCATGTTATGCGATCATTATAATCTTAAGATTTATATGGTTGAGTATAACTCTACTATTTTGGTTGGGATCCTAGATTACAAATATTAAACTCCATAGGGCCATTCCTATATCATCAATGATTGAATAATTATCATCTTACAACAAGTCATCGAGGTCAGACACACTTTACGTGAAGGAAACTTCATCACTAATGCCTTTTCTAGTTTTACGAACTCTAGTGAGACCATTTTTATTTTCCAAGGTATTGATTCCATCCATAAATATTGTAAGGAAATTATTTTTGGAAACCCTCTCGATCTCCCCAAATTTAGTCCCCCTAACTTAATTATTTACTTTTCATTATCAATAAAAAAAGTAAAGTTTGAGAGAGATATGTTCCCTGTATGATAATGTGGGTCAATAGGATATTTTTTGTATAGGGGACATTTCTTTCATCAAATATTTGTCCATGAAGAATATAATATTAAGGTATGTTTATTTGTAATTGAATTAGGATATATATGAGAACATGTATAAAAATTAAGGTCTAAAACAACTTACTAGGAGAAACTTCACATGAGTTTGGAGAACAAATGGAAATATATAAGTAACTAAAAAAAGAATTATTCCCCTAAACATACTACATTAAGAGTGGTTAAAATTTATAAATGAATATGGGTTTATGTTGTAGGATATGGATACCCAATTAGATGGGAATGATGAGAAAATCATATGGGTATAAGTGAGTTTTGAAATAAATGATAAATAAAATATTGTTTCTCTTATGATAGAATTAAAAATGGGACTACACAAAGTTAAAAATATATTATATTTGATAAGAAAAATATTCATGTAAAATGTGTAAGTGAAGGAAATTAATATAATATAGCTATAATGTTATATTTTTTTTGATGATTTGGATACAATATGAGGGTGTGTCTTAATGCCAATGGCTCAATGGTGGAATAAAATATGACTCTATATTATCTCAATCAAGGCATAACTACATAGTGAATGATTTTATCATTATATTCTTTAATTTTTCTAATCATATAGAAATAAAAATAACCATGAAATGATAAAAAAATTTCATAAGGAATTCATCCATCCATATAAAAAATAAGAATAATGTTTGCATCGAAATAAAATCTATTATATTGGAAAAATTATTTACTTATTTGGAGGAAAATAATGAAATAAAATGAAGGGTTCACCACTTGACAATTATGGTACACTCACAAAACCCCTCACAAAAAATGAAAATGAATATTGAAGAAAAATAAATAAATCACTCTAGATATGAGAAATAATTATGTGATATTGAATAAATATTCATCATGAATAAATAAGTAGGAGTTGACCCTTATATATATAGTATAGGGGAAAACTGTAGTATACATAAGTGTTTTTTATAATTATAACACGCTAAAAGATTTGAAGACCAGTGGAAGATCCCTTCTTTAGTTGAGGAATCATGATGATGGTTATAATTATAATGCATCAAAATAAAAAACATTATCCAAGGGAAATAGCCTCATAATGTTGGTAAATCCCAAGATAATAACAGAGAAAACAAATAAAAATATCATGAATAAATCTCATATAATTGTATTTACAAGAATAAAAACTAGAAAGGATTGGAATAATGTTTGAGGTAATGAGTTGGTTCACCATGACCAACCACATTCTTCAACTTGAGGATATATAGAATGTTCCCCTCTCTATATGGAATTTATTATTTCAAATATTAATTAGAATTATAATAGGCTTAAGGGGTTGATAAAATCCTTATAACGAGTGTTATGAAAGCTAATTAATGAAATTAGTATTGTTATATAACACAACAAAATTGTACTTTTTTGTATTATACGTGACATTAGTCCACTAAGAAGGAGAAGAAAACATAAATTAAGAAGAAAAGATATTCATGAAATTCATTTATTATTTTTTATAAGCATAAAAATATGGTTTGATCTGATTATTTTTTATTACACAAAAATATTCTCAAAAAAAGTTTTAAAACCAATAATCGATTTCCCATTGTTGAATATTATTTAAAAAATTAGTGTCACAAACTGAAGGAATTTAGGTGGAGTTAGTGAATAGAATTTGAAGGTTGTTTAGGATTATCTGGAAAAGAAGAATCCATGAAATAAATGAATATCATGGATATTGAGCGGTATTACAAGTTCATAATGAACAAGTTGTATCAAGGTGGTTCATTATGTGGTTTAACTCACACATTTAGAACATTATTAATTATTCACTAATTATCTTTTGGAAGTATTATTGTGTTCATAATTACAATTTTTATAGGAATTAAAACCCCAATATATTAGATTTTTTTATGCATGTGATTCATATGGAAAACTTTAATGTTTTTGACTTAATATTTTGTTTGATACATTGAGTTATAAATTATTAGGATTAGTGGATTTATCGATGACTCAATTCAAAGTTTTAAATTTACTTATTAAAATATTTAAGTAATATGTAGTTATGTATGGAATGGTCTTAGAGATTTAAAGGTGAAATATTTGTAATATATTTTTCAATAAACAGTATCAATTCTAAAGTTAAAAACATTGGTTTCTACTAGTGATAAATAAATAGAATGGTTAAATCAACAAGTGGTTAAGAGATCATTAAGTTATGAAGGTGGTAATTGAAGAAAAATAGTGTAAGAGCTACGAATGATTTGGAAGTGATTAAAATAAAATAATGTTTTTGATGAATTTAAGGATAGTAAACTTTTTCCAATAAGAACATTTTGGTGATAGAGAGAATATATAGGGAAATATTTTTCTTGAAAAATAGAGAGTATATATGAAAATATATCAACATAAATTTCAAAGAGAAAGGGAAAGAAAATTTCAAGATAAATATGGAAGTTTTAAGACCCATTAAATTTTATTGAAAACGTGAAGTGAGAATGAATAAACATAAATCCATACATTATTTTGAATAATTTAGAGTTAAATGGTACAATATGAATTATGGTAGCATTCTCAACAAAATATAAAGGGGGATAATGTTGCAACTAGGTGGTTATGTATCAGATTATTTTGATAACAACTGATGTATTTTTGGACAATGAGATATATTTGACATCAGAATATATGGTGAAATGGTTGACTAAGATTACAGTTACATATAAATAGGATTTCATTCAAGTTAGTGAAGGATGAATAGTAATACAATATATGGATTTGGAAGTTTGAGGATGATCTTTTCATATTTGGTAAGGAAGCATTAAATCCACAATAGTGGTTATATGGAGTATATTGTGAATGGAGACACTATGATACTTCTATATGTCATGTTTATGGGATGAGGAGATCATGAGTTGGAGTGTGAATAAAAATACAGTATTAATCAAAATTATGATACACAAAACATTGTTAATTGCACCCAAATAATGTTATGGGAGAGGTAGGATCTTACATAAAGGAAATCGAAAATAGATGGATGAAATCCTAGGAAGGAATATAATTTCACATTTCATGGTGTATTTCACACCATAAATGACATAATGTAAAATTAAAATTAAAAAAAAAAGATAGAATACTATGTTTTGAGAGTACTGGAACATGCCACAAGAAGACTTGTGTAATTTTAATACTTCATTTACTAAAAAAAATTTCTAGAGAAAATGGGAATTCAACATCACAATCTAAGATATGTTAGATTAAATGAGTTCAATGAAAGATAAATATATAAAGATGTATGAATTGTTTCACCATGAAGGAACAAACCACACTAAAAATGGGCCTAATATAAGAATAATTATTGAATTTTGATAGCTATGTGAGATTAACTAGTGAGGACCTTCAAATATATATGAGGATAAACCCTAAAGATTATTGAAGTTTTATTACATTAAGAGAAAGTCCATTATAAAGAAAATTATATGGATGATAAAAAATAAATTCTTATGTAAGTACCATGGGATGTAATCATGACACAATTCTAGTATAAAATAAAAACATATTAGAATATTTCTTATAAGATGAACGAATCGTGATACAATGAATATATTATGACACAACTAGTTAAGAGCTAAGAAAGACCAAGACACATCATAATATCTACACAATTGAGGATGTTTTTTAGAAGAATTCTATAATTATCTATTCACTAAGGATATCGGGTCTTATACTATGAATCATAGTTTCATGCCACAATATATTCAAAATTAGTGATGATTTGGGAATATTTGGATTGCCATGACATGATTCCTAGGGATATTTTAATAACTCTTGACATTTACTAGAGATCACAACATAATGGGAGAGACCACATCATACAATGGATGGAGTTTAAGAATGTTATGATGTTGTAGAGAGCATCATTTCGTGATATGATTATTTCAAAAATACCAAGAAGATTTAGTTTGAATTTAATAATTTTAAAGATATGGAATGAATTTATGGTGATACACTCTACAAAATTAGTTGGTTTTGATAACATTTACTCATGTGGACACATGGTTTAATCTTGTAGGATTATAGAAAGATATAATGAGTCCCAAAAAATAGATCTTGGGATGGTAGAATAGATGTTCTTAAAAAAACTACCCATATAATTTTTGAAAAGTATGTCTCAAAAAATTGTGATATCTGATTAATAGGGGAAGAAGAGAGAAGATACAAAAATGATTTACATTTTCATAGACGTTTCTTTGAAGATAGAATGACCAGGGAAGAAGATGGAGTTACACTATTACATATGGATGTTGGAGACAAAGAATAATAAGAATAATTCATTTTCTAAATAATTATTTATTTGGTTGAGTTTTTTGTTTCTTGGATTATGTCAAAGATAAAGAGTTAATCATGAAATTAAGAGGTTATTGTCATCTTGATTTGTAGAGGAATAGTAAAATGAACATGAATTTTATAAGATCATAACTTATGGAGTTATGATATATAGAGATTTAATTATAGATGATAATTATAAAGATACCCTCACATATATAAACTTACTTGTCCTTTAAATATTTAGTATTTATAGAATAAGAATATGGTGTGTCCCATGGATTAATAATTATTATTTTCTAAAAATTATATGGGTAGTTAACTTTAACATATAGGGAATGTGACATAAAAGATATAAAGACTCCAACTTTTCATACATTAAAATTACATAAATTTTGAGGAATAATTAAAATATTATACAAACAGATTCCCAAATACCATACTAGTCTAGTACCTTTGTAAACATAGAAACATAAACACTAGTACATTAGTGAGATACATTATCTCCCACTGGGTTATTCTTGACCAGAACCCTTCTTAGACACATCAAACATAATACATATATTCATAACCAGGGGAAGGAAGAATAAAAAGGGGTGATCTAAAATGCTCAATTAGGGTAAACAATGGAGATATGTAAACATAATCACAAGCATAAGGGTATGGGAACATGATAGTGAAAATATAAGATCATACCATGCATATCAAAGATCATATACATGAATCGAGGAATAAATATTGGTAGTTCATAAGACTTGAATCATAAGGAAATAAATAACATAATCCATGAAAGAATAACATAGGAATAAGAAATTGAATTGTGGTAGATATATAAGAATATAAAATTATTTCCATAGTAGTCAAGGAATTGATTCCATGGCCATCTTAGTAGTATGGGTTCACTACCCATACCATCGTGGTAGTCATGGTTCACTCCCATGGCCATATTAATAGTATGAGTTCACACCTCATACCATCTTGGTAGTCATGGTTCACTCCCATGACCATCTTAGTAGTCAAGGTTCACTCCCAAGACAATAATAATCTATCTCATGAGATATAAATCTTTACCCAATACATTGGAGGGAGATATAGGTCCCACCCATCTCATAATTAAATCATACATACATGTTCCACAAAATAAAAAAAAATCATATCATAACCCATGAAATGAAATAGGTATCATAAACATGTAACCATATCATAACTTGTGGAAAAAGATATAGGTTTTATAACCATTTCATCAAAGGAATAACCCATGAAGAAAGTGGGATTCAAAAGCATATAACCCATGAAATAGAAATGGGTTTCATAAACATCATGCCATAAAAACATAATCCATTTAGAGAAAGAATATGAATGAAAAAAATGAATCATTTTCCCATAAAGGCATGATTAACACCAATAGATGTCATCTTAGATAAGAAACAATTTTGATATATCTTTATAAAATATTTCTTGAGGAAAATATCCTTTCTTCTTTGAAAATTGATTTTTAAAACATAAAACCTTTTAAAAAAAATTTTATTTGAAAATATATTTGAAAAAATATAAATTAAGCTCAATAAAACATTATTGAAATCCTTTTAATTGAAAATGAACTTCTAGGATCATTTGGTAACATTTTAAAAACATTTTTGAAATAAAATAGATTTCTGACCAAATAGAGAAATACGATCAGATTTTTCTTAATTTTTTTTCTTAATTATCTTAAGTATTAAAGAGTGTAAAAATGGTACTAATACATTGATATATCTTGAATAAACAGAGGACAAGTAAAATCATGAGTTTTCTTGAGAGACGGACCATAATATTTCATCAATGGAATCATAATCATAAAAATCTTGATAAATGATGATTTGTTTTAATAAACTCTTACCACATGGTAACTTGGTATCAAACTCTTCATGTAAGAAAATAAAATAAAATTAAGCTTAAAATATCATTAAAATAATTTTATACATGATATGACATTCCAAATTTATGTACATACACCTCAACAAATAATTTAGGTGCATAACAAAACATGAGTCTCAAAGATGGAAAATTAGAACAAAACTATCTTACTGATTGGTAACTTTTGAAACATAAACCCCATGAAAGAAAGACCATAGAATGGATATTTAAATACCCATAAATTTTGGATTAATAATCATATATTACATTCATTGGTAGTATATACACCACTCTAAAGAAAATAGTGTTGAACATGGCATGTATCTCACAGATATAAAAAGGGAGATGAAATTCCCTTACCTTGTGTACTGACTCTCTTCATAATCATAAAATATTCCTGTATAATAAATTTAAGTTTATTATAAAATTTTTAAAGGATAATATACTTATTTCTAAGAGAATATATGTTTTTATTATAACTTTATATTACTTGTTTTTTAACTATTCTATGTTAAGGTTTCACTTTGGGTAATATCCGCTTTGTTCTTTGCATGTGTCATAATTTGTTATAGCTTTGGTACTTATACTTATATCAAGTTTTCAAGAATTTAAAAAACGATATAAATATAATTTATATTCATTATATTTTTATTATAATAATTCATATAATATAGATGTATGAATTGGAATACACCATTTATGGATACGGTAGGTCGTACATACGCATGAACGTTGTTTCCGTTTAATTGTTGCATTGAAAGAAAGAACATAAATGAAATATATGTATATATAATTATTAATTTAGAATTATTATATCATATATATAATATATATCATATAATTTAACTGAAATCATCCTTAATACATTCTATGTAGGGTGTGAATGAATCATATCTCTTTGAAGATGCAGTAGTCCACACATCCACAAACGATGTTATCATATTTACAGAATATGTAAAGTATAAAGGCATGTGTTATAAATAATTAAATAAGAATGAATACATAGTAAATATATCATATATAAACTTTTTTTCCATCATAATTCCCAATCATGAAAGGAGGTAAAGATAAAACGATCAATCATAGTTTCATGAGGTGGTAGTTCTCTGTACACTTAAATAGTATGTTCGTTTCCCATTAGATGGAAGTGTGTGCAGGTATAGGTTGAAACCATAACATAAAAAAAAATAAAATTATATTGAGGGTACTAGTGTTTTTATATAATCATTTAGTAAGTATAGTTGAGGTGGTGGAGAAAGAAAAAAATGAAAGGAGCTTGAGGGAGGATATTACCTCTTCTTTGGGTAAAACCTTTTGGTTTCTACTAAAGGGATTCCTTGGATGAATTTATGACTAGAGGGATCCTTCAAGGAGTATGGTAGGGTTTTTTATAGTGAATTTGGTAGATATTGGACGAACTCAAGTGTCTTGAGAGGTGTGAAGAAGGGGGAGAGATGGTGGCATTTTATAAGGGAGGGAAAGGACACGCTTGGTATTTTTTTTGAAAAGAATTATGTGTTCCCCAAGTATTAATTATTCATAAAGTGTAAAAATGGATCATTATAAAACCCTAGAGTTTTATTGGACTATATTTGAACATAAAATAAGTTTTTATCAAGTTTATATGTCATTTGCCTCCTTAATATTAAGGCTTAGTCCCTTGTTAAGCTTAATTTTACCTCAATCGTTGTAATTAATTCCAATCACTTTCACTAATCGTTTTGGTAAAAAATTTGGTTGATCCTATTCAACTATAATTACATAATTATTATAATTTTATATTTCCACTTTCAAAATTCAACTCATAGAAGTGGGAAAATTAATTTTAATGCTAATCTCATAAACATGATGAGAAAGCGGGTTTTTAAAGCGAGAATGTTCAAACATTCATTATGATTTTATATATAAATTAAATTTAAAAATGATTCTAATGACATTTATTGTATTAATAGATGTATAATTGATCTATTTTGACTTTATTTAACATATAATTTTACTATATAAATAATTTATATGAAAAAGTAGCTTTTAATTAAAATTGAGTATTTTCACTATTCATCCAAAAATGAAGTTTCTTAGAAAAATCCCAAAAATTCACCCTAATATAATTTCAAAATTATGAATTAAAAAATTATTTTTATTTTATTACATTATATTTCTAATTTTTTTAAAATTAATTATATATTTTTTCATAGAAGGATATGAAATGTAGTTCATTTGAGAAAATAGTATTTTTTAACTTATAAAGACTTTACCAACTATTATATTTTTCATTATAAATATATTCTATTTATATAAAACCATTATAAAAATATTTGAAAAATATTTATTACTATTCATATTACTATGTTTAACGGCTATGATATAACTATCTCATTTAAATAATTATACCAATAAAATGATGGTTCATAGAAACTCAGTGTTGTGTGTAATGTACGTCACGTCAGTGTTGTGTGTAACGTACGCCTTGTTGGAATTTCATATAATATGTGATAAGTTGATTCAATGAGAAATGAATTTTTGAATTAGGTCAATGTAATACATTAATGAAAATTAATTAATTCAAATAAAAAGGTCTATAAAAACTCTAGGTGTTATAAAAGATAAATCCACTGAATAGTTCATGATATTTTATTATGGTACACCAAAAAACCACCATATGTATGATCCTTGTATTAGATCTTAGTGGTGAAAAAAATAAAAATCTTTATGTGTTGTGTGATTTCATTTCCTATATAAAGGTTTTATATTTTGTGTGATCAATAATTATAGAAAGATATACTGAATGTGTTCCTTATAATAAAGAGATACAATATGTACTTGCAAGGGGAATTCAATAAAGAAAAGTTTTGTCTTGGTGATTATCCCCCTATTCATAGGGGTTTTTATTTAGTTTCATCCAAGAATTTTTCAAATATGATAGTAAATGAGATAATTTTTTGTTTGGATATGATAATATAGCTTGGGTTGTATGTGTTGATGATTGCAAAATCCAAATATAGTGGAGTGTTTTTATTGAGAAAAATTTATGTAACATGAAACACAAATAAATATAATTCTATTACACTTAGCATAAAAGTAGTGGAGTATGTGTTTAAACCTAATAAATGAATCAACTCATACATATGAAGAAAAAACTAAAATATTTTACACTAGATGTGAAGTTTCCCTTGTTGGTGGTATGTGACATTCAGAGTTCCTTGAATAATTTAGAAAATAACTTTAAACATTATAAATCAAATAAAATTTAAATAAAATAAAAAATCATTAAGGAGAATGTGTAATAACTAATCTTCAAGATGGAGTATGTTCTTATAAATAATGAAGTGTCAGATAATTTTAACAAATCATGATGTAAGGATGAATTTCAGAAGATGAGGTTGGTGATGGGAGTTTGAACTTGATATTCTCAATGATATTTCAGGGAGTTAAGTCCCCTCTCTCACTTTTCCTTTTGATGTTCTTATCAAGGGTGGATAATTATAGAAACAAAAATACTAATATATATATATTTTTAATGTAGTATAAATATCCTATTAATTATGGTATATATTCAAGGGGAATTTTTTAAAGGTGTAAGCTATGAGTTCAGTGAAAAATATGTTTTTTTTTCATGTTTGAAATTTTTATTTAATGTTATTTTTAGAATTGGTAAGTGAGTTATATTTTTTATCTTGTTTTTTGAGAATGGGTATGGGAAGTTTTTTTATTACATGTAAAATAATAGTTTTTTAGAAGATAAATTGATTAGGGAAATGAATGATGGAAATTTGTAAGTGATTGCGAGTTTATATTATGGGAAACTTTGATATTATTGTTCACTTCCCTTATTTACAATATACAATTTTCTCATATAGTCTTAAAATAAATTAATAATAATTCATTTCTAAGGTTGAGAGTGATTTATATTTTATGGTTGGAAATAAAATTCATTAGGGAGATCATTGATACTGTGAAGAAGTTTTTGAATATAGAATACCCATAGGAATGCTGATATATATAGATGGGGGGATATAGTTTTACACCCATGATGTCATGGATATCTACTTATTTTATTATTTATTCCTTTATCTAATTTTCTTGAGTTGGATCAGTTAAAGAGTGGAAATCATGAAATTTTATAGGTTATACAGTATAAATGAATTATCCTGGTGACCATGTATAGTGGGGAACTTATGAAAATAAAGGATGACTGGTCACCACATGGTTTTGGTGACCAAGTAGTCGGGATATGTAAATAATTATAAAACTAATATTTTTTCCTATATATACCCCATTTTTAGAATGGTCTTCTTATTATATATAAGAACTATGGGGGAATCATTCAAGGGTTCCCCAGTTGATAACATCTCCTCCCCTTTCCTTTCTCAGTACTCGTCCATCAATATTAAGTGGATTCTCTAGGAAAATTCCCCATTATTATTCAATTTATCCTTCCCATCCTCACTAATTATATTTATGTTATATGATCATCTATCCTCTTCACCCAATATGTCTATATTGGCTGACCCTAGGTTGGATGACCATATAAAATCGTGGGGTTTTTGGAGTCATGGTTTTATGGGGACCACTTTTCACCCCACTATCCAATTAATTGAATAAGTTCTATGGATTCAAATGGAATTAGGTATGTGTTTCAATATATATTATTTTAATTTAAAAACATTGATGCATACTTTCCTTCAAGTGTTTTCTTGAGTAATTAGTACATCTAAAAGTAGTTTATAAAAAATCTATAATTATTCTTAAGTGATTGTGTGTTTTAAAATAATAGTTAAAAGGGTTTTCAGTGTTTTTTTGAGGTTATGCTTGAAAATAGAATTTTAATGCCTATAAGGTGTTTGAGAAATTGGTTAAAATATTTTTTTATCTCAAATATATTTTTATAAATGGTTTTTAGGGGTATTTTTTCTCATTGATAAAAAGTTTCCTGATTCCATCCTATTTTATGAAATAATGATTATTTTATGCATATGTTTTTTTGTTTTTAAATATATGAATCCTATTTCACATATTCTATTTATTTTTATTATAATAAAATTATAATTGTTCATATTGGTTATTCTTTATATAATAGTGAAAGGGGGATAGAGTGCATAGTGTGTTTGGATTATGTCCTAAGAATGGTTTGGGATTTTTTAATAGATTTCATGATTTTAACATGATGGCTTACATTATATCATTGGGTATTAAGTTAGACATGAAGGATGAGTTCTACCTTAGATATGGTTTATTTCAAGCTATTGGTCCCTAGATTTCATTTTACATTGGTCCGGGGTCGCATTCGATGAATCAGTGGGTGGTAATTTAGGGTTTGAGTCTTTCAAGATTTCATTTAGGATGATAGTTGATCCATGATTGTGGATTTAGGTTTTTTGAAAAATACAAGGGGTTTTCATTCCTTGTTATGTTTATTTTATAATTTCATAATTATGTTACATGAATTTTGTTAAAACTTTTATTAAATGTTTTTATCAGGAATCTTTTACATCATTTTATTTATATTAATTTAAAAATTAAATGATTTTATCAAAGGAAAATTAAATTTACATGCATTTACCTTTATATTACAAATATATAGATATATTTTCTATTAATAGCTTGAATAATTATTTGAGTAATTGTATACAAATAGAATTACATTCATTATTTATAGAATCCTAATGGGCATAGTTCAGATCCTAAATACACACATATGTGTGTGTGTGTATTTTTTTATGAATGAAGAAGGTATATGGAATGTATAAACATCCTTTGGGATTGTACCATAGATGTATCAGTTATCTTTTTATAACATGAAGTTTTACTGGTGGACACGGGTCATGAGGAGATGTTTTGTGGGAAAATTTTAGAAATTTTAGATTACCTTGGGATGTTCATGTATTGAATTCTTCATCAATTTCTTAATTTTGGTCTCACTAATATTATACACTTCAAATATGTCTTTATTTTTTTTATAGATCCTTGTTATGTTATTTATTTGAGTTAAAAATTAATATAAATTACATTTTAGACTATTAATATATATTTTTTATTTATTTTTTATGAGCACACAATATATGGATTCTTTATTCCATATTCCTAGTTGATTCTCTTATATTAATTATTTTATTGAGTGTGAAATCATTATTAATTGGTTTTTTCATATAACTATTGATTATCTCTTCCTCATGGTGAGTGGGAACTACCTTTAGTCCTTTTAGTGATATGGAACAGGTGATGTGGTAATTTGACCTGAGTCGGTTCATTACAAAATGGTATTAAGGAATTCTTGTTCTTTGGGGAGCAATAGTAGAAATGTGATTACACCTATAGAACATGAGATGTAAGTATGAGTGATTTTATAGACAATTATTTCATATATTGATCCTTTGTTTACCATGGGTTTTATTGATATATGTTTTGTATTTAAGCCTTTATTTTACATTTTTTAAGATAATTATCATTTTAGATCATATTATTACATGTTATATTAAAGACCATTTTTTTTGAAATTAAATGTTTTTATAGAAAATGTTGGAAAACATTCAAGTTTCATGGTCATTGTGCATAGGATATGTTCTATTTAGAGGGATGATGAATAAAAGATATCAAGGGGATTGTGTGGTTAAGTTCATGGTTTTGGGACAACACATGTTAAACTGTGTATCAATGAAAAACTCATTAGTCTTCATTGTCTTAATTTATTATAATTTCAAATGATTCCCTTTTTGGTTATTAATTATTTTCGATTAATATAAGAGAACTTATAGTTTATTTTAATATTGTTTTATTAAGTGGTATATATATTCATTCAATATTTATTATTGATCTATATATTGACCATTTTTGAATTTTATGTTTTTACAGAAAATTTCACCAAGAAGGACACTGATGATCCATAAAGAGGGAGTTGTAGATAAAATATTATAAAGAAGCCCTATGGTGTATATAATCATTATTAAGTCTTTTATTTGATCTAAGTGAACATTGGTTAGGAATTGTTAGTGAGATCTAGCCCAAATGATGTATCATTCTTAGGATTTCACTGAGACACATCCACATCCTTTCTATTGAGATCGATGGTTTTATGAACCAAAGGAATGGATAGAGAAAATTAAACACATATTTGGTTTTCTTAAGATACCCAAAGCCTCTAAATATATTTTATTATTATTATCTTAAAGTGGTTATTAGATACAAGTGGTGGGAATTAATTTTATGAACCAACCATTATGGAGGTGCAACCTAGAAAAAGTTTAAAGAGATGATCAACCACTAATTCTAACAAGTAACCATGAATATTGACAAGTCCATATAGTCTATGACTATAGGGAATATAAAAAAATCATGATGGAGTATTAAACTTCATTTTATAGGTTGGATTATTTTGTTCCTTATCTCCCCATGAATGATTTTCTCAATGATCAAAGTTTTTATTTGGTATTGAGGTAAGACATTAGATCAAATATTTTTATTTTTTGTCTACCTATATATGACGGGGTGTTCAATAAGTCTGTTATTCCTAAGGTTGATATGGAATAATATATTGGTATTGGTGATTCCACAATCTCTATAGGAGGAAAGAAATGTTCCTCATATTTTTATAATTGAAATAAAGGGGAATCATGGTAGGGAAACGATGGGAGCTTTCAATAACTTTATAACCCAACTTCTTCAAAATTGTTAGTGTTTAGACCTCATGTATGATTATAGTATTTGGATTTTTGGAACTCTAAGCACAATTTATTATAGGATCTAAAGAATTTAGACCAATATGAGAGGTTGTTCTATCTGAAACCCTTCTATAAAGATCATCCTTAGAGTAGAAAGGATAGATCTTCTCTTAAAAGAGGATCTCTAGTGTAATATAAAGCATTAAAGGGAGAAAGGTATCATTATTATAGGTATGAAGTGTGAATTTAAATAAATGGATTATCATGTTAGGAAATTTCATATGTGGTCCAAATATGTTCATTTAAATACATTGAAATATTCACCTGAAAAATTAGAGACTAGGAATGTGACCATCTAAGATAATTTATTCATTTTCACTTTTATGGTCATAAATATATTTAATAAAATTGATTAAAATTCCTTTATCTCAAATAAAATAATTGATTTTAAATTCTTGAAATCTAAATGGATTCCTTATATGTTGTAGATGATTATTAATTTGGGAAATAAGAAGGAATGTGTTTTCTAGTTTAGTTTGTGTAATGTGGTTACCACTGATATTGAGATCATATGGTATTTTATCATTATTGATTTTAATATATTTTATCTTATTATTGGAATTTAATTAATGATTATATTCAATAATTTAATGAACTGCTATCATTAGAAGGTTATTTTCATTTCTCTTGATGGAAAAATTTACATTTTCTAGGTTGAGTGGGATCCAAGATCTAAACAGGAATGACCAATTGTCCCCAATTTTGTGTCCATCACATGTCATATATCTAGTTTAATCATGGATGAAATATAATATAATTATTATAGTCATGTTTTTTTGTGGTGGATAGGTATCTTGAGTTCTTTCATGATGATTCACTAGTCTACCACAAGAGAGTGAGAAAGTTTCAATTCCCCTTTGATTTAATTTTAAGGGAGAGTCCCATACCCTTTCCAACATATAGAATGGATCCATCCAAGATGAATGAATAAAAATTAAATCATGATTTTCCCATGATAAATGGTTTTATTTTTCTAGTTGTGTCACTATGTGTGATGAACCACGTCATCATAGGTTGAAAAAATAAATAGGAACTTAATCCCTCTGTTCCCATGTTGTTTTGATGGGTTAATGGTAATTTATTTAGTGAGATGATCTTGGATACTTTTTCCAACCCCTCCATTGGTCTTGGAATAAGGTTTTTACCCTAGTACATGAGTTTATTTTGGAAACTTGAGTTGTTCGAATTTTAGTGGAATGTTAATAATTAATTAATTAATTATTAATCAGTTCTCATGTGTTCATTCAGTGATACATTTTGACCAAAGAATCAAATTGAGAATCTAAATATATGGTTGATTGAAAAATTATGGGTTTTGACTAGGAAATGGATAAACCTATCATTAGCCTTGGGGCTGAGTAAGAGCCCCATTTCTTTTCTTTTTGTTTTACCCCTTTTCCTTTTCATATTTATTTTATCCCATTTTATAGTTTCTTCTCACATATTCCCCCATTTAGGATCCTGTGTGGAATTTTTGAGACAGTGGTATATGTAGAGGGAGTGGTACAAGGAGTGGGAGGTGGAATCATAAAGATAAAGTTATGTAGGATTGTTGTGCAGTATCTACGAAGTGTAGAATCGACCAAAGCTTCGATGTACTCAACCCGATGGTAGGATTTTTTATGTTTTAGTTTTATATATTATTAGAATCAATTTTTTAGATCTATAATCTCATTTATTTTTGTTAGAAACCATAGAGAGATGATCAATGTTTTTTTTGAGAAATTGGCGATCTCTGGTAAATTGTAGGTGTTTTTTGTTCCAGAAAACCAAACCACATAGCCTATAGAATATAAATTCATTCCACGTGTTCTTAATTTCTGGAAAATAGTTGAATATGAGGGTTACATGATGTATGTCTTTGATAATCACCATTTAGGGGTGACTTTGGATGTGGTCAGGGGAATAACCAATCACATAGACTATATTTTAGGAACACATGTCCTATATTCTTCATTTTGGGAAAAGGATTTAAGATAAGGGATAAATAATGTTTTTTTCAAGAAACACCATATATGGAAGACTTTGGGTGTGACTGTGGTCACAGATCGACACCCAATGTGGAGGAACATAGCCATATAGTGTATATGGCCAGACCCCGTCTAAGGTACATGGTCAGTGGCCATGTACAATGCATGGATTTACCTCATGTGGGATACATGACTAGGTATATTTATATTTACCCCATACGAGAGTACAAACCATGAACCATAGGAAGAAATAATATATTTTTTAGGTACATGAAATGTTGTCCTAATGTATAGGTCTTGGGTTATCATTTTAGGGAGAAAACCGTGTACATGAGGTACATGTTGTGTGCTTTCATTTTGAGGTATTTTTATTTTTTTCACACCCTTGAATCAGAATTAGACCCATGAATTGTATAATATGAGTGTTTTTTCACCTTGATCATGATAGTGGAATAATTTTGGCATGGAGAGTCCATATTGATGGTGTATTTGATTGGGAAAGATTTTTTTGGAGGAATAATTTGAGGATTATATTTACAATTGTTTCTGACGCTTTCACCGGGGCACGCACGTCCGTCTGCTTGGGGCGCGACAGGCGTGACTTTTGTTACCCCGCATTCCCGCTTTCCAAAGGCGGGCGACATCCGCTCCTTATTCAGGTACTTCTACTCCTTGATCGAAACGGGATGATGGGATGTCAGTTCCTCCTTCCGTGGATTCCTCCTCGGAACTCATTACCTAATATGGGTCTCCCTCATAGATTTAATATGTTGTTTGTGAAACTCTTCCTAGTGCCATGTTTCCATGGATGCCGGTTAATTACAATGCTTCTGTCAGGACATTCCAAAGGGTTCGATTAGGGCAGAAACCTTCAGTTGGGGGAGTAGTCACGTCGAGGCATCATTAACGTGTCTGAATGCTGGGGAATTGGCGTGTCTGTCTTTTGTCCCTTATTATAGGGCTTCTCGAGGTCACGGAAGCCTGAGGCATCCCACATTTAGCACGGGGAATCATATGTCATAGGAATTTATCTGAGGTTTTCCTCAGCTTCCCATGTTTAACATAGGGTATGCCGAAAGTTTAACGTCCAGCGGAGACAAATCGGGATGATCAGAACACTAACTAGAGTGGATCAGATTGAGGAACCCCTCTTGAGGGAACACCGATATCAAAGCCAGCCCGTGGGTGGCTTCCCGAATGTTGTGGAGTGGAATGGGGTGGAATGATCTCACCGGGATGTGGCGGCCCAGGTAAGAATCAGGATGGATGATGGACAGCTACACGAAGTGGAGGGGGGAATGAAATGGAGCTGTTATGGAGATGACGGTGGTGATGGGCTTGAATCTCGAAGAGACTTCCTACGTATCCCCGTGGAAAGGAATCAAAGTCCACGTAGATCAGAATGAATGTGTGAGGATTACACTCTAGGCCGCCCAAGGTGGTGGGAAAACTGGCTTGAATGAGGTCGGAACGACCAGGTGGTGGGCTTGAACCTCATGAGGCTTCCTACGTACCATGCATTAACATGTATCAAAGACCACATAGTTCAGATTGGACGCCGTAGAATCGACGTGAAGAAGGACCTTGGTCCGATGGGTGATGGGCTAGAACCTCAGAGAGGCTTCCTACATACCATGCCTTGACATGGATCAAAGTCCATGTAGTTCGGGAAAGGGGCTGTTAAAATGACACGAAGGGGTGTCAGAACAACTGGATGGTAGGGTCACAATGGTTTACCGCTGGATTGGGGTGCGGTTTAACGTCATGCGGGATGGGGCCGTGTCAGAGAACCGACGTGAAAAAGGACCTTGGTCCAGGTGGATGGTGGGCTTGAACCTCAGGAAAGATTCCTACGCACCATGCCTTGACATGGATCAAAGACCACGTAGTTCAGGTGAAGGTGGGGGGGGGGGCTTGACACACCGACACGGAGATGGTCGGGGCCAATTATTGTTGGGCTTCAACCTCAGGGAGGCTTCTTATGTACCATGCCTTGACATGGATCAAAGTCCTCGTAGTTCAGGTATGAATATCGGTGTCGACGAACCAATGTGAAGAAGGACCTTGGTCCGATGGGTGACGAGCTTGAACCTCGGAGAGGCTTCCTACGTACCATGCCTTGACATGGATCAAAGTCCACGTAGTTCAGGAAAGGTTTCGTCAGTGAACCGACGTGAAGATGAACCCGGGGGTCCACCGGTGGTGGGGCTTGAACCTCGTGAGGCTTCCTACGTACCATGCCTTGACATGGATCAAAGTCTTTGTAGTTTGGGTGTGCAGTTTCGTGTAATGCTGGATGGGGGAATATAGTTTAACGTCATGCTAGACAGGAGCATACAGTTTAATGTCATGTTGGACGGGGGCGTACAGTTTAACGTCATGTTGGACGGGCGCGTACAGTTTAACGTCATGTTGGACGGGGGCGTATAGTTTAACATCATGTTGGACGGGGGCATACAGTTTAACGTCATGTTGGATGGGGGCATTGTCATGGTTGATGCTTACTCTAATCCCATATGAGTCGTGCTCAATGTGAGAAACAAGTGGCAGCAGATACCTGGCGATCACGTTGCGAAGGGTGCGTCCGTGAGAAACGTAGAGGGGGTTACACGTTGAGCGGCCCATGGTGCTGGGACTTACTCCAGGATGGAGGCCCGAAGTGTGAAAAAGTGCAGAGGGAGAGGGATTTGGGACTGAAGGAAGGAGGTGCCTCGTTCCCTATCACGCCCTCCGCTGGCCCTGACAGTGAGGAAGTACGGAGGTGCATGGGTGCTACCTTCCGCAAGAGGGACTAGGGGACTTACACCAAGGTGGTTGCCCTTCCCCGCGGACAAATGCCACTCCCAGAAGGAGGATATAATCCCCTGTGGGGACCAGAGGGCGTAAAGAATGTCCGAGCCAGGGGGACCCTGCGTGTGAGGCACGGGGTCGGGTCACATTTTAACGTCATGTGTTGAGGACGAGGTGCTTGGTAGTTTAATGCCCTGCAGCTCGGACGAGGTGGGTTTACTCCGCACCCCTAGGGCTTACATGACTGGTACCCTCTTCTCCTTGTGGGAGGGAAGGCATCGGCAAGGCCGTGTAGAAGGGGGGTCACAGAACGAACCATCGAAGGGTCCACGTTAGCATGGCTATGCGAATAAGCAATATCCATTAGCGTGCCTATGTAAATAATCATTAGGAAAAGCAATGCTACGGGTGGTGTCGTCCATGGGACTTTGAAATCACATCGTGCAAACCTGGAGGGTCACACGGGAAAAGGAATTTCCAAGCCGAGGGGTCCACAGGCAGGGGCCTTGCGGAGCTCGGTTGCTTTGCATAGTGGAGAGCACTTGCGAAGGGGTATGCTTCATGAATTGGAGTGCCTTGGCCTTAGAATGGGGCAGAGGCATGAGCGGGAGGTGATTCGCGAAGTGGAAGGGTGTTCAAGGAGCACTGCCTCACAAAGCAGAGGTGCCTCGCGAAGCAAGGTGCTGTGAAGCAGTGTGCTTCGCGAAGCACAGTGACCCTGACTTGGAATGTGGATCACGTGTACAGGATGGGTGTTTCATGAAGCATAAATGGTCCGCGACTGCCCGTGTCCCCTTGGGGATCCCTTTCCTTCATGAAGGCCCTTAGGCTTCGCGAAGGGAATCCCTCTCAGAAGAGGAGCTCAAAACGAGACAAGACGAAGGCCTATCGTGAAGCAAAAATACCTCGCGGAGCTCATGATTCCCAGAGCGAAGAGTGCTTCATGATTTGAGAGTTGAGAAACCGAAAGGTTGGATCGTCCGTCCGGAGAGCTCAGGGGGAGCTCAATATTTATAGGCAAGGGGTGCCGCGAAGCAGAGCTCATGCGGCGTGAAGGGGGCTTCGGTTGCTTCGCGGCGGGTCTCAAACATCAACCAGATTCGTAGAGAGGTACCGCCTCTTCTTCTTAGCGGTGGGTTCGCAAATGTCAGGGCATTCATGGAGCGGTACCGCCTCTTCTGCTTCGCGGTGGCTGCGTGGCTGGGGGGGCTCCGCGTCGGGGCTTCGCGAGGCAGGGCGCATGGCCTCTTTTTCTTTGTTCTTTTCATCCAATATTTTGGTTCCAACAAATGACCCCTTAGACTTGGAGCCACGGAGGGATCAAGGGTCGAAGTCTGAGGGAAATTTCCAAAATTATCAGCAGTTCGCGGTGATGACTCGTGAAGAGGGTGCACGAGGTGGAAGGGGGTCATGCGACCCAGATGCACTGCGAAGCTCCACGCGGGCTGGACACGCCGCGAAGATCCGGGGCCCACCGCCTATAAATTGGGGGATGACCTCTATTGTATTTTTTCCTTCTTTGAGACTTTTTCCTTTTGCGCTCTTGATTCGCGAAGCTCCGCATCCTTCGCGTCTGCTCACCATGAATCGAGCTTCACGGCGAATTGCGAGTCTCTGACTCCGTGACTGCGCCAAGTGAACATCTGATTGCAAGCCGAGACCAGGCCCCACGTCTTGGATTTGCAAACAAGCTTCGTGAACGAGCTCCGCAAACGAGCTTCGCGACCCGACCTGAAAATTTTCCGAGTTCTGAAACTGTAATGGCCCATCAAGAAGCTGTGCTGGGGGTGCTTGCAGACGCTGCCCGGAGGGATGAGATGGCCAACTATCTGGGCCTGGGGGAGCTTGTCCGAAGCCACTCGGACCATAATTCTTTGATGGAACTCTTATGAGAGAGCCAAAAGAACTATCCACTGTGCAAGAATCTTACCTTGTATGGATTCGGGCTGAGGGATGATGTATTCATTCCTGAGGTGAGTAGGGACTTACCAGCTTGCTGGTTTAGGAGCACACCATGTCAATGCCAATGGTTCAGGGCGGCCGATGGTCATGCATGGGAGGACTTCACACCTGTCACCGCCGACTGTTTGTACAAACATCTAAACAAAATCGATGGGAATCCATTTCAACCAGAGACGTCCCCTCCCATGTACTGCACCATATTGAAGGCAACTTTGCGGGATTCGAAGAAGGGGTGGTTCGATGAATGGGACCTGCGCCAGGGTGGAAACTTCAAATGATTGGGAATGGGCCTACTAGGTAGGTGCCTCATGAGAGGAGTTTGGGGCCGAGCTGAGGAGAGTGGGCTTGTATGAGGTGACCTAGGCCTCCCAATTCCATATTTATCAACCAAAATAGCTGATGCCAGAGCTGTTGAGAAGATGGTCATCTAGGACCAACACTTTTCACCTGCACCATGGGGAGGTTGGAATCAGTATGTGGGATGTCCATCAGATCTCGGGGGTCCTGATCTTGGGGGCCATGTATGATGAGTTCCTCCCCGTCATGAGCACGTGGGAGGATCCAGAGCAGATACCGCAACTGGCGATAGCATTGATGGGACTGGTCCCCGGAGAGGACAAGGAAGTGGTGAGAGATGTCCACTTTAAGAAGTGGTTCAAGCAGTTCCTGAACTTCCCGGAGGATCGAGAGTTTTCCCTGAGGCCTCGAACTTGTCCTAAGGGGGCTCAACGGGGCAAGGAGCACTCGTATTGGCAGCTCTTAGAGGAAAGCCAATGGAAGACCTAGGGTTTCAGTGTCAGCACTGAACAACAACCGATAGTTAGGCCGACATCGTTTATCGCGACCCTTATCTGTGGTTGAATCCTACTAGTGAGGGATACCAACATGGGGGTGTGGCCTAGCTCGTTCATCATGGCATCCATGCTGGACATGGGAAGGTAGGTCAATCTGGGAATTCTAATGCTCACCAGATTGTATAGGATGCTGCGGCACGTCAGCAAGGGCAAGAAGCCGCCGAGGATATGCGAGCCCTTCCACCTTCTGTATGGGTGGATCATGGTGTACGTTAGGGGGGTTTATGAATATCCAACCCCCATATCGCCACCGGGGTCGAAATTCTGCCCCTCCATTATGAATGCAGCTGGGAGCTTCCCAGTTAAACTAACCATACCGATGGTGCTGAACCGGGTGTGGAAGGCGGATGAGTTTAACTTCTACCCATTTCCATTGCTGACAGGGGTACTCACCAACGATGGTCAAGGAATGGAAGAGCACCAGGCTTATCTCCTGGCCTTTAGAGGTGGAGTTTTGGTGGCATGGGTGGACTGTGAGCCGCTCTGCGATCCATACACCCCGCACCGGTTCGCGAGGTAGTTTTGGTTCCTGCAACGGCTGACCCTACAGGTCTACTGGGAGGTGTGTCATGAGGAGCACCCATGTGTAATGAGGCAGCTCTGGCTCATGTTCACATGAGAAGACAAGAAAATATGAATTGCATTGCCTCCATCCACTACCGCCTTTGGACTGGTGAAGGAGTATGCCATCAGCTGGGAGGCGGCTTATCCGAGGGAAATGCTGAAGCAACCAACCATTAGAGCCGGTGATGGCTGGCCTCCCCTATCCCGAGGTCGGGGTCAGAGGGCAGCAAGGGCCTCTCATGGTGGCGGGGCTGCCGTGGTGGCAAGACCTGCACCAGCTAAGGATGCGGTATCAACGGCGGATCCTACAGTGGTAGTGGACCCAGTGGTTTCAGAAGAGCAGAGCCATCCGGAGGGGCGGCCACCGAGGGGATTCCGTAGGATATCTGCTCAGGCTCCAGGGAAGTGGCTGCGCCATATCGACATGCCAGAGAATGATATTTTCCCGGAGGCCTGGGACATTTGGGATGTCAACCGGCAACACCTCAGTTCGCCTGAGATGTGGGAACACCTGAACCATCTCGAGATGGTTTTACTGGGTCTAGGACTTGTTCAGGTCGATTTCACGATGTCTTCGGCGGAGGTAGAGCAATATCTGAATGTGCTGGAGGACTACGTACATTCCAGTGGTGTCCCACGTCAATTGACAAACCAATTTAGGGTACTGCTGGATCAGACGGTTCCCCCACAGCTGTCGGCCGCTGAACTGAGAGAGCGCTTCCCCCTATCAGAAGATTTAGATGAATCCTCTCGTGGAGACGAGGCCGGTGGAGGGAGTCCGTTGGAGGAAGGTGAAGTCGGCGATCAAGACTCGGATCTCGATGATTTCGTAGAGGCTCTCGAGGTAACATCCCAAGTTTCTTTCCTTGGGGTCCGCTCTCAGGCCATTATGGACCTCTCACAAACATCTAAACCGTGCAGGAGGAACTTGTACGCAGACCTCGCTCTTGCCCCTCAGTGGGAAATGATGCAGGACCGTCGGAACCCGCGCCTGCGGCTGCATCCAGTTTTGTGTCTGGTGGGGCTAGGAAACTCGAGGTGGCTCCTCTAGGATCTACAGACCTTCCAAAAATATACAGGGGGTCATGCTCTGGGGTCTTGTCAGCATCAACTCAGGAGCAGCACCAGGAGTTTGATCTCCGTAAGTCTTTTCCACTGAATTCATTGCTGTCATATGTAGATCATGCCAACTGACGTCCATGCCCTTCCCTGTCGCGTACAGTTCTACGACTCGCATGGGCTACTGCGACAAGGCTGGTCAGGATGTCTGGTGGCATCCCTCCTAGGGGCATGCCGGTGATTGTGGAGATAGTCACCCCACCTACCTGAGCTGCAACACTTCCTATCGTTGGCGGGACCACCAGTAGGGTCGTACCGAGGTTATTGAGGTGGAGTCCGATGATGAGGATCGACCGGTCAACCAAAGTCTCTCCACGCCTGCTCCGGCTCCAGATATCGCGCCATATTCAATGCCAGATGAAGATCCTGCTGAAGATTTCTTGCGGGCATATCCCGTATACGAGCCCGCCAATCATGCGGACTGGGATGAAATGACCTCCGATGAAGAGGACAACAAAATAGTCTGTCGCCGATCGTGGAAGCTGATCACGTGCTTTATCAATGACACCCCCAAGCGCTATGGTTGAATGAGATGGACAGGCTCCGCTCGTGACTGCGTGAACTGTGCACTGGGGGAGTGGATTCCCAACGCCCTCATATGCTCATCCGATATCTCATAGCAGAGAAGATCCGGGAGTATGATCGTGGGATCAGCATGGGCTAGAAGCGGAGGAAGGCGACAAACATCAAGAATCTCTAGGAGTCTGAAAACGAAGTCCAACATCTAAAGATCCAGGTGGATGAGCACTCAGCCTCTCTCAATGCACAATCTGATCTGATTTCGCGATTGAGGGCCCAGCTGGCAGAGGCAGAAGGGCGTGTGAGGCAGGCTTCCGAAGAGATGGCTGTCATTCAGGCTAACATAGAGAGGGCTTGAGCTGAGGCTAATGAACTGTGCCCCATCGCTGCTGAGGAGGAGCAGGAGCTGAGCCGGCAGCAACAATTCCTGGATGCCACAAGTCGAAGGGTGGAAGAGCTACAACGTTCTTTTGATGGGGTCAATCCGTCCATGGGGGGAGTTGACCCCCAGGTACTGTAATGATTAAAAACCCTTAAACGTACTTTCATGATTTTAAATTAATTTTTTTGAATGCCATAGAATGAACGGGTTATGTTGTTTTCACTGGTTCATTTCATCCTTATGATGTTTGCGGAACATCCAACGACAATTCCCTAAGCTCACGTGGGCCGGGCCCGATGTGAGAAACAAGAGATATTCGTCTCATCGCCTCATCCAAACACAAGAGTGGAAACCAAGCTTCAGGAATCTGGGGTTTGGAAAACCGGTCCGGATTTCCAGGAAATGGAAGAGACCTGGCTGGAGAATTAAGTTCTCAAAATAGCCGAATTGCTATTTTTCCAGCGTGCTCTTGTTCATGAATAGTGCAATGCCAAGGGCACTAAAATCGGTCCGAATAGATGGGAATGGGAAGTGTGAATCACGATACCCAAGATTCAGAACATTGTGGGGCGTGGCGTGATAATGGAGGATAACTTTTGACCATGGAGGAAATGTAGCATCCATATTGCATTAGCCTGAAATGGGGACAACAAGTGAGGGCTGACCACTGACCATGTTCGCAACACGGGGCCTAACTCAAATATCGTCGATCAGTCTTTCAGGACGTTGGCCTAGGATAGCAGGCGAACCATAGGTCAGGCATCCATACTGTTAGGGGATCCCTCCAAACATGAATGAGTATGTGAGTCTGAATGAGGGGCACGCGAAGCGTGGAATGTGGAGTGATGGTTTGTTCAAACAGAATCCAACACTCATGAAATTACGCCACTGTGGTGGGAGTACACCAGATGGGTGCATCATTTTGATCATGGATCATTCCTTTCAGACAGGGCATCTCTGGCGAGGGGGTCTGTCGCTTCCCCATGTCATCTCGGGGCATCCTGAACCTGTTCAGGGTAGAGTTATAGTTGTACGGTTCCCTACGAGGGGTCCGGCCAGGAGGCAGGAAAGGGGAAGAATATGTTTTATAACTCCTGGGGGTTGGACCCTAGGTAAAATACCAGGGTGTCCCTACGTATCCCATGTGGATGGGAATCAAGCCACACGTAGTTCTAGAGGCATAGTTTAACATCATGTAGGACGAAGAGAAGTCTGGTTGCGCCGGTACACATCCTACCAAAACCACTAAGCCCACATGAGTCATGCTCGTTGTGGGAAACAAGAAGTAATGAAGAACTTTCCTGACAAAAGAAGGGGATACTACTGGAAATTTAGGCTATAGCCACTGAAGGGATGCTCGGTGAATATCGACCCAACGATGCTAACATGTTCATGGCGCACCTAGACATGTGAAGAGGTAGAGCTGAGTATGCTGGAATTCCACTCGAACATGAGGAAGTGGAAATGTGTGAATCATGACGGTTGAGATTTGGATCACAATGATGGTGACGTGATGATAGAGGATAACTTTTGATCATGGCAGAAACGCAGCATCCATATCGCATTAGCCTAGAATGGGGACAGATAAATAAGGGTCAACCGTTGACCATGTTTGAAACACGGGACCTGTCGCAAATGTCATCTGAGATCCTTAGGGACATTGGCCCAAAACAATAGGAGAGACCTTAGGACCAACATCCATGGAGAGCCCTTAAGCCTCGCATCCATGTCGTCTGAGGGTTCTTTTGGACGTGGAAGTGGATGAGGATCCAAATAGAGAGCACACAAATCTTGGACATGGGACGAGGGGATGTCCCCATGAAAATTCCATACTTTGGTCTTTTTGTCAAAACGCATCTGAATACGTTAACGAGACATATTAGATAGAGGGAGCCGAGTCCCTTCCCATAGGGAGATCTTAGTTTAGGGTCATAGAATTCGGACCATGGATGGAAAGAAAATAGGATGCGCATGGTGGGGTAACTCAAATACCTGACGTGAATGGGAACCGGGGGTTCCGACCACCACGTGCTTCTCCGAGAGGTTTTAGGTCGAGGGACCGAAAACGAGATTTGAGTTGGGACTGAAGCAAAATGCACAAGCGTTCCTACGTATCCCATGAGGATGGGAATCAAGCCAGACTCAGTTCTGAGGAGATCTTAGTTTATGGTCTTAGAGCTCAGACCATGAATGGGTAAGGAGAACAGGGGAAACATGGTAAGGTGGTTACAAAACCCGACGTGAATGAGGACATAAGCCCTACTTACCATGTGTTCTCTGGGGAAGTGCTCGAGTCGAGGGACCGAACATGAAAGTTAGGCTGGGACCACGGGGAAGTACCCGGACGCTCCTACGTATCTCATAAATATGAGAATCAAGCCACACGTAGTTCTTGGGAGGTGGCACAACATAGTAAGGTGCCAGTGCAAAGGATGAAAGAGTCGTGAATGTTTATCCCTCACAACAAGAGAAGTGGTATTTGATAAATCTTTTTTGTCCTTTAAGATGGGTGGTTTTTTTTGTTAAGCGACAGGCCCAGGGTAGCGAGCCCTGGCATCGCCACAAGAATCAGTCCGTGATAGGCGTTGACAAATTGCATGGCACATGACCAATACCCAATGTGACGTCCTTTATAATGAGTTCATCACAATGCAGTGCCGTTTTTCATCGTGCGGCCAGGATGATAATGTCACAGTTTAGGGTCGTGTGATAAGACTAAGCATGCATTTTAACGTCATGCAGCGCTAGCGTAACAGAGATGATGCTAGGCGGGGAATGTGTATGGTTCCATGAAATATAACCGTCGTGGATGGGGACATGATCCTACATCACACTGTATGAAATTCCGAGAGGAAGACCTCAGGACGAGGGGCCTAAATAGAGGTGAGAGTGAAAGGGGCATGTGAAACTAGCTCCCAGTAAGGCTGGACTCGGAAACAGGATGTCCGGGTGACCCATCACATCCATGGGGATGAGGATCGAGCCTCACATATCCCTTAATAAAGATATTAGTTTATGGTCTTAGATCTTGGACCATGGGTGCCCCGAAGGACGCCGTATTGCAGCTTTTATCCCCCTGACATGCAAAGGTGCACTGAGGGATAATGCCAAAAGTGTCGAGATTCCACCTGGACATGATGGGGTGGAACATAATGTGAATCATGCAACCAACATTCAAGGCCTGAAGGAGATGGCGTGACGACATGGGATTACTACCAACCATGGCGGAAAAGTAGCATCTATATCTCATTATCCTGAAATGGGAACAACAAACAAGCATCGACCTCTGACCATATTCACAACACAGGATTCGTATTGATTTTTTGTACAAACCCCTCGACGGGGTTGGCCCGTAACAGTAGGAGAGCCCTTGGGAGTGCTATCCAGGCCGTTCTTGGGGGTCCCTCTGGGTGTGAAAGATGATGAAATCCTGAATGGAGGGGAACAAAAAGCTTGACAAGTGGAAGGAACTTGACCAAGTTGAATCTGACACTCTTGGTCCTAGACCAGAGTACTATTAACACATGGACGAACCACTATAAGGGGTTGAGGGAATCAACTTGAGGGTAACCAAGAGATGGAGGATTCTTGGGAGAATGGGGGAATGGTGCCAAAAATCCTATACCACACCTATATATCCCCCTCGTGGAGAGGGACAGGCCAAGGGACCTAGGTGACCGAGGAGATCGGTAGATCCCTAGGAGGTGGGGCTGGACCTGAAGTCTAGACATTCGGGTGGTCCTACGTATCCCATAAGGATGGGAATCAAGACACACATAGTTTTGGATGGTGCCTTTTAATGTCATGCGAGACAGGAAATAGGAGGGATAATTCTTAGAACGGGGTGCGCGTGGTGCAGCTATTGCAAACCCGATGTGAATGAGGAAATAATCCCATACCACGCCACGCGGTCCCGCAGTCAAGGTCCTAAAGGCAGGACAAAAGAGAAAAATTAGCTGAACTCTAGATGGACCCAAAGATAATAAGTATGGGCATTCCTACATATCCCACGAGGATGGGAATCAAGCCAGACTCAGTTCTTAGGAGATCTTAGTTTATGGTCTTAGAGCTCAGACCATGGGTGGATGGAAACCTTCCAAGTAAGCACAGACCTCGACCTGATCCCTAAGCCCACGTGAGTCAAAATCGGTGTGGGAAACAAGGGAGTAAGATCCTTATTGCAATACCTAGAACGTCCATCAAAGGGAAGTCAGTACAGGGCCCCAAAGGACACCTTTAACGTGGCTTTGTTCCCCTAACGCGTAGATGCATACTGAAGAATAGTACCAAGAGTTTCAGAACTCTACTTGGACATGATGAGGATGGAGAAGGATGTGAACCGTGTAACCGACATTTTGGGCTTAATGGGGTTGGCATGGTGATGGAGGATAACTGTTAACCATAGCGGCAAAACAGTCTCCATATCGCATTAGCCTGAAGTGGGAACAAAAAACGAGCATCGACCACTGACCGTATTTGCAACATGAGATTTTTATCAATTTTTTGTCCAAAACCCTCAAGGGCATTGGCCCATAATGGTAGGAGAGCCCTTGGGTGTTGTATCCAGACCGTTCTTGGGGGTCCCTCTGGGTGTGAAAGGTGATGAAATCCCTAATGAAGGGAAACACAAAGCCTGAAAAGAGGATGTGGACGTATCCAAGTAGAGTCCAACATTCTAGGTAACTAAACCAGAGTACCCTTAGGCACATTGGTGAACCGCTGAAAAGGGTCGACAAAGTGGCTCAAGAGGGAGAGGTACACGGTGTGGTCATTACAAGCCTAACGTGAATGAGTACATAATCCTGCAACACACTATATCCTCTCCTCTCCGGGGAAGGGTAGGCCAAGGGGCCAAGGTGTGATGGAGATTTTCGGAAGATGGGGATGGACCCGAAGCTTAGACATTTGGGTGGTCCTACGTATCCCATAAGTATGGGAATCAAGCCACACATAGTTCTAGAAGATACCCAGGGACAGGATACCCTAACGAGGATGTGTACGACGCGACGAGTAACCTTCCGTGAATGGGGACGTAATCCCACACCACACCGCACAGTCCCATAGGAAAGAACCCGGGCCAGGGGTCCCAAAAAGGCCAAGGGGCATGATAGTTGGGTTTTGGTCAGAAAGGCCTAGACTACTCGTAGTTTAACGTCTTGCAGTGAGGAAGAAGTTCGGGGAATAGGGCTCCCTAGATAGAGGAGGTGTATAGTGCAGCGAGTAACCCGACGTGGATGAGGAAAAAATCCCACACCACACCGCACACTTCAGGTAAGGACTTGGGCCAAGGGGCTTGAGAAGGCCAAAGGGCCCGATAAGGACAAGGGGTCTAAGGCTGGGCCTCGGTTAGGAAGGCCTGACTAGCTTGTAGTTTAACTTCTTGCAGTAAGGACGAGGGCTAGGTGCCCGGGGAGGCCAAGAGGCCTGAGGCTGGATGAGGTGTCTCTTCCGGGGATGTGTACGGTACAGCAGGTAACCCGACGTGAATGAGGATGTACCCCACTCCACACCACACAAACCCATCATAGAGTACCTGGGCTAGGGGCCCAAGAAGGCCAAAGGGCCTGAGGCGGAGCCTCGGTCAGGGAATGTGTATGGCATGGCAAGTAACCACGCCGTATACTCCCATAAAAGAATCGAGGCCAGGGGCTCGATTATTGGCACCACCCGGAGGGAAGTTTGTCACTTCGGGATGGGGCAGAATGAACCACTAAATGTTTGGGACATCTTGGGGTGGACCCAAAGATCCAGGACAACTGTTGACCATGTTCGAAACACATCATCCCTAAGGTGACCTGATATGGGAGCAACAAATGAGTGTCGACCGCTGACCGTATTCGAAACGCAGGACTCTTATCAGTTTGTTGCTTGACATCCTCGAGGGCGTTGGCCCAAAGTGGTAAGAGGGCCCTTAGGCCGAGCATCCATACCATTCAGGGGCCCTTCCGAATGAGGAAAGTGATGGAATCCCAATCAAGGAATGGGTGAAGCATAGCTATACCCATCTACGAAAGAGGCGAACATCTCCAGGGGGGACGTACAGCCGGGTCGAGGCTTGCTCGACGTAAATTGGGGCAAAAGTGTGCACCCTGACATATGTCTTGGCCTGAGGGGAAGATTTTGGCTTTTGGGCTAGGCCAACAGACAAAATTTCCGGGCGTTCCTACGTATCCCATGAGGATGGGAATCAATCCATACGTAGTTCTTGAAGGCCATGCAGTTTAACATCGTGCGGTAAAGATGTGAGAGGATGGAATAACGGGAGTGGGCACATGGTGCGACCATTATAATCTTCGTATGAGTGGGGCTAAGGAAGCCTACTCCTAATCATACGAGGACCCTCCGAGGAAACTATACCCAGGGGGCAGTCAAAGAGAAGCGCTCAGGGATAGGCTCAAGACGAGGCGTCTGAGTGTTCCTATGTATCCCATTAGGATGGGAATCAAGCCATACATAGTTCTAGAAGTATAGTTTAACATCGTGTGGGATGAGATGTAGTTTAATTTGGGGATATGTATGGTACGATGACTAACCCGACGTGAATGAGGACATAATCCCATGCCACACCGTACAATCCCACAAGAGAGCCTGAGTCGTGGGAGGCCAAGGGGTCTGAGGATGGGCCTCGGTCAGGAAGGCATGACCAGCCTGCAGTTTAACATCTTTCAGTAAGGACGAATGAGATCTTAGTTTAAGTTCATAGATCTTGGACCATTTTGCAGTTTATTGTCATGCAGGATGATGCTAGGCATTTTAACATCATGACAGACGATGATGAGCAGTTTAATGTCATGCAGGATGGTGGTGTAGTTTAAGGTCATGCGGGACCCAAGTGCAGTTTAGGGTCATGCGGGACCATAAAGTTTAAGGTCGTGCAGGACCATAATGTGTAGTTTAGGGTCATGCAGGACCGTACAGTTTAAGGTCATGCAGGACCATGGGGCTCAGACAAAGTATTTCTTGAGGAACTTGGCGTTGGTGGGAGGAGTTATGTACTCACCATCCATGGTCACCAGAGGGTATGCTCTATTGGGATAAAACTTATGAATGATGTAAGGTCCTTCCCATTTGGGCTCCAGCTTGGGTGGTTTCCTGCTGGGGATCATTGGTGCTCGGAGGGCCAACACCAGGTCGCCTTGCAGAAAAGAGCGAAGGCGAACCTTCTTGTTGAAGGCTCTGGCTATCTTATTATGATGCCTTTCCAGATTGTACAGGGCACGAAGCCTATTCTCGTCCAGGGCTTCCAATTCAACTAGACGGATTTCGGCCACCTTATCTGGCACCTGCTAGTCATAGACTGCAGTGCGTAATGATGGCAGCTGGATCTCGATGGGCAGGATGACCTCAGCCCCATACACTAGGGAATATGGAGTCACCTGGGTGGAATTGCAAGTCATCGTCCGATACGCCCAGAGGGCATTGGGGAGCTTTTCTGGCCAACTTTTCTTATTCAGAACAACCATTTTCTGCAAGATGTTAGAGAGAGTTTTGTTTAATGCCTCGATCTGCCCATTTTCCTATGCATGATAGCGAGAGGTATGGTTCGAACAGATATTGTACTTGGCGTACAATTTCTTCAGCTCGGCTGCTCGGAAGTTGGTGTCGTTATCGGTGAGGACAGCATGAGGGACTCCAAACTGGTGGATGATATTGGAGCTCATGAAGTCAACGATGGAACGGGCCTTGACCTCTTTGAGTGGCACTGTCTCCATCCACTTGGAGAAGAAATATGTAGCAGTCAGGATGAACCTACACTGGCGAGTTGTCGCCAGTGGATATGGTCCCACGACATCGAGTCCCCACACCGCAAATGGCCAGGAGTACTTGGTGGAGTGGAGAGGCTCTGGCGGCCGATGCAGGAAGTTAGAATGAACTTGGAATGCATGGCATCTCTTGGAAAACTCAATACAATCATGGATCATAGAGGGCCAGAAGTACCCCAACCTCCAGATCTGATGGGACAGTTTGGGCCCAGCCTGGTGGGCACCGCAGGAACTGGCATGAACCTCTTGCATGACCAAAGAAATCTCGACTCCTTGAATGCAGCAGAGGAGAACACCATCGAAGCCCCGCTTATAAAGGATCCGCTCAAGACTGGGACCACTCTGGAGGGTAAATTGCAGTGCGCGGCTTCGGATTCGCTCATGCTCGGCCCAATCATCCGGGAGGCAACCATTTTGGAGGTACTCGACAAAAGGTGCTCTCCAGTCGGGAGTGACATCAACCACTGCATCTGAAGAACATGGGACCCCTGACGTGGAGGATCCGACAGTAAGATGGCTTACCCGCAGGCCATCGTCATCCTCTAGGGTGATGGGGGCGATGAATCTCCGGTGTGCCACATGTATAACCAGATCATCTTGCTTGGGTTCTGCGAGTGACACAGCTAAGACGGCCAAAGCGTCTGCTCGACCGTTCTGTGACAGAGGGACATGGGTAACCTTTGGTCGATAAGGGAACTAGGCCATTATATGTAGGGTGCACTCTAGCAATGACACAAGCTCCAGATTCCTGACAACATAGTCGCCATTGAACTACTTGATGACCAATTAGGAATCCCCTTTCACATGCAGATGGGGCACGTCAATCTAACAGGATAGCTCGAGGCCAGTGATGAGAGACTAATACTATGCCTCGTTGTTGGTGTAGCCTTCTGACAACATGAATGAGTATGGCAGAACGGCTTGCGCCGGGGTGATGAAGACGATACCCAGACCCACTCTATTAATCCTAGGATCGTTGATCCTCCTACCGGTGGGGCTCCAGGAGGCACCGTAGAAGTGCATTTGACAACATGAGACGACATGATCGACTGAGAGGATTGCCTCATCAGGAAAATCCAAGTCCAGGGATTGATCTGCGGAGGTTGGATGTGCAGCTAGGAAGTATGCCAATGCCTGTCCCTTGATGGCCTTCTGAGGCATGAACCTGATGTCGAACTGCTGGAGGATCACTGCCCATTGTGCTAGTTGGCCAGTCAACATGGGGCGGTTCAGAATGTACTTCAGTGGGTCTACCCGAGAGACCAACTGTACCTCATGGTGCTGTAGGTAATGCCGCAATTTCTGTATGGCGAACATGAGTACAAGACAGCTCTTTTCGATGGGGGGGGGGGTATTTGGTCTCCGTATCGAGGAGCATGCAGCTGAGGTAGTAAAGGCTATTCTCCATCCACTCATTGTTCTTCTGTGCGAGAAGTACGCCAAGGGACCGTTCCAGGGCAGTCACGTAAAGGACCAGTGGCTTTCTGGAGACGGGTGGCATCAAGACCAGAGGTTGGAGCAGATACTGCTTGATTTCCTCGAAGGCGATCTGACACTCTTCATCCCATTCATAGGTGGCACCTTTCTTCATGAGTCGGGAAAAGGGATTAAACTTGCCAGCCAGATTCGCAATGAATCAGCGTATATAGGCTAAGTGGCCTTGGAGACCTCAAAGCTCACGAATATTGCTCGGGGGAGGCATTTGGCTGATAGACTTGATCTTCTCCGGTTCGATCTCGATGCCTCGGTACCTGACAACAAAGTCAAGAAACTTCCCATAGGTGACTCCGAAGGCACACTTCAATGGGTTCATCTTCAGGTGGCGAGAACGGAGGAAGCCGAACACTTTCTCAAGGTCCTAGAGATGGTCCTGGCGCTGGCGATATTTGACCACCAGATCATCCACGTAGCATTCTACAAGTGTGCCGAGAATCGGCTTGAATATGTGATGCATGGCCCGCTGATAGGTGGCACCTGCATTCTTCTGGATGAAGGGCATAACCTGGTAACAAAAAGTATCTTGGGGAGCCCTGAAGGTAGTGGAATCCTCGTCCTCAGGGGCCATCCGGATCTGGTTGTACCCGGAATACCCATCCATGAAGGAGAGGGCTTGGAACCTGGCTGTGGCATCAATCAACAACTCTGTCACTGGGAGGGGAAAATCATCCTTCGGACAGTGGTGGTCGAGATCGCAGAAGTCGATGCAGACTCTGATCTGCCCATTCTTCTTCCTGACCGACACAATGTTGGCAAGCCACCTGGGGTACTGAACTTCCTTGAAAAAGTTTTCTTTGATGAGCTTATCAACTTCGGCCTCAACCATGACACTGTGAGAAGGCTGCATCTTTCTGGGAGGCTGTTTGAACCCGCGATGGTTTTTCGGGAGACTAAGGCGATGGATGGATACCTAGGTATCTAGTCCTGGAATCTCGTCGTAACTCCATGAAAACACGTCACGGTGCTGTTTGAGAAAGTCCACGTACTGTTGCTGCTCCTCGAGGGGTATGGCGACACCGATCAATGTGGGTCTCAGATCTGCCTCGCTACCAAGGTTCACTTGTACCAGTTCATCGACCGTGGTAGAGACACCTTCTTCAAAGGCATGGGGAGCATCCTTTAGATCCTCTTCTCCACCTGTGGGGGGATCTTCCGCGGGGGGAGTCATTTCTGAGCCACCAGACTCTGATGGGGGGATGGTGCCAGCCTGAGCGGCAGTGGTCATTACGTCAGGAGACCCATGCGCCACTGAGACCACAGCGATGAAGGCAGTTTATCCAATCCCATCTGGCCTTCGGCCCAAGGGGCCACACTTGATGACATCAAAGTAGTAGTGACGCACCGACCTGAGCCAGTTGATTCCAGCCCGGCGGAATAGACATGTATGACATACCGCCGATGCCATGAGCCTGACATCCCGATATAGTACAGGGGTAGGAGGTTCCAGGATCACCTGATCCTGGTTGGTGTAGGAGTATGAGGTGATTTTCCGCCGTCGCTTGGACATGGGAATATGCCTTCCTCTTGTACCCGAAACAACAAAACACTACCCCATGTCGGGGGTCGTGGCCTCCAACCGATGGATCAGGAAGATATAGGAATCATCCAGACCTACCTAGGGATCACTTGTGACCGGGTCGGGTTCATCCTCACTTGCCAGGATTTGCTTATCCTTGCTCTTGTAATAGTCAGCATCCATATAGCAAGCTTCACAAGAGGCGAAAGGAGACACATCTCCTTGGATCACGCCTACTAGACCATTGAGGAATTATTCGAGGCATTGGTGATATAACGAAGGGACCGCTGCATGCAGATAGAGCCATGGACTGCCCATCAATGCATTTTATGTAGTGTCCTGGGAGACGACCATGAACTCGGTGCTAGCAATTAGGCCACCGAACTGGGTCTTCAAGTAGATCTTGCCGACCGGGGATTGCTCGGTCCTGTCATATCCCTGGATTCTGAGGTCAGAGGGAGTTAAATCATCCTCAAACAAACCCAGCTTTTGCAGTTTCCAAGTCAGGATTAGGTTAATCCCAGAACCCGTGTCAACAAGACAGCGGCGAACTTCCACGCCATTGAACTGGCCAGGGAAGTACAGTGGGTGAATGTGCCCATGTATGGGAGGGTATTCATCTTCACCGGAGAATGAGATAAATTCCTGGCATTTGACGTTCTCAATTTCCTTAGCGTGGAAGGCTTCTACAACTGCTACCTCCATCTCAAACTGGAGGGGGATCCTTAGGGCCTCGATAAGTGCCTCACGCATTTCAGATGGTAGGCGAAGAGCCTCAAGGATAGAAATCCTTGATGGAATTCCAACGAGGTGCTTCAGAACATCATACTTCCATGACAAACGCGAACCTCTGCTTACAGGAGGTTGCTCTGCAATTGGAGGCACGACAGGGCCCTGCCGGCTGGACCGGTAGCTAGCTGGTACTGGGTACATCCCGCTGCCTGCTAGTTGATGCCTAAAGAGTAGCTGTCAGATGAGGACCAAACAACTGAGATTGGCTTGTATTAGGGCAAGACTGGTCATGGTACGGACGAGACAACTCTGCCTGATCTAGTAGCACGAACGATGGTGGAGGTAGATCTGAGGGCACTAGATGAGGTTGCTCGTGCTGAGATCTGCGCTGGGCCTACTATCTGGTTTCGGTAGCATGCACGGCCTGGCTGAAAGCGCCCGCTGATGTTCCTTGATGACCCATGTGGCCACGGTTCCGCTGACGTTGACGTCAGCTGGGGACGTTGGGGAGGCTCGCCTGGCGTTCTCCCTCCTTGGGAGTCATATAGGGATTCACCAGCTCCACAGTATTAACTGAAGTGTACCCCTAACTGTCGCTTGACTAATTATCCACCACTGGGCGTATTCTGGGAGGGATATCCATCTCAGGGGGCATGAAGTCACTGAGAGTGAGGGATGAAAATGACAGTGGTGGAGCACGTTGCTTCTTCTTGTGCCGCCGCTGCTTCCCCTTTTGGGAAGAGGCTGGCTGAGATGATGATGTAAAGGTACTGGTCACTGCTTCTGAAGGATCCGGCTGATTCAGGCATTCTCGAATGATTCCATGGGCGCGGGCGATGGTTTTACAGGCCATCCAGTCATCGTACTTCTGGGACCTACAGCTGGGAACCTGCTACAACTCGCCTTCATCGTCGCTACCGCCTTTTGACCTTATAAAGACACCCGCCACTTGTGTCGGGGCCGGACCCAACCTGACTATGTTGTTATCGATCTGGTCTTGGATCTAGTCTTTAAACACATAACACTGCTTGAGGGTGTGCCCCGGGATTCGATGATAGGGGCAGTAGTTGGGGCGATCAGTGAGATTCACCTCTGCCGGCCTTCTGCACTCGGGTAAACGCACAATCCTCTGCTTTAGGGCACTACAGAAGTAACCGGGGATCTGATTCTTGTTATACGAGTAAGTCTGGTGCCTTCTTTCTAGATAGGGGGCTCTAAGAGTCTAGCCCTGATGAAGGGCCGAGGGGCCTGCCAAGGAGGTGGAGCCTGATTGTCCCGCCTAGGCGGTGGTGGCGCATTGCATGGGGGAACCTATTGGTTCTGAGGCGGTCGCTATTGGGCAGGAGCCTGTGCTTGAGGTGGAGGGCCTCTGCGGGGTTGTGGAGTCGGTGCCACTGGTAGTAATTCTAACTGCATGGGGGCTTCTATTTGGGTCACCACGGCGGGCTCGACTCTGGCAGCCCTCCTTGCTGGGATCACAGGGGGCAGTAGACGTGCCTGACTAGCCTGTTGCAGAGCTTCCTTGAGGCGCTGGGCCTTATCTGAGAAGTCCCAGAACCCTCTGGAGTAGTTCTGAGTGATTAAGGAAGGAACCAGTTCTGTTTTGACATTCCCTACACACATCGTCAACAATTTCTCCTGAGTCAGTGGCATGTCGAGGGAGTATGTAAGCCCCTTTCACTAGGTGATAAAGTCCGCGACTCGCTCATCAGGCCTTTGTTTGCACTTGAAGAGGTATGCAATGATGGTCTTTCATGTGGTAGAGTTGAACTGGTATAGGAACTGCCGATAGAGATCCTCCCAGCCGGTCACCGATCCAATAGGGATCTGACTGTACCAGACGAATACAGGGACCTCCAATGCCTGCACAAAACATCGGAGCTTAGCGGCTTCCTACTATGCTGGGGTTCCCAACATGGGGCCACACCTGGAGGAAAATTGAGCCAAGTGCTGCGGCGAGTCCCCTATACCATTAAAGGGCGAGAAAGTGGGATTCCCAAAACCCGGAGGTGTAGGCATATCATCCACCCATGCGGGATATGACTTGCCATCTGGTGGGACTGCCACCTACTGCATTTCCAACGCCTCGAGGTGGGCTATGAGTGCCGCTATAGGATCATACGGGTGGGGGTACCTATCTTGACGGGGATCCCTAACCATGAGTGCGTTTCCGGGCTCTTTGACACGGTAAATGACTTCAATTTCTCGTGGAGCGACTGGCAGAACGACCCTTGGGGTGGCTGGGGGAACCCGGGCTGGATTCCTTGGATTGGATCGTCGTTCAGGAGGGTTTGGCGAGATGTATCGCACCCTCTTTCCATGAGTTTCGGCTTCTTCCCTATCTGCGGGCGTAGCATGATCAGGGTTGCCCAGAGGCATCTCACTGGGGGGGAGTTGTTCCTGCCCCTGCTGCCCTGGATTAGTATCACCATAGTCGGGTTGCCTCTGGACAGCGCGCTCGACTAGGAGTTTGTCGACCAACATCTTCTGCTCAGCAAGTTTCTGGTGAAACTCGACCTTCTCAGGGTCTTCATCCGTCTTCTTCACTAAGGCAGATGGGTCGGAGTGCTTGACGGTTACGACATGTTCTTTAACCTTACTGGCATTCTGACTGAGTACCAGTGACTCGGTGGGCGCAGGGAGGCCTAGAAGGTTCCTCTACTGGTGAGTAATCCTCCCTGATGGGTCCAACAGTGGTGGTGCACCTTTAGGGGGTAAGTCTCCATCCAGAAATTCCAGCTCTTCATCCTTGCCCACTATGTCAGACATGTGGACCGCAACCCTTCTTGGGGGCATTTCCTCAATGTCGCATAATGAATCGGGCTACTGCCAGATAGGACTGAAGAGGAGGGCGACATACTATCCCTAGTGCATGTGGGGGGTAGCTTCCCTGATGATTTTGCAGAGTACCTTGAAACTCTGAATCCATTTTTGTTGGAGGGCATTCTGGTGACCTGGTGACTCAGGGCGCTAGGCAATGGGGAGTGCAGACAAATCAACCAGACGACATTGCTCGCCGATTTACTCAAAGTACCCTTGGCTCCTGGGGTACAACACCCGATGATAATGAAGATGGAAGTGCGTCTCCCATAGGGTTTGACGGAAGCACTCGACTTCCTCCAGGGTGAGGGATTCTGGTGCACGGAAATTCGATGCTGCCGCCAGCCAGAACTTCTCTGGGAAATGATCCGCCGCGAGAATGTTCCAAAAGCTCCTAGGCCTGGATTCAGGGTTTGGCCCCGTATTTCCCCACTCATCAACCAGAGGTGGCTGAGGAACTGGTAGCGGTACTGAGGCGGACCGCTGGGACAGTAAGCTGGGCGGCTGAGAATATAGTGAACAAGCCGACTAGCTGCTGAACTCTGGGCCATCCTCCGAAGAGTGAGGTGACCTGACCAAAATGTTGCGATACGACAGTCTGAAGACACAACTTATGGTTCATGGATCGCAGTTACCGACAATGGGTCACACTGTTGCTCAACTGCCATCGGTCCCCAAAATAGCTCTCCATGATCTCTGGTCGAGGTAGAGGGCACTTCTAGTGACGATGGTGGTGACTGCATGGTTGGAACCTACGGGATTATCACAATTTCCTACTCCTGGATGTACCTACGAAGAGAGGCAGGAATCCGATGGACTTCTCATTCTGGAAGGATGAGGCTGACACGCCTTGTTCCTGCCCCAGTCCTTGACACAGAGGACCGAGGTGAGGGTTCCACTACTGATTCACATTCTGCTTCAGAATCCGAGAAGAAGACCGGTTTGATCTCCATCCAAGACTTCCCAGGATTCTTTTTGTGGCGGCGACGACCCTCCCTTCTGCCCCTAGATGGCTCTTCAGGACAAGGTTGATTCCCGACATGTGGTCTCGGGGCTGTGCCGGTGCCAGGGCGGAGAGGAATTCCGCTTGAGACAGCCGGGGTGCGAGGGAAACTAGGGAAAATGTCAAAGGGGACATGGGAAGGACCTCCATGAATAGCACCTGAGTGGGCGAAACCTTCGTTGAGACCAGCAGGAGCATGGGAAGGACCTCCATGCTTGGCGCGGGTGGAGCGAGGCTGACCTTCACCCCTCTGGTTTCCAGGGCGAGGAGGACCTTCGCCAAATGCAGAGAGGATGTAGGGAGGATCCCCACATTGGAGAGGGACCAGATGGGAAATGTCTTCACATCGAGGGTCGGGGGCCGGAGTAGGAACTCCATACCTGGTGTGGTGGGCACAGGAAAGACTTCCGTGCTGAGTGTCACTGTCGCGGGGCAGGTCTTCATTCGGGTTTGGGGTAGCACGGGGCATACCTCCATGACAAACTTCGGAGCGGGGAAGGCCCACGCTCTGTGGAGTGGTGGTAGTACGGGGAGGGCCTCCGTATGGGGTGACATCACCGCGGACTGGTTCGTGACGATCACTACTCAGGCCTACGACCTGGAGAGTCAACCCAGCCTACCCGTGGGGTGGTTGGGGCCTCGATCCCGGTCGGGCGTAGGATCTCCCCTGCTCAGTGTATGTAGGGACTTCATGATATACGTCGGTGGTGGATTGGGCCACAGTAGCTATCGACGTTGATGCCCCTTGGTAGGCGTCCTCAGCTCAAGCCCAACGCTAGCGTCGGGTCAGGCGAACCGGTGCGGGTGGTGCATGGGCACAACCTACCTACTCCTCTGGCAAGGTCGGATGGTGGCACTGATGCGGCCGGGTGGGGGACCTTTCTTGGAGTCCTTGGATCGGGACTCTGACTGGGCTGAGCTAAACGTCACACACCTCATCAGCGTAAGGCAGGGAGTCGTCAAGGCATTCCGGGGACAGGCTCCCGAAATGATTGAATGTTGGGGTGGGGAGTAGGGGCTCCCTGTGCGGCCCATGGGGGCGGCGTTGATGGTGGGTCCTGGACGCCTCTAGGTCCAGGTGGGCCATATCCCGAGTTTGGATTATGCCCTCCTCCTTGTAATGACATACGAGGTCATTAATCACCCTTCGTTGGATGACTTCTGATGGGGAGAGGGGGCGTGGGTGCCCCACGTTCGTGGATGCAGATTCCATTGTGACAGTAGTGGATCCACACAAATCAGTTGTGCTGGTATTTCCTGCCCCAACATAGGCGGGCGGGCGATGATCATGTCCCTATAGCAGCAACCTGATTCCTGAGAAGCAGGGAGATTAACTCATCAGCACTGCGAGGAAAAGAAATCGACAACTAGTGCCCCATCGTCATTCCGTATTCCGTGACCGGTAAGAGTGATCCATGACGACAACATTGCAGAACGAAATTCCCCATGTTCTACTGCCCCAACTTTTGGTGAGTTTCACGCCAGGCCTGCTATTTTCTTGGCAGGACCCGGCGCCGGATATCTGGATCCGATGACACATCAATTTACTAATGTTTTTAGTGCTACTAATATCCATATTGAGGAGAATAACTTCATGTTGGGTTCACCATTTCTATTTCTGATGCTTTCGCCGGGGCGTACGCGTCCATCTTCTTGGGGTGCGACAGGCGCGAATTTTGTTACCCTGCATTCCCGCTTTCCAAAGGCGGGCGACATCCGCTCCTTATTCAGGGATGTATGCTCCTTGATTGAAATGGGATGATGGGATGCTGGTTCCTCCTTCCGTGGATTCCTCCTCGGAACTCATTACCTAGTATGGGTCTCCCTCATAGATTTAATATGCTATTCGTGAAACTCTTCCCAGTTCCATGTTTCCATTGATGCCGATTAATTACACTGATTCTGTCAAGACATTCCAAAGGGTCCGGTCAGGGCAGCAACCTTCAGTTGGGGGAGTATTCTCGTCGAGGAATCATTAACGTGTCTGAACGCTGGGGAATTGGAATGTCTATATTTTTTCCCTTATTATAGGGCTTCTCGAGGGCGCAGAAGCCCGAGGCATCCCACATCGAGCACGGTAAATCATATGCCATAGGCATGTATCTGAGGTTTTCCTCAGCTTCCCATATTTAACACAGGGTATGCCGCAAGTTTAATGTCCAGCGGAGACGAATCAGGCTGATCAGAACACTAACTGGAGTGGATCAGATTGAGGAACCCCTCTTGAGGGAACACCGATATCGAAGCCAGCCTGTGGGTGGCTTACCGAATGCTGTGGAGTGGAATGAGGTGGCATGATCTCACCGGGATGTGGTGACCCGAGTAAGAATCAGGATGGATGATGGAAAGCTACACAAAGTGGATGGGGGAATTAAATGGATCCGTCATGGAGATGACGGTGGTGATGATCTTGAATCTCGAAGAGACTTACTACGTATCCCCGTGGTAGGGAATCAAAGTCTGCGTAGTTCAGAATTAATGTGTGGGGCTTACACTCTAGGCTGCCCAAGGTGGTGGGAGAACTGGCGTGAATGAGGTTGGAACGACCAGGTGGTGGGATTGAACCTCATGAGGCTTCCTATGTACCATGCCTTAACATGGATTAAAGACCACATAGTTCAGATTGGACATCGGAGAATCGACATGAAGAAGGACCTTGGTCCGATGGGTGATGGGATTGAACCTTGGAGAGGCTTCCTACGTACCATGCCTTGACATGGATCAAAGTCCATGTAGTTCGGGAAAGGGGCTATTGAACTGACACGAAGGGGTTTCAGAACAACTAGATGGTAGGGTCACAACGGCTCACCGCTGGATTGGGGTGCGGTTTAACGTCATGCGGGACGGGGGTGTGTCGGAGAACCGACGTGAAAAAAAACCTTGGTCCAGGTGGTCAGTGGGCTTGAACCTTAGGAAGGCTTCCTACGTACCATTCCTTGACATGGATCAAAGACCACGTAGTTCAGGTGAAGGGGGGGGGGGGCATGGCACACCGACACCGAGACGGTCGGGGCCAATGATTGTTGTGCTTGAACCTCAGGGAGGCTTCCTACGTACCATGCTTTGACATGAATCAAAGTCCTTGTAGTTTGGGTATGAATGTGGGTGTCGGTGAACCAAAGTGAGGAATGACCTTGGTCCGATGGGTGACGAGCTTGAACCTCAGAGAGGCTTCTTATGTACCATGCCTTGACATGGATCAAAGTCCACGTAGTTCGGGAAAGGTTTCATTAGAGAACCGACATGAAGATGAACCAGGGGGTCCACCGGTGGTGGGGCTTGAACCTCGTGAGGCTTCCTACGTACCATGCCTTGACATGGATCAAAGTCCTCATAGTTTGGGTGTGCAGTTTCACGTCATGCTGGACAAGGGCATACAGTTTAACGTCATGCTGGATGAGGGCGTATAGTTTAACATCATGTTAGACGGGGGCGTACAGTTTAATGTCATGATGTATGGGGGCGTACAGTTTAATGTCATATTGGACGGGGGCATACAGTTTAATGTCATGTTGGACGGGGGCATACAGTTTAACGTCATGTTGGATGGGGGAATTGTCATGGTCGATGCTTACTCTAAGCCCACGTGAGTCGTGCTCGGTGTGAGAAACAAGAGGCAGCAGAGACCTGACAATCACATCGCTAAGGGTGCGTCCGTGAGAAACGAAGAGGGGATTACGTGTTGAGCAGCCCATGGTGTTGGGACTTACTCTAGGATAGAGGCCCGAAGTGCAAAAAAATGCAGAGGGAGAGGGATTTGGGACCGAAGGAAGGAGGTGCCTCGTTCCCTATCACGCCCTCCACTGGCCCTGGCGGTGAGGAAGTACGAAGGTGCATGGGTGCTACCTTCCACAAGAGGGACTAGGGGGCTTACACCAAGGTGGATGACCTTCCCCGCCGAAAAACACCATTCCCAGAAGGAGGATATCATCCCCTGTGGGCACCAGAGGGCGTAAAGAATGTCCAATCTAGGGGGACCCTGCGTGCGAGTCATGGGGTCAGGTCACAGTTTAACGTCATGTGTTGGGGACGAGGTGCTTGGTAGTTTAACGTCCTGCAGCTCGGATGAGGTGGGTTTACTCCGCACACCTAGGGCTTACATGACTGGTACCCTCTACTCCTTGTGGGAGGGAAGGCATCGACAAGGCTGTGTAGAAGGGGGGTCGCAGAACGAACCATCGAAGGGTCCACGTTAGCGTGGCTATGAGAAGAAGCAATATCCATTAGCGTGCCTATGCGAAGAAGCATTAGACCAATCAACGCTAGGAGTGGTGTCGTCCAGGGGACTTTGAAATCACATCTTGCAAACCTGGAGGGTCACAAAGGAAGAGGAATTGCCAACCCGAGGGGTACACATGCAGGGGCCTTGGGGAGCTCAGTTGCTTTGCACAGTGGAGAGAACTTGCGAAGGGGTGTGCTTCGCGAAGTCGAGTGCCTTGGCCTTAGCATGGGGAAGAGGCACGAGCGGGAGGTGCTTCACAAAGTGGAAGGGTGTTCGCGGAGCACTTACTCACGAAGTAGAGGTGCCTCGCGAAGCACGGTGCTGTGAAGCAGTGTGCTTCGCGAAGTACAGTGGCCCTACCTTTTCATGTGGATCATGTGTACAGGATGGGTGTTTCGTGAAGCATAAACGATCTGTGACTGCCCGGGCCCCCTTGGGGATCCCCTTCCTTCGTGAAGGCCCTTAGGCTTCATGAAGGGCATCCCTATCGGAAGAGGGGCTCAAAATGAGACAAGATGAAGGCCTCTCGCGAAGCAAAAATACCTCGTGGAGCTCATGATTCCCAGAGTGAAGAGTGATTCACGATTTGGGAGTTGAGAAGCTGAAAGGTCGGATCATCCATCCAGAGAGCTCAGGGGGAGCTCGGTATTTATAGGCAAGGGGCGCTACGAAGCAGAGCTCACGCAGCACGAAGGGGGCTTCAGTTGCTTCACGGCGGGTCGCGAACGTCAACCAGATTCACGAAGAGGTACCACCTCTTCTGCTTCGCGGCGGGTTCGCGAACGTCAGGGCGTTCGTGGAGTGGTACCACCTATTCTACTTCGTGGCGGTTTTGAAAACGTCAGGGCATTCGCGAAGCGATACCGCCTCTTCTTCTTCGCGGCGACCGCGTGGCTTGGGGGGGGGATCCGCGTTGGGGCTTCGCGAGGCAGGGCGCGGGGCCTCTTTTTCTTCATTATTTTCGTCCAATATTTTGGTGCCAACAACAATCCTCTCACACGTTAAATTGTCTAATGTAAGACCTAGGTGTGGATCTTAATCTCATTATATTTCTTGACTTGGGACACCATGTTTGTTTTTTTAGGTTCATTAAAATAGATCTTGTATGGTGAGATCAAGTAGTATTTTTGAGGAAATATTGGACGGTCCCTAGATGTCAAGGCCAATTACTCATGGTTATATCTATTAAGGATCAAACCCTACATTTAAGGGTCAATTATATTGGGGCCTTCATGATTGGTTGAAACTATGTAGTGTTGGGTATGAATATTATCCATTGAGGAGATGTTGAGATAGGTTTGAGGGACCCGTTCTAGATTCCCCTATGGGTGAAGTAATATCTTAGGATGGGTTGTATTCTAAGGAGGCTGGTTAAAGTTTTCCTAGGCCGGTTTTTTCCCTGAGGGTTTTTTCATGCTAAGGAACACCCAAAAGGTTTTTATACTCTTAAAGATTTCATGAATACAATTGAGAATGACCATATAAGGGTAGTGATGCTCTTGGATTCCCTTTCATGCACACTATTGACCGAGGATCAATGGTTGGCCATTAAGGGATGCATGGATATTTTTTTCATTTTGTAATTTCCATGTGCTTTAGATGTGATAAAGGATTCCCTTTTAGGGTATCCTTTTCAATATTTGTTGATGAATTTGAGAGGGATTTTATGGTCATGATTTTTTTTCAGGTTTTGAGTCATTGTTGATCTTTTAGTTATATGTTGTGCTACATGGTTTGAGATAGGTGTGATCTAAGGGACCTTGGGAGCCCTTTTTCTATTGGCCTAATGAGGGGTTGGTACATTCTCAGTGTTTGCGTCATAGGGTGTCCTTTTATGACCCATAGACTGATGGTTGAAGCATATGGTCACTATTTGGATGAGTAGATCTAATGGACCAAGGCACCTAGAAGATTTTTTATTTCATAGTTGATCGGTGATGATATTTAATAAATTTGGATTGTGGGTATAGTAGTTAAATAGACCCATTCTATAGTTGATTCTTCTAGGATGGTCTGAGGATGTTATAATTATGAATGACATTCGATGAAACCTTTGGTATATCATTGGACTGGGAGTTGTACCTATTTCTAATCTGGTTCTCTTCTCTATTACCAATTGTTTTTGGTTATATGGGTATAGGGAGTTAATGGTTGATCTGGAGGATTGAAGCCCTCTCCTATTTCAGTTGAGTTTTACCCTACCAAAAGATGGGTTTCATTTTTCCTATACATTTTCAAGGATATGGGTTTTAGTCTATTCTCTTCACTGATGTTTATTTTATGGATCCAGTGAGTTCTATGGGACTATAACTTTTTTGATAGGTTTTATCAGTGTTTTTTGGGTTCCTTTCACTAGTTTAGACCTTTCAATTGGATTCTTAAAGCTTGTTAGAGTTTCATGTTGTTATTTTGGATATATTTACTTACTCCATTTGTTATAAATTTTTTTCATATACTTATGTTATACATCTTCATTCTCCTATATAGATCTTATGGGAGATAATGACATCATGTGGTCATGTGAGACATGTGTTATAAATCCTTTAGAATGTGAAAGAGTGGGGGAAGATTTACCTCAAGTGTCAGAAAAAAACTCACATTTACCTAATTAATTTCTTTCTATTTATCCCCATACATAATTATATTATAAAGTTATTTATTTAATTCTAGTTGTTATCAGTTTTCAACTAGTCTGGACACATCATGTGTGCATGTACTTATTATGATATCAAATTTCAGGGCCACAGTTGTGGTGGGATACTAAGATTTGTTTCTCACCCCTATATGTGAAATTTGGTGTGTATATAGATCCTATATATATATTTTTAGGTTGGATCACTGGTTGAAGAGTGAATCAGGTGAAGGCATAGTGTTTCTTAATCGAGTGAAGCCACTCATGTGGAGTCTCAAGACCAGGATTATATAGCTCGAGAGTTATGGAGACCAGTTATGTGGTATATCTCATTATTAGAAGAGGTTCCATATACTTTTATTTCAGTTTTTTAATTTGTATATGTGATCATCTCGATGTGTGATTAGTTATTGTATGATTAGAATTATTTTAATCTATATGACTATATGTTGTATTTCATTTATTATAGTATACACTTATTTCTGTTTATGTATTATGAATTCACTGATATTTATTGATGTGTTCGAGTTTGGTTTATTTTCCACTATTATTTAACACTAACCAAAGAATTTAGACTCTCCACTATAAATTTTATACCTTTACTACTATTAGGAAACATCTACTATATGAAGAGTTATGTTTGAGGACTTAATGTGGTGAATGATCATGTAACATGTCAGGTCAACCTAGGTTGGTTAACCATAAAATGGTATCAGTTCTATCCAATTTTATGATTTGGCATGTTATTAGACAAGTGGTATAGGAATGTGACAACACTTAGGATGAGGATCAGAATGGTCTATTGTGAACATCTTTTCTAATTGGAATCCCATGTTACCAAGGAATGGGATTATTGTTTTCAAGTTCCATTTTTATGATTTCATGATTTCACCTTGTATGATGCATTAGTTTTTTTTTTTAAATTTATAGTTTGTTTTGGTTTTTAGATATTGGACTTTAGAAAAGAGGATAGTGTTTATTCATCATTCTAGGAACATTGAATTCACATGAAATATGCCTGTCTTTTTGGGATTTTACTAGGGATGTAGGTTCATTTATTTAAATTTTCAATAACAACTTATATGTTATTTTCTTAAATATATTCTTGATGGTATTATAATTAACTAAAAACATGTATATACATTTTCTTGTAATGAAAATCCATGTGGATCTATTGGATAGATGTTCCCTAGTGATAGAGATACATCCCCATGGTCGAGGTATATGTGGTGACCCTTATGGGTTGGTGCAGGTGTTGGATTATATTTTATAGTTATTGGATTCTCTATGAGTGTAAGGATGTATTATAGATGTTTTGACTCATGTTAGAGTTTCTCATGGGTGGAGGTTTACCTGAAGTACCTAGTCCATGTTGTTGAGAATGGATTAGTTCATTTTACATGTTGTATATCTGTTCTTACTATAGATCCCACAAGTGTCATATCAACATGGGCTTGGGTGGGAGTGATTGATGATTCCTTTGGTGATTTTTTAAAGTGTTATACCAGTAGATTTTATTTTGGTTGAAGTCCATTTAGTGGTTAGGCATGAGTATTCCTAGTGTTTAAGAGGTGGAGAACTAGGAGTTATCCTGATAACATGGTAGGTTTGAGCTGGTAGGTTCAGTTAGATACTTATACCTATTAATTGTTTTATGTTTTGGGTAGTGTGGTTAGAGATTGAGTAGATGATCATTGTTTTAGATCGACCCCTCCACCCCCATCTAAGTGGGGGGGTGTGGGGGTTGTCATTTGGTGGATCTTGGCATGAGGATATACCTCATATTGAGGAGAAGTGTCGATGGTACTTCAAATTAATGAAACTAACCTATGTGAGAGGCATGATATGTGGTTTTAGGAACATTCACCTTGGTTCTTGGCTCACTAATCATTTGAGCATGATATCCAATGAGAGGTTATTATAGAATCAATATTCCATGCGGGGGAGAGTAGTGGATGGTGCATCAATTCAGGAAGAAGACTCACTATGTGTGGCAATGTGAATGTTTCTTTATCAAAAGGCCAGTTGGTTAACAGTTTGTTTAATTGGCTATGCATGGGTTTGTTGAGTATATTCAGGTCTTGGGAGAACTCGAGTAGTGTAATTGTGGTGGAACTATTAAAGAAAACACTCGAGGAGTGGTGTTAGGAAATAATTATGATAGGTATAACACCATGGGAAATTGGAGGATGTTTCCTTAATTTTAATAACTTTATTGTGTAAAAAGTTCATCATTTTTTATCTTCATGGAATTGGTGGTAGTATTTATTTTGTTATCACTTAGGTGTGATATTTTTCCAAACATCTAGTCATTGTGTTTTGTGATAGATGTAGAATGGACTATGAGGTTTGTGATTTTTTTTTGAGTAAATGATAAGGATACTCCAATGGTGGGGAGAATTAGATCATTAATAGCTGAATGCCTCTCATACCGAGAGAGAGTTATGGCACTATGGGACCGATCATTGCATGATTGAGATAGCATCAGGTGTTCCAATGCCAGGAGTGAGATCATGGTTACTAGATAACCATTAAGGCTTCTTTAGGATGAGATGAATTTATAGTGTGGAGATTTTGATGACTATATCATAATATTTTTGAGAAAATTTAAAGGAATTTAAAAACCTTGTTTCATGGTTATTCTTTGGGAAAATTTTGTAATTTATCCTTTTAAATGATCACAAATAATCTTTTTGACCACCCCATTAAACTCAAAATAAGGTGTTTACCCAAGGTAAGGATTCTCGTGGAAATAAAATCCATTCATACTTCATCATAACATTGAATTTTAATTAATTAATTTTTTTGCCTATTTATTTGGTGATATATTTTGAATAGAGCATTGTATTTAGATTTAAACTCCACTATTGAGTATGAAATGGTGGGTTTTTTTAGGATAGGTATAAACTCATCATGGTCTTTCGATTCCGGACCACACTTCTTTTTTATTCATTTATTTTTCATTCTTTTTTAATTATTCTTTTATCATATCATTCCTTTGATTTTCACAAACACCCATTGGTGATTCTAGGTTTTATGAATGTGAGATATGGAGAGTGATAAGGAGGGATCTGAAGATAGAGAGGGAGGTATTTTCATGGAGATCAAGTCATTCTAGATCATCATGTGGTAGCTATGGAACACTGATTTGAGAGATGTAATAGTAGTTTCTATGCATAGGATGATCATTTTTATGTTTGAGCCTTAAATCCCCACAATTTTTTTTTTATTTTTTAAAGACTTTTTATTGGTTTTGGGGAGCCCTAGAGGTTAGATCTATGGGTTTTTGGGAGAAATGATGGGTTTCATGTTGATTGTATGTGTTTTATATTTGGTAAATCTTGATCACATGACCTATAGTTTAGAAACAAACGCCATTTATTCTTTATTTTGGGTGAAGGAAATAAAATAATGGTTACCTGACTTTTGTGTTTAGAAATAATCATGTTAGGGTGACTTAGGGTGTGGCTGGGGGAATTAGTTGATACCTCGTGTTGGGGAACATGGTTGTGTTAGGTATAATGCCAGACCCTATGTGAGGAGCATGTTAGTGTCCATGTATGGTTCTTAACTAGACTTTGTGTAGGGGACATGGATCGGTACACAACTGTGTACCCCATGTGGGAGTGTATGAAGTGTACCATAGGATGATTTATTGTATGTTGGGAGGGGTACATCGGGATTTATAGAGGTATATAACTTGGGTTTATGGTTTGGAGAACACACCTTGTATTTGTGGTACATTCCATGTACATCCACATTTTGAGGACCTTTACATGTTTTTCACCATCGAGTAATAATTAGACCTATGAATAGTACATTTTGGGTGTTTTTTAATGTAGATAATTATAGTGGAATCCGTTTATATTATAGAGGTTTTATGGATGATTTTATGGATTGTGTGAGATTTGGATGGAGGATTTCATTAAGGTATGGATTTATAATCCTCCCAAGGATTGTGATATGAAATTAGAGACATGAGTGAGGGTCCTGAGCTCATTATATATCTTGTCTAGTGGATTCCATATTGGTTTAGTTTGAGGATATTTCGTATGGATCCTGGATGGAACGACAAATTAGTATTTATAGGGAGATATTGGATGGCCCTTGGATGTCAGAACTAGTTACTTGAGTTTAGTATAGTTTAGGTATAGATCACATGTCTAAGGAATTATTCTATTATGGAATTTGGTCTTGGTTGACCCCATGGGGTGTTTGGTAAATCATGGATCCATTAAGGTGATGATGGGATGGATCTAATGGATGTGTTTTGGATACCCCAATGGGTGAGTTAATACCTGAGGAAGGGTTTTATATTGAGGAGGCGAGCTGAGGTTTTGTAATGGTTAGATTTTCTTGGAGGTTTTTCTTGTGACTAGGAGACCCAATATCATTTCCTACTCTTTATGTGGTTAGAAGGACCATTGATATTTCTTTTTTTTGGAATTTTGATGCTCATGGATTCCCTTTCTATCACACTTTTGATCAAGGTTCAGTGGTTGTCTAGTAAGGGTCTCTTGGACATATTTATTATGTCGGTATTGTTCCATGATTAAGATGTGATAGAGGATCCCCTTATAAGTTGTCATGTTCTATATTTCTAAAATACCTTATGGGTGTTTTGATGGTAATGATACGGTTGGGTTTCAAATCAACAATTGTCTTTCAGGTATCGGGTTTGGCCTATGGTTTGAGTATAATGTGATCCAATAGACCACGAGTGTCCCATGTTTTGGTTAGCCTTGTGAGGGGTTGGTACTCTCTCAACACTAGTGACATCTAGTTTCCATTTATGACCTAGATAATGATGGTGTAGTACCATGGTGTATATTTAGATGAGGTGATCTTGGGGAGAAAGTAAGCATTGAGCTTTATTAAGTAAGAGTTGATTAGTGCTTATAGTTTAACTGTTTGGTTGATTCTTTCAAGAGTTTGATTGAAACATGCTATAGTAGATTATTCTCAGATGGTTTGAGGTAGTTCTTCTCAAGATAGATGTTATAGGAGTCCTTTACGATATCATTAGTCTAGGTGTCTTCCTTTATTTTAATCTAACTCTATCTTATGTAGATGGATGGCTATAATTGTATGGAGATAGGTAGCTAATGGATGATATGGAGGAGTGAAACTGTATCCAAAGACAATAGAGTTTTACCAAGATAGGGGTTGGGTGTACATAGTCTAGGAAATTTTATAGGACACGAGTTCTAGGCTATGAACTTCATATATTTTTATTTTATGGATCCAATTAGTTCTTTACGACTACCATGTTCTGGATAGGTCACTCAATGCATGTAGAGTTTCTATTTCTAGTTCTGATCCTATAATTTGAGTCCTAGATACTATTAGAGTTTCCATTTATTGTTTTGGATATATATGGGTATTCCCTAGGGTCTATCATTCATTCCTTTACTCATGTTATATGACTTATAGATCATACATATCTACTTTATGTTCTTGATTATATATGACTGGGTGAGAAACATGCTATAAATCCTCTATCATGGGCTAGAGCAAGCATAGATTTTCTATAGGTGTTAGAATACTACCCATGGTTGGCTATTTTTTATTTACAAATAACCCCTTGTATATTAATTTTATGAAGTTTTTTATTTTATTCCAAATATTATTAGATTTTCATTAGCCTAGGAATATCACACATGCATATACATGTTATTATAGTAGAGGTAAAACCACCGTTGGGGGAGGCCTATTGAGATTTATTTATCACCCCCTATTTTTTCCACTTCAATGTTTTTAACCAAATATGTCCACTTTTAGGTTAGATAAATATTTTAATAGTATATCAGGAAGAGGGAAAGTGTTTCTCGATTAAGCATAACTACTAGTGTGGATTTTCTAGATGGTGATTATATAGCTCAGGAGTCTTGAAGACCAACTATGTGGTACAACTCATAGTTTCTAAAGGAGTCGATTATATTTATTTTTAGTTTTGTTTATATGATATATGTGGTTAGACCGATTAAAAATAAGTTATTATTTGATTATAATTTTTTGAGTATGTATTATTGTATATTTTATTTCATTAATTATAGAATTCTACAATTTTATTCAATTTATTCAATATACTTTTATATTTATTGATGCGTATGAGTTTAATTTTTTTACACTATTATTTCACACTGACCTAGTGGTATATTTTCTCCAATATATATTTTAAACCCTGAAATCTAGTTGTTATCCTTTGATATATGAAGAGGTATTCTTTATCCCTTATGAAGAGATGGATCTAGTTATGTGCCAGTTCAAACCAAGTCAGTTTGTGACACTATGGGCTACACAAGTACTCTTTTGATGGAAGAAAAATAGAACTATATTACTTTTCATTAATTAGAAAAAATCTAAATGTGATTATTTTTAAAAATAAATATCCATATCCCCATATTAATGATATTATATATTATATTGGTGGAGGAATATGGGTATATAAGATTAACCACAAACCAAGATACCTTCAATCAAGAGTGAAGGAAGTTAATGTTCCCAAGATTGCTTTCAGAAGCAGGTACATGAATAATTAATATCTGGTGTTTCCATTCAGTTTTATGAATGATTCTATAGTTTTCATGGGTCTTATGAAACATATCCCTTACTTACACATTGATATATTTTTCAAAGTATTTTCTGATGCTATAATGGATTAATACAAGATAAAAAAGGATAATAAGAACTATTTGAATAATATTTTATGAATATTGAAGGAAAATTACATGAATTCCATGTTGTACAAGTGATAGTTCTAGTTTTATAAATAAAAATTCCTTAGTCATATGGTATCTAAAAAGGGTGTTTCTATGGATATTAAAATGATTAAAGTTGTTATGTATTAGGAAAAACCATATAATGTTTTTGAAATTAAAATCATGTTGGGATTAACTATATATTACAAGTAGTCTATCCGGGACTTATAAAATTTTGGACCACCATTAAATTCATTTACTCAAAAGGTGGGGAATTTTTAATGGAGATAAAAGTTTCTAAAGTATTTAAATTTATTTAAGTAAAGGATGACATATACCCTTATTCGGATCTTTTTAGATCCTATTGAAGTCTATACAGTGTACTATTATTCCTCATGTATGGGATTGGGATTAGTTTTGTTGTAACATGATCATGTGGGGGCATATGGATCTTTTTAGTTACCCATAATGAAATGTATTATCCTACTCATTATTTGGATCTATAATCAATGATACACATGATGAATACTTATTACTAATATCCCTTTGGGTAAATGTTTACTGTGTTTACCAATCAAAAAAGTTTTGAGTAGATATTATCCTATAAGGATTTGAATTATAGGTAGAGATGATAGGTTTAGTATTTATAGGCATTTTATTTTGAACTAGAAGATACCCTAAAAAATTGGAATGTGGATAAATATTCTCTAAGTGAGATGTTTATTATTAAGGATGTGAAGAAGTCCTAAGAAGAGTGGTATTTGATACTCTTTTATAGAAATCCACCTATATTTATGTGAAAATAAAAATCTAATATTTTTTACTTTAGTATAGGAAATAAAATCCTTGAATGATCAGATTTAGTAGAAGAATGTATGTTAATTAAATTATTAATATATATGGGGAATTATAAATGGTTGTAAGACCTTGGGTGATTGGTCTCAATCTCTTGAAAGTGAAATATGTTTAGGTAACATGATAGTAGTTCCTTCATCCTTGATGTAAGAAATGATAAGTAATGTTTATAATTTTAGATATCCTACTCATCCCAATGATAATAAAATGTTTCATACCCTCAAACATCAATATTGGTGGTTAGGGAGGATGTGGTAAATTTCTATGTTCATATCACATTGACTTACATGCCTACGAGTAAAAGATGAGCATTAATATATTGTATGGTTACATTAGATGCTTCATATTATAGTTCATAAATAATATGAAATCTATGTATAATTCATCATTATATTAAATTAATATCTTCATGGGAGTAATAATATATTGATAAACATTTACCACATGATGAAATTATCCTACTTTTTCATATCAAGAAGAGTATAAAGGTATAATATATGGGAAAATTTTATGTCAAGTAGATCATACAGATTTATGAAGTGAAATCAATAATTTTTTCTAATTAGGAACCATGTTTTTAATCCTTAATCTAGAAAGTTCATTACAATATTCTAGTCTCTCAGTTGAAATTGATTATGAATTATCACCCATGAACATACAGTCAGATTGAACTACTGATTCAAATTCTTAATGATGTGATTCGTAAATTTGTACTTTACTTTTAGGTTTGTATGATAACTACTTACTATTTATTGAGTTCTTATATAAAAATAGTTACTAGTCATAAATAAATATGGCTATATTTAAGGCACTTAATGGGTGGTCATTCTAGTACCATCATTACTATGCAAAATTGGGTGAATGATTTTTTTAGGACTGAACATCATTTAGAAAATTGCGGGAAATGTTGAATTGATCTATAAATGATTAAATGCAGATAAAATTCATCAAAAATCATATTATGGTTACCATTGTCATCCTTTTGAATTTACAGCAGGTGATCAGTTGTTCCTCATAGTCAGTTTTTGGTTTAAATAGTGTATATTGGGAAAGTATGATAAGATTTTTTAAATGTATATTGGATCATTTTCAATAGTGAAAGGTAAAACGTAATAATATCTATATCTATCATCATAGTTGACATATATTTATGATATATTTCATTTATACTTGGAAATTAAATATCATCTGAATCTATCTTATGTGATTGATTGATAAGATCCAGATTTGTAACTTGATTTCACTATAATAGAGAAACTATATGATATTCCAGACATTTAGGGTAAAGTATTCCATATAGAATCCCTTCCATAGGTTAGTGTTTTATAGGATAAAGTGATTACTATTATAATTCGGAGCATGAGGTATTTTTGAGGCCATGATGATCTCGCTTATTCTTAGGTGAGGAGTGTCGATGTTTTTTAAGACACTAGTAGAAAAATGATTTTTAATGTCACCAGTTTGACGTCGGTTTCTTATAAACCGATGTAAATAATTTTTGCAGTGAATTTTTTGGCGTCAGTTTTTTTAAAAATTGAAACCAAAATGGAAAAAAATTGTTTTGGCGTCGGTTCTTAAAAAAACCGATGCAAAAAACTTAACAAAATATATTTTGGCATCAGTTTTTATGAAAACCGATGCCATAAAATTTAAAAAAAAACTTTGGCGTCGATTTTTTAACAAACCAATGCTAAAAATTAAAAAAAAAACTTTTCACTTCGGTTTTTTTAAAAACCGACGCCAAAAACAAAAAATAATTTTTTTGGCGTCGGTTTTTAAAAAAACCGACGCGAAAAGCTAAAATATATTTTTGGTGTCGGTTTTTATGAAAACCGATGCGAAAAAATTAAAAAAAATTATAGTGTTTTAGATATTTCTCTAAGCTTTGATTTGACTGGTCGTGAAGCAAAATGGAGTTACGGATTAAAAGTTATGGATGTCGGAAGTTGACCTTTTCTAAAAGAAGTCTTAAAGAAGTTCAACTTTCAAAGGCCATAACTTTTAATCCGTGACTCTGTTTTAGCTCCACGACCAGTCAAATCAAAGATTAAAAAATTATCTAAAACAATGTAATTTTTTAATTCTTTGGCATCGTTTTTTATAAAAACCGACACCAAAAATATATTTTAGCTTTTCGGGTCGGTTTTTTTAAAAACCGACACCAAAAAAATTATTTTTTGTATTTGGCATCCGTTTTTAAAAAAACCGACATGAAAGGTTTTTTTTTTAAATTTTTAGTGTCAGTTTGTTAAAAAACCGATGCCAAAGATTTTTTTTAACTTTTTAGCGTCAGTTTATTTAAAAACCGACGCCAAAAAGGATATCAATTGACATTTTTAGCATCAGTTTTCTAAAAAACCGACACCAAAAGACCAATGTAAATACTCTTTTGTGTCGGTTTCAAACAAAACCAACTCCAAAGAGTAATGCGGGATCAGAATTTCAATTTTTTTCACAACGCGCATTTAACTTTTTAAAATCCTGCCTAAATTTTCGTACAACGCGATTGAAAATATTTCCATTTACTATATATATATCCAGTTTCTCCTTCGTTCGTCATTTTAAACATCTTCGATTAAATCAAGATTTCAATGCGACTTCAATCGTTAATTTGAACACGGTACATATTCTATTCATTTATTTTCTTTATTATTATTATCCTTCATTTCTAAAAAACTCAATTAACTTTCTTATAATGATGATTCATTCTCATTTATAAATACAAGTTATATGATGATAAAAAACATATCATTTCGATGGAAGCCCCTAAAACCATTGAAATATGTTTGAAGTATTATGATTATTTTATTTCATTTTTTGTATATGATTTTAATTTATGTTTATCATGTTTTCTTTGAAACAAGTTGTATCAATCAAAACTTTGATAGGTTCAACTTCTGACGGTGATAAATTTTGATCCGTAACTTCATTTTAGGTCCACAACCTGTCAAATCAAAGCTTAGGAAATGATCTAAAACATAGAAAAACAAATTTCTTTTTTTCCGTCAGTTTTTTTAAAAACCGATGCAAAAACAATTTTTTTTTCATTTATGGCGTCGATTTTTTTAAATAACCGACAGCAAAACTATTTTTTTTAATTTTTCGCGTCGGTTTTTATGAAAACCGACACCAAAAATGATATGACTTAGTTTTTTTGGCATCGGATTTTTACAAAACCGATGCCAAAAAATAAATATAATTCATTTTTCGCGTCGGTTTACAAAAACCGACGTAAAAATTCATATTTTTTATGTCGACGACTTCGACGTCGGTTAAAAACAGTCGTCGAAAATAAAAAAAACCGACATTAAAAACCATTTTCTACTAGTGAGAGTATGATAGTAGTATGATGTAGAAAATCATGAAACCCATGATTTTATATGTATATAAATATATAAATATTTTATCATTTATTTGAGAATCACGATTAAGAATAAAGAAAAAGGTAATTCTTATAAATTTTTCCAGGTTGCATAGTCTTGGTTAATGATCCAAGTGACCATGCAGTCAGGCCATGAAAGTACCCAAAAATTCATATTTTTTCATTTTTATGTCCCATTATTAGAATTCATTTCATATTTATTCTAAGAAATTTAGAGGACTCATCCAAGGATTCCCCATCCAATTACTTATCACCTTACTCTTCTTGGATCCCCTATATCAATTTTAATTGGATTCTTAGGGAAAATCCCTGATTCTACTTTTATATATTCTTCCACTTATCTCTTTATTTCTTCTTCTTATAGGATAATCTCTATAATTTATCTTATCTGGCCATATTGGCCAACTCTAGTCTTGTAATTAATTTAAAATCATGGGTTTTTTGTTTGGTTTCTAGAATTTTTGGGACTTATTTCTATACCAATCAGACTTTATTTGTGGAAGGTGTGTGTATTAGAATAAATTTAGGTAATAGTATAATATAACATCCTTTATTAGTGAAATCATTAGTTCTTAATTTTATTCAAGTGTTTTATTGAGTAATTAGTACCTATAAATGATTTTTTATTGACTTATTTTTTTAACTGTTGTGTGTTTTTCATGAATTCCATAAAGGGCTTTCCATGGTTTTTAATGTTTATGCTTGAAAATTAAAATAAAATTCCTAAAAGGGGTTTGAGAAATTTTTTAAAGACTTATTTTAGTTTTAAATGATTATAATAATTTTTTTGGCAGATAAGTGATTTCAAAAAGTAATTTCATGATTTCTAACTATTCTATGATTTTAAAGGTTGATTAATTTGTATATTCATGGTTATTGATTATAAATATAATCTTTTTGATATTCCCATTATTGGTTTTTTAATAAAAATATATTTTTCTATAATGGTTATCTTCCATGGAATGGTTGAATAGGGATAGTGTGTATAGGGTGTTTGTATTATGGATTGTGAATTTATTAGGTATCCATAATAGAATTATTGATTTGAATATGATGGTTTACATGGGAAAATGAGGTATTATGTGGGAAATTAAGGATGAGTTCTACCCTAGATATTATTTCACTCTAGATAGGGGTCCATAGTCATCATTTTTCTTTGGCTAGGGGTGTTTCTTGATTAATACATAAGAGTAAGTTAGGGTCTAAGTCTATTAGGATTATATTTTTTCCAATAGGTTTTTTATGAGAATGATGTTATGTTGCCTCTAACAGACATGAAATTATCATCCCATGTTAAGCTTATTTTAGTTTTTCACTATCCTTATATTAACTTATATTATAACTTATATTACATGTTTCTTGTATGGAATTATTGATTTATATATTTTTATATTCATTTCAAATGAAGTGGTTTTATTAAGGGAAAATGAAATATACATGGAGTTTCCTTTCAAACCAATAAATAAATGAATATTTTATTATTGTACCTTAGTGTATCATTTTAGGTGTATATTATAAAATATATTACAATTATTCATAGTGGAATCCTACTAGGCATTATCTTAAACCCTATATACACACACTTATGTGTATATAGACATGATTATGACTAATACATGTAATATTAAGGGAGATAATTCCTTTGGTGGGATACCTTAATTGTATTATTTATTTTATGATGGTATAATGATCAAGTGGTGACCATGGGTAATGAAAAGATAATTCATGGGGATTTTTTGGACTTTTATTTTAACTTAGGATGTACATATATGATTCACATAAAAATTTTCCTAATTTTTCTCTCACCTTAATTATACACTTCATGTATTAACTTTTTGAATGTTGTTTATGTGTCCTTATTGGGGTATTTATTTTATTTTCACTTTATTATTCCCTATCTAGATATAATGTTGTTGTAATGTGTTTATTTATTTTCCATGAACATTTAATATATATATATATATATATATATATATATTCCTTATACTAGATTCCTAGTAAGAGTGCATTATATTAATTACTTGTTTTAAAGGGTGAAATCATTCTTAATTAGTGTCTTTTATTCCTTTTCCACTTGTTTCTATCCCATTTTTATGAGGAAAGGACTTTGAGGTTTATGGAAAGCTAAACCTTGTGACATGGTGGTTTAACCTAGATTGTTTCATTAAATAGTTAAGAGTGCATGTTTATGTAATTATGGTGTTGGATTCTCTTGAAAAATAAATCAAATCATAAATTTGTGGATTCAAATCATTTCATGTCATTGAATTAGTTAAAAAACATGTAAAAAATTATTTTAAAGAAGTTTTCGGTAAATTTGGAAAAGTGAATAATTTATTTTATATTTCCTTAGTGAGGGAAAATAATAACACCACGATTATTAGTGGTTACATCTTATTTTGGTTGTGGGAAATACATTTTGGGGCGGTAAAATGAATCACACCATATCATGAAGTACTTACACTGTGATTTAATTCAATATGTTTTGTGAATAAGTTAATATTTTATGATATATAGATACCACTATAACATATATGATTTTACTTTTTGTGATTAAGCTATTTGGTGTGGGCATGAAGATTTTTACATGAGGTGTGTTTTTGTGAGATAATACTAGTAATCCTACAACAATTGTAATGCCATGAATAATTGATTTTGTACTTAGTTGTGAAGGTTTAAAGAGGTGAAACCACAATGATATATGTTATTCCATATTCCTATGAAATAAAAGTTCATTTGTGCATAGCTAGAGGTAACCATATGGAAACCACACATTTTTTACCTCTGATCACCTCATAATTCCAAGATTAGTGTTATGGTACAGTTTTGAGAAGTTTTGATGATATAATGTCATTAATAATTCATTGGATACTTTAACTTGATTCCTAAAGTCTCCAAAACATATAAAGGGTGACTATATTAGTTAATTTAATCAAGTGTCTTAAATTAAAGTGGGAGAAGATGAAATTTTATGTTTTAATTGAATTTTTAATTTAAATTATGAAGCTCAATAACAAAAAAAGTATATAATATGACCATGTTTAGGGATTATGGATGTTCAAAACCACTCAGAGAATAATAAGAGGAAGATAGAATGAAAAGTCATGTGCAAGAGAATTTTTTCTATAAATTATCACTAGTTATTTAATATGAATCATTAGATGGATAAAATTAAAGAATTTTATTATAAAATATGGAGTGAATTTGTCATGCTGTGAGTTTTGATCTTTTTTATGTTTTTTAATGATCAAGTATTTTTTATTGAAATGAGAAATCTCAGTTAATATAGGAAGAAGTTGTTGGGTTTTCTAAAATAAGTTATTTTTTATTGAATTGTATATTTTTATTAATCAATGTAAAAAAGATGAAGTTGTACCATGTTAATTTTATATTTAAGGCCTCTTTTTATTTGATATTATCCTTATTACTATTTATACGATGAGTTATCATCAAGTATATAATAAATATCAAACTTATTGGGACACATTTGTAAAAACATGATTTTATTTGACAAAACATACTATTTGTAATCCATTTAGGGATTCTAGTGGATTATGTGGTGATGGATGATACCATTACATTCCAATGATGTAGCCATTTGAATTGAATGTTGAAAAATTTACTCAATTGTACTCTTATTTTTTGAATGGACTTGAAAATAAAATAACTAAACTAAACTGTTTTACATGAAAATGTTAAATTATAATTGGGAAAGATTTATGACAACATATTTTTTATCCTCCTAACCAAATATAATAATGGATTTGTGGGAATATTATAAATGAATTTCATTCACTAATTCTCTCTCCTATCAATGAATACTTGTCATGGTACCACACTAAATTAATAATAGTTTCTTCAATGTATTTAATTCATTTTTTATATCATATACTTTAAACCAAATTAATATGTTCAAAACATATTAATATATAATAATTTTTACGACTTATAATTTATGATACTTAGGTACAAATAAAAGATAATTTTATTTACACATATCCAAATGCATCTCATGTATAAGAAATATGAAACACATTCATTTAATATTTAATAATCATTCAAATCTGAATTATCTATAAGATCAAGTTTGGTATGATAGATATCCAACCCTCACTTTTCTTGGTAAATCCTAATCCTTGATAATAGTGAGAACTCTAACCCAATGCCCCAATTTCTATAAATAATGACTCAAGGAATACCATAAATCCTATACAATCCTAACACCTAATATGCATAAATAATAATAAACCATTACTATTGAGTTCATAACCCAAAAAATATATTCAAGAAAGAATTTAATTAAACATTATATTATACCTAGCATGGAACTCTTTTATTTATGAAATAATATTTATAATAATAAATTTTATAAATTAAAACTAAATCATACACCAATTCATAACATAAAAACTAAATACCAGTGAAACATTAAAAAGTAGTGAATATATAAATAAATGAAAATTTAAAACATTTATCCATGATATATTTAATTACAAATATTTCCTTTATAAAAAATCACACACTTTATAATTAATAAATTATTCAATGGGCATTCAATAAAAAATAAATACAAATAATTTATATTTACATCAATAATATAAACACATTAGATTTCATTATTCATAGGAAATACATTTAAACTCTATTATATTAAAATATTTTATTTTATAATAATTATAAACAATTATATTCTATAATTTATTAAAAACAATATTAATAATGTAATAAAATTATATTAATTAAATATCACATATTATAGTTAACATAAAAATTTTATCAAAATTTTAAAATCCATTTTGGGTTGTTTTATATAAATTTTAAAATATGCCCTTTAATATAATCAATTTATATTCTCATTTATGAAAATTTTATAAAAAATGTATAATTTTATATATTTAGATTTATTTTTTAGTTTTTTAACAATTTATAAATTAGAAAACCCTATAAATTCAAGGATTTATACATAGACCCATATCATCAAAACATATCTGGGTGGTCTAAATCCCCCTTCCATACTAGTGAAGGTTTTTATGAATTATTTTGAAAAATAATTTTTCTTATAAAAATATAAAATCATTTTGTTTTTCATTATTATTAAGGACATGGTTCTTCTCATATGAAATCCATTTCTAAATGAATCATGTTATTTTTCTTCTAAATAAATTATTATAGAAATATCCTTAAAATGTTATAATTGTGAACTACAACATGAATTTGTATATCCATACTATGGTTTTTTCAAATATAAATCTCATTTATATAAAAACATTGATTGTTTCTATAAAAAAATATGACATAGTAAATGAGGATTTCTAATTATATAATTTTTATAAATAATTTCCATGATTGGTTTTTATAAAACTATGGAATTATTGTATAATTTCTGCAATCCATGTCCATTTTTTTGGAAACACATTGTGGTTATGAAAAAACTCATTAAATAGAAACATTTATTTTATATAAAACATCATAGTTATAAAAAAACATTTTTATAAATTCCTCGCCCATTGAATCTTTAATAAATATAAAGTGTAATTCATATTGATACAATTATTGGGATTTATCATGGAAGATACTTGTTCAAATATTACATAAATAACCTATAAAATTGTTTTTCATATGATCCATTTTTTTTAAAAATTGAATAAAACATAAAACAAGAACATAATTCACTTTTATGAAGATATTTTTTACATTCTCTTTTACATGAGATTTTTGAGGATCAATTTGATGTAATCAATGGACTTCTATCCTAACAGATAATATATGGGTTTTTTGGAATCACCTAAGATAAGTATAATATTCCTTTTTGATCCATAACTTGATATAACACTAGGATTAATGGAATAAGAGAAAAACATAGTTATGTCATAGAGATCCATGTCTTAATTATATCACACTCTCATTCAGGTATCTCATTTCAAAAAGATTAAATCTATTTATATAGGTCATCGAGTATACACATCCAAATTCCAAATGTTTCATAAACATTATACCACAAATCAAACATTTAAGTTAATTTTTTCATAATGTTAAAATTCCTTATATTATTTTATTAAACCCTTCATTAATTTATTATTATCTAAATAATTAATAAAAATATCTTATACTCTTTTAAATATATTACAATGATGTTGTAATCAATTTTGATAGGACATTTAGATGAAATATGTTCATTCATATATTATCACATTACACTTACTCTAGCATAAAATATACTATAATATAGTTTCCTTCAACACTAAGCGGTTTAATTCTACACAAACCCTGATATGGTGAAATTTATCACACCATGGATTTTATTTTGTGCATAATTATTTTATATATTATAAGGGAAAATATCAATGAGATTATACTCAGTAGTCACAATTTTAGGTAAAAAACATGATCTTACTATTGGTTATCATAATTGAGTGTTTTTATAAGAGGGAAAATATTATTGATGTTGTCTCCCACATCGAGTAAACACCTTGGACCTCACTAGCCTTTCTTACATTCAAAATTAATGTCTTTACATACATTCCATATCTATAAAATACACACAAACAAACACAAACATAAACACACACACACATCACATATAGATACATGATTAAATTATATGGAATAATGATAAAAAAATTATAACCCAATACATATCATTAATATATCACTTAAAAACACCCTTAGTAGAATTATAAAAAAAAGAAAATTAATTAATAAATCACAATAATAATCTTAATCCATTTTTAAATTTTCATAACCCCCAATAAAATATAGTATTGATTGATATAGTCTAATATAAAAATACTCGATTGGTTCCATATGAAACAATTCTTGATAATTTTTATTATATAAAAAATTTAACCAATAATAAGTGACCTTCTAAAATACCAACAAAATTATATATATATACATGAATCATATCCTTCAATATATGAATTGTACATTCCAACTGGAATTTTGGGATAGTGATTTATATTGAGATGCATAGGTGTACCTAGAGGTAATTATATAATTTCAATAATTGGGAAGTAAATATTAGGAATTTGTCAAAGAATAGTACTCACAAACACTCTATAAATCATCTCCACCAATAATATTTAAAATTTCCCTAACTCATCTATTGAAATGGTTTATTTTATAACTGAAAAACTTGAATTTTAGTTAGCCGATGACTAATCATCCATATAAAATATCAACCATTTAAATATATATGAAGGATTATTATATGTTCAAGGTGATCTCATACTATTTTCAAACTAGAATGAGAAGTTTATTTAGCTATATTTTGGAAAAAAAATTCTTTTGTTATATGATGATAGGAAAGACATCACAACAAAAATATTTTGATCACTTTTTCATTCCCAAACACCAAATTCATCTCTCTATAATGTGATACATCCTAGAGACATCATATTGGACCACACATTGTGTGCAGTGTAAGTCTTTCATTACTTTATCCCGCATGTTGGTTTGGATGACCAATATCCCATGTATATAGATAAAATATCTAAAATCCTAAAAATAAATTTCTTGAAACTCCCCCTCCATAGAGTATTTTTTCAATTAGAATATAATCATGATTAGCAACCAATGCATCTTCAACCAATACAACAATGAATAAGTGATAATAACTATTAGAGTACCATAATTTCATGTCATTAAATAATCTCTATATTTAACATTAAAAATAAATATATCCTTGAAATTCCATATTTACTACCTATACAAAATTAGATCAATACTTTCTAAGTTCAGTGAACACAAAAATCACCTTTCCCAAGTGTATAAAAAACTAAATGTTAAGGTATTGTATAGGACCATATCATGTGTTATTTCATAGTCTTCTAATATCTAAGTGTGAATATATACATTGATATTTCATTTTAACTTTATAGAACATACTACACAATGAATAAAAAATAGTACCAAAATTTCAAGTCATGGACAACAGAAACCAACTCTATATTGTGTAGAAGGTATTTATTTTCATGTTACCTCATCTTATAATATGTATAATACACAATTATATCCCCTTTGATGAGAACATATTTATTACATACACCCAAAACACTCAAGACATAATTGTTTTGGGTAAAGTCAAGACTGTTATTGATGTGTTAATTTATTTATGATCATTTAATATTTTATCATATCAGTCATTCTATAGTAATTTCAATTCCTTTTAGGTCATTTTGGCCACTTACATGTATAATTATAAACAATACATAACAAAATGGTAATAATATCCCATATAACATTAGAAAATTATGATAAAAAATACATTCTTGGGAACATCCTAATAAATAAAAGAATCTAATTTCTAACAATTTGAAGATATCTCAACTTTTGATGCTATATTCCCAAGTAAATTCAACTATTAGATCTAATAATGGAAATTTTAAAGTTTATAATATTAAGGGGTCTATTGTAGTGTCTCCAATACATAATTAATTTGATTTAAATGTTCCCCTTGATATCATTAATAGGTTAATGTAATATTGGTCAAAAATAGACAAATGATTCTATATGTGGGGAAAATGTTATATTCATCAATACTATAAATTATTTTGGGTTGTCTAATTACCTAAATAATATCATGAGCTACTTGAGATGGTTGTACTGAAACCAAATCACCATCTTAGAAACATCCTATGATCTCACCTTGAGTTTATGGTTAACTATTCATATAAAAATCTTGGAATACCATTGATAACTCTTTATCTATTTAAACAAGTCATTGATTGGGGGAAAGGATTTTTATTAAGGATCATTACATGATTATTCTTGTGTTAGTCAATATAAAACCATATGTTCTGATCTCCCATCATAGAATAAATGGTTGAAGTATCTCTGATATATGAGTAGTAGAAATAAAGATTAGTTTTTTTCCTAACTCCATCTGAAACATAAAATTGACTTATCTCTCTAGAGAAAACCATAAAAATTCCCCATGAAATATATCAAGAAATTAGTAAATTAATATATAGAGTATTTTATTTCCAATTTATTCGAATTCACCCAGAATGATATTTTAAATTTGTGAGTAAATAATTCTCACTTGTCCTATATCAAGACCTTCTCAAACTATGTGCACGTCGTATTCCAATTTAGAATTTCATGTGATACTCATAGTAGAAGAAAAGGACACCCATCACAAATAGAAATAAATATGTGCTCAAAATAAAGTTAATGAATATAATTATAGAATTAAATCAATCATAGTCTTGGATAAGATAAAATAGAACCAAATATTCTAATAAATATTTGTATGATGGAACATGAATGAATTTTTAAAATTTTTAAGGGAATGTAATTCCAAAATACCTCCATTTTTATGTTACTAGGTAATATAGGTTCCAAAAGGATGTTTAGAAGCACTTAAAAGGTGAGAGATTATTTTCAAACATCTAGAGGGACACCACAACATGGTGGTAGTTTAGGTGTTAGGTATAGTAAGATCTATTTAGAGATTGCAGCATGGTGTGAAGCCATTTTTATTAGGTCATTTGGTTATTTGATATTTTGAGTTGGCTACTTGGTGATGGGGAACACTACGGGGTGTTGAATGCCCAGTGAGGTTGTTTTGAAGACAATTTTTTATTGGAGTCTCTTACCATGAGAAATGGGAAGAAATTACTTTATATAGTAGAGGTAATAGTGCTATAATAGGTCTTGAGTGAATCTTAATTGGAAATGGGATACCTTAAAATGCCCATGTTGTCTAGGCATGGTAATAAGAGAATATTCTTATGTGAAATGGAGAGACCACTATAATATATCAATTGAAGTAGTGGAGTGTGAGGTTTGGGTAAGGTAAGACCAAATATGAGGATTAAATAGTGAAATGGAGTCCTCTATGTCATGGTCCTCATTGCGGAAGGTTGAAACTTCTTATAACTTTAAAATATTACATAGAGGGTGGTTTTGGTGGATTTATTATGGATTTTAAATTAAATGATCTATATTGTGGTGTATAGAGTGGTTTTGGTCAAATTGTTTAATTTTTTTTCAAAATAAAAAATATTTCAGGGCATGCGACCATTTTAAAAACTGAGATGAAGGATCTCTATTAACTTATAAGAAACACAACCATAGTGAAGATCACCAAACTAGAGTAGTGGTGAGTAAAAAATCTCTATAAATGGGGTTCTAGATCTACTTGGTTCAACTTTTTATCTATTCTATGAAACCCTATTAAAATTTTTATCCTCTCCTAACACTTTAATAACATCCCTTTATTGTTTAGGTGACTTGGTTCACTGGGATAAAATTCTCTTGAATAAATATACCCTATATTCCTCTTATCCTCATCTTCCCTATTATATTTATATTTATAGGTTCATAGAGAGATGTTTATTTGGTTTGAAGATATTTTTTGAGAAGCATATGATGTTTTATTACCGTGATTATGATCCATATAGGTTTCCATTGAGTTTGGTCATGGTTGATCCATATTCATTCATTCTTTCATAGAGTATGATGAACTTCAGATCAAGGCAAGGGATTTTTTAATTATCCATTTTTTATGAGTTGATTTGAAATTATAATAGTTTTTTTCATTTGTTAATGGTGTAATAGACCTAAATGATGATAATTATCTGAATGAAAATTTAATTGGAAGATGTATTTGGATCTCACGTGTGGATTCTTATTGATTAAGCCTCAAGTAAATAAATAGATAGTGAGCTATAAATATTTCCATGATGATTATTTTAACATAATGAATAGTATTTCAATATTATAAATAATGTATTTAAGGTAATGTTGATGTGATTAATGGAAGAGTAATGTAAATTCAATTATCATTATTATTTGTTATCTATTGAATTTTAAGGTATGCTTGATGATTTTATATGGTTATTACCTAGACAAGTTAGTAGATGAAGATATGTTTCTTTTTTTTGAAACCTATATATAATTAATCAATTAAATCTAGAAGGTAAAAATGTTTATTTTATAATTAATATTATTTGGAGATGATTGGTCCCATTATTTTGACTTAAAGGCTTGTATCCCTTGGTATTATGGCCTTATTTTCTCCTTAAATTTATTAATTTTAAATACCTTTTTCTTCCATGTATATATGCTATATTATGGTCGATCCTTACTATGATTTGATGTGTGGGGTTGGTTTAGAATATGGTGGTTGAAACAGATTGTGATCAGGGATATATTGTTTCATTTTTTTCAATATTATGAAGACATTGGGATGGATGGAATAGATTAACATATACGTTTTCCTTTTTTTTGTATTTTTGGTTGATTTGTGTTTGATATGATATGTGATCTAGGATTTACTAAATTTTTTTGGTATGCATTTAATGGATGGTTATTGATGGTTATTATTGTTGATTTCTATCTTCCGACTTCAGTTGCTTTATGAACTATGAATTTATCACATTATTGTTGATTAAGATGTGCCCTAGAGTACCAAAATTATAGAATAGTAAATTAATTAATAATTAACTCACAAGATGGGTGTCATTGATGATTATAATGATATATGTTAAATAACAGAAACAATGGGATGGTTGGAATGAATACCTGGAGAGCATGATATTATAATATAAAAATTATAATGTGGAATATAAATAATTTTGGCTCATAATGAAATAAGATTAATAAAATATTATTTTTAATGGGAATAATGGTGAATAAATAGAAATTTATAATTACTAATTGAATAGGTTTAAGATGGATTTTGGTGCTTCTATGCTAGAGTGAAATATAATTTCCAATGCCTTAGTAGTGGAAGCCATATTTCATATAGAATAATAATTGAACGTGAGTTTAAGGATATTTAGTAGTATCTAGTGTGGTTTTGTAGTATATCAATTCATATATTTTCTAATTTTATTTGCTTCACTACATATATTGATTGGAAAACTGATGCCCAAATATTTTTTGGCTTGTTTTATCCAATATCAATTTTGGTAGGATTCTCTTTCTCCCTCACTCTCCCTTCACCTATGGCACAATCAGTTGGTGTATCAAGGTGGTGATATATTATTCTATAGTGTATAGTTCGACTTAGGTTGTGATGGATATCCATTTTATTATTCATGTATTTGTGAAATGTAGAAACTCAATGATATAGAACATACTTATATCTGGCCATTGTGACTATGATTTCACATTATTGTACAAGTAAGGGCTATAGTAGCTTGAGGTATACTACATTTATACAGGTTTTAATGGATTATAGACTACTAGTTGTTATATATGAGATGAATATATGGACTAATTACAATGAATTATGTTTGGGACCCATTTGGTATTGAGGTAGTTCAGGCTAATGCCCAACTCACATGAGAGATGACTTGATATATATAAGGTATTTTAGCATAGGTTGTTTTGGAATTTGGGATTGAGAGAACAAAACTAGTGGGTAAGTTGAATTAGGGTACCATTAACCCATATGGGTTTTTCATATTATGTTACCTATTTATATTTTTTATTTGGTGAGTTATCCATGGTGAGGGTGGTATAATTTTTTACTTCCTTAGGTAATGATTTGGTTTCATTTTCTTACTCACTGAGCTTTGGTATTATTTTTTCACATTTTCATATGATGTTTCGGAGAGGATCCTATTAATTATAAATGTATACTCATCATAAATACATATAAACTATGTTTTAGTAAAACCAAATAATGTTAATGATTTAGTTTGGGGTTCTTATATTATGGAGTTATTCAGGATCTGTTAGAGTTTCAAGGTCACTAGCTGGATTTTTTTTATATTTAAACTACTTATTCACTATATGAATTTATATTCATGTATTTGGATTATATATTTATTTATTATTTGATTTATTTTATGGATTAAATAATGTATCTTATCTTTAAATTTATAGAAATGGGGTAATTCCTCCCACTTGTATGGATTATATAACATTAGTGATAGTATTCACCCATGTACTTTTGGAGGTAGGAATTTGGGGATATATCCCTCCTTTATTTCCAGATCAATTGGTGTGATAGTGGAGGGGTAGGGATAATGATAGTGTGGTATTAGAGCTGTTGGTTTAGAGATAGGATGGATATTAGAATAGGAAATGGTGAGTATTTCATGGGTTGGTTGATAAAGTGTGTCATCTGGACTTAGTACGTGATATAAAGAAGGGAGACAAACTAGTTCACAAGAATTTAGTTCCCCCTTTTATCTAACACAGTTACTTTATGTTTATTGAAATTCTTATAGAATTGATTCAAATTTCAGGGTAAAGATATAAGTTTAGAGTATGCATCATGAATGTATATTCCTGTGTTTGAAATGGGTAGATAATAGGAACACCAGTAGAGTTTATGTCAATGAAGATAACACTTAGAGGAGGACACACCAGTAGTTTCATTTCTAGATTTTACATAAGTATTAGGGATACATTTTAGATCAAGTGTCAAAGGTTTGGTTAGGATACACGGTGATTGCCTTTAGTTTGATCTCTACTTAGAGAGTTTATTGGGTTTCATTGGATATGAAGATGTAGTATGGGGAAGATCTATACTAGTGTTTCTTGTTACCTTTGTTTTACAAAGAGTTAGTTATTTCATGGGAGAAGTTGCGAGATTAGATTTAGGCAAAGTGTTTTCTTCCACTATGAATATATTTATCAGGAGACAATTTTTTCATTTTTATAGGGTTATTTCTATGTCTGGGAATTAATTATCTGATATAATAACCTCTTTATTTATACTTTATAATTTTTACCTGATGAAGAAGTGAGAGAGATGAATTTTGGGGAGGAATTTCATCTAGTCATACAATGTTAGGTTTCCTCATTTATGTGGATAACATATCTCGAGGTTCTAGAGAGGGAATAAGTCATTAATATAGTGATAGATATAACCAAATTTTCATGGTATGGTAGCCTCTAAGACTCTCAGTAGAGTAGTAATGTATTGGGATGTACTCATTTTCTTGTTCAGATGAAGATTTAGACCACAAGGTGTCAGTTCCATCCTTCTTCATCATGTTTCACTAGGGCTAGCAACTCTCAGACCCCTTATATCATATCAATATTAGTTTTTTATACATTTAGAGGTAATGTTCATAAAAATATCAAGTTATTCACCATATTTGATAGTAAACAATGAGATGGTTGGCCTATTTAGGATTAACCATTTTATCATTATTCACTGAGGTAACAGTTGTTGCAGAGTTCTCTTTCCTATGATCAACAGAGATGTGATAGGGTAGAAACATGATACCCCCCATGAAAACCCTCATCCCCATGGACAATAAGAATATCATGGTCATTTATTTGGTATTAATTAGGGTCATAAAGGCTATAGGGTAGGTCATGGTGATATGAATTCCATAGAGTTGTTGGAACTTGAAGAGATATATATTATGTGAGGTATTATTAACTTTTATTCCACTTGGGTGTATTCATTTTTTATGTGATAGTTACACTCTTATTCATTACACTATACTTAGTCTATTCTTTAATACATAAGTCCTAGAGTCTTTGAATTCTTTTGGTAATAACTATTCTAGTTGGAGTTTGAGTTGGATTATATGATTTATGCAGTGATTATGAGTTGATTCCAAAGAAACATCACTCTTAAAATGATTTCCTATGTTTTCACATATATAAATTCAATATTATCCTTTTCATGGATTGACTATATTTAGTGAAGTATATTTCATTTTGATATAAGGGGATATTTTTATTCCATAACTTCGACGAAGTCCATGGTTTTATATTTGGAAAGAGGTACTTTTAGTTAGGTAAGTGGTGGGTTGAGTCTATGTCTTATTTATTGGATAAGCTGATGTTTATTTTAGTAGTACCTCAGTTGGTGGTGTTTCCAAGGGTTGTGTAAGAGTACCCAAAATTCTTTATAGAATATTTTTTGATGCTACCACCTAAATGTGATATGATTTATGGGATAGATTTATGGTTAGTCATCACACCAATGTCGATGTCTCTATATATGATGAACCCTTATGAGTTATTATAGCTATATATTCAAATTGATTATATTCTGAGGAGATGACTAATTCATCATAGTATTTCACCATGGGATGTACTTGTTTTGTTTATGAAGAAGTTAGATGAAAATATGCATTTTTTTATCGCTTATCTAGTCTTTTATTTTGCGAAAATGAATAATTTTAATCCTATCCCATGAATTAATGATTTATTAAAACATTTTAAGGGAACTAGCGGGTTCCTAATGACCGCTCTCTAATCATGATATGATATGATGAGAGTAAAGGATGATGATATTCAAAATTATATTTTATATATTTTATGGGAATTATTATTTTTTACAATTACATTAAATTTCATTAATGTTTCATTCATGTTAATGGGTCTAATGAATATTTCATTCTATGAGTTTCTAGAATAGTTCCTAGTGGGTTTTTATTGATGATATCCTTATGTGTTTTAACTCCTAGGAGGAGCATTCAGAGCATCTATTAGTTATTTGTGGTGTAAATTAATTTCATAAACCATTTATAGAGATATTACATTTTGATTTGTGGGTCTATGTGGTCCATTTCATGAGACATGTGGTGTCTCGGTATAGAGTAGATGTGAATCCTTTGAATATTGAGGTTATTATTTCTTAATTTGTAATAAATTAGGATTTTTAAATGATATTTTCCCTAAGAAAATGTGTGTTATGATGCATTATAATACTAAAAAATATATTAGAACCAATAAAACCTTATCTCATTAATAATGATCATTTAATTAGTCAGCTATGAGATCAATTAAAATTCTAAACATTATAACTAGAAAAAAAATATAAAATAGAAAACCGAAAATAGAAAATATGGTTTACCTCAATCCAATAATATCATCACCCCCAAAACCAACACTACAAAAATAAGAATATGTTAGTAATCTAATCAAAATATTATATAATGAAAATATATATCCTTGGGAACAATTGTGGTAAATATTGAGTGAAATAGTGAAGTTCTATTTATAGGGTATAATTGGAAATGTGATCATTGGGATTTAACTGTTATATGAACATTGGTGAAATATGGCTGTTGTTCAATATAAACATTGGTCAATTTGACCTTTGGTACCTATTCACACTGATGATAATATTACCATTATAATTAGTGTTTATATATACTAATGATGAATAATAATTGATGGATAATGGAGAAATGATAGCCTCAACTAGTAGAGTCATTTTGTTTGAAGCCCATTTTTCAAAACATGTGAGTGGGTAGCATCACGAGGGTCTTCCATTAAAAAATCCCAAGTTGATATTAAACAAGTGAATCATGAATGAAATATCTTGGGATAGAAGTTAAAGTTATTTTAGATCACCAATTTTTCAATGTTAGATGAGAAACCCCATGAAACTAGCACCATCACACACCATACCCTTAGGGCGTATGCGGGTGTTATAAGGGGTTATGTGTCTGGGCCTTATTTACTTAAAGTGTAATTCCACTGTGTATATAAATTTTTTATTCCATCAATTCCATTATAAGAATAGTCTTTCAAAATAAAATATATATATAATTGAGATGAATTTGATAAATTGATTTCCGGACACAAATAAAATAGAATTGTATTTTTTTATAAATTTTACACATTTTTATAAAAATGTAATGTATGAAAAATAATATTTTTTTAATTAAATAGTATTTTAAAACACTATAATTTAATTATAAATGATAAAATAATTTTATAATGTCCTATGAAATTTTTATAAGTGTCAAATATTTGGTTATGCCTTACAAACTGCTATTTTTCAATAAATAAGGTTTTTTATTTTTAAAAGTTAAAATTCTCATATTTAGAGAATTATCTTGAAAACATAAATAATATATTTGAAATTATCATGTTGAAATTAGGTTAGGGTGAATTTATGATAATTTCTAAAATACAATATTTTTCCGTGAATAATAAATATATAGTTTTGGGGTTTCGATATGTTTAATGACATAATATTTATTTGATTAAGATATAATAATTAATTAACCACAATAAATGAAATAAAATAAATTATTTTGTTAATATTAAGTATTTTCATATATTTTAATCAATTTCCAAAACCTATAAGTGACTATCCAATGTCTAAAATTGAAAATTTTATTTTAAAAACAATACTTTGTGGGAAATTTACATTTCCATTCCAAAAGAAGTATGGAAATATAGAGTTCGGTTCTAGTATATTAAAAAATCATAAAATGTGACCCAAATGACCAAAAACATTAGAAAAAACATGGGTAATCCATTGGTTATTCATTTTCCACAAACATGATTTCCAAGACCTATATTTTTAAATTATTAAACAATTCATCCACTTTTACTATAAATACCTACCCATTTCACAATTCCCCTTCAATCCCAATGCATCATACATGATTTAATTCTCAATTTCCTCCCCAAGAGTCCTTTAATGTTTCTACAAGCCCCTAAGGTTCCAATATTCATGATTTAGGATTAACTCTTCAATGTAGGGGAAATCTCCACTTCTCTTTTCCATTTATGTTCCCTTTTGTGGTACGTATTATATTTCAAAAAATAATTCATTTTTGTAAAATTTATATTATCCAAAAACTATAAGAATATTATTTTATCAATGGTTGAATCATGTCCCCTATCATTTTACCCATTTCTAAATCCATGTTTTATACCTTTCATGCTGCCAATTTATTTCACTCTTTTATTTGAGAAATTCTCATTTTTTTCTTTATGTGAATAACCAAACCTCTTTATTTTCCATTGGTATTCACCTAGATGAAAAATTATTTATTGATTCATGGATTTACATATATGTGACCCAAGATCCCTTTTCACGGGTTAATACTAATTTAATGATCATGAATTTAATCACTTTTCTACGCTATGATTTTGATAACAAACTCGTATTTTATTTACCATGAGCTATTAATGAAATGTTTATTCTAATCTATGTAGGCCACATGAAATTAATACATATAAAGGGTGTGCTCTGATAGTTCTCCAATTAATTGGTTAAATAATTTTATATCTAGAGATAACATGTTTTATGATACCATGGTGAATAACTTTGGTAATTTTAATTTGTGACACCTTTGTGATAAACCATGGTGATATGATTATGAATGACTACTTTTTATGTTTTAAACAAATTTCTATGTTATATATCATGTTATTTTTATTCTGATATGCCTATTGTTCATGAATCTTATTTTTATTGACATGACTCATGATCACATACTATATGTATCCCATGATTATTCCATTACCAGGATTCATGCTCACCCCTTTCCTTTGATGTATGTCCCCAGTATATAAGATTAAGTAAAAGTAACCTAGGTTGAACCCTTAAATATGTATTTCAAGTGGATTAGAATAATTTTTTATGTTTTCTGGTACCATATACCTAATTTCCATTATACTAAACTTTAAAATACCCTTTTCATTGTATAATATAATGAAATGATTATTTATTAAAAGGCAGGATTACATAGTTGGAATCAGAGGATGGTTTATTTATTTGTGTGAATTAGGAATTTAAATCATTTGGAATTACCCTAGGGAAAAGTCTTTATATAGGAAAATATCCTTGTATTTTGGTGAGTGTTAAGTAAGTGGTTTCCAAGAAAATGCATTCATTTCTAGATACTACAAGTGGATGTGTCCTTGGAACATATGTACCTATGGGTAACACCTTAATACACTATATTGAGATAGAATTGATTAGAAATTGGTTCATGATAAAGAGCCTTACTGCAAACCTGGTTTTACACCCCCGAGGGATATGTTTAATTAATTAATTTTTTTATGAAACATTATGAAGGATATATATATATATATATAATTGAATTTTTATTAAATATTTACATATTTAAAAATGGTGATTTAAGACTTAAACTCCAATTAGAATTATAATATTTACAAAATTAACACATTTCTCACTACAATTTTCTTCTTTTAAAAAATATAGGGAAATAGGAAGAACCACATAAATGGTGAGTGAAAAGGAAGATGGGCTGATAGCCTTCTGATGGATGCTAGAATGAAAAAATTCATGAGGATTATGAATTAACTATTTTGAGTTATGAATAATAACATAAATCAAGTTGAGTGAAAAGATTCACCTTGGAGGTAAAAACCTTATGTTGAGTCCTTAATGCATCAAATACCACCTTCTTTTTGTGGATCTATTGACTCCTTGATTTCTAAAAAATGGATTCCCTCTATAGAAAATATATTTTCTATACACCACATTTCAACTCTAGAGAAATTTACCCTACCATTATATCGGTTTGAAGGAGAAGCTAATCAATGGTGAACACTAATGAAAAACACAAAGATAAGAAGGTAGATTAGGTAAATTAAGTGGGAAGAGATCAATGGAATATTTTTAAATAAATATTTTCCCTTCGATGTGAAGAAAAATGGAGAAGGAATTCATGGAGCTGAAGTAGAAAAAAGTGAATTAGTGGGTAGATATGAAATGTACTTTTCATGACTTTCTTGATACACCTCTTACTTTGTTATGGATGATAAGGTAAAGGATGATATAATTATTCAATTGAATGAGACCCCATATATAGAGGAATATAGAAAATAAAGACTATGAAAGCTATGATGAGATAGTGTTGAGTGATGTGAGGTTAAATTGGATTTTAGAGATATGTAGTGGTCACATAGGTCAAATGAAAATAAGAGAGGAATAGATCTAAACTCATGGGTTAACTTTGATTATAAAATATGAGGAAATAAAGTGAAACTTACCATGTGAAACAAATATGGGAAGAAGCATATGGGGAATTGATTTATTGGGAGTGTAAAGTGATACAAGTTCATAAGATAAGTTTATATAGCTCAGAACTATCATAGTGAGTTTAATCCTTAACTTCTTAAAACTAATGATAAGGGGAAGATGGCATAGGCCCAACTTGAATTTCAATTCTTCATGTGTGGGAATCTTGGTCACTTTGCTGATAAATGTCCAAATTATAAGATAATGGAGGGAAACCACCAACAATCTCAAAATAGGCCAATGTATAAAGGTTGATCATTTTCTATCATGATGTCTAATGTATAAGCCTCAAATAGTGTGGTGGTAGGTATATTCGTTGTGATAAAAAATCTAGCAAGTACTTTGTTTGATTTTGGTTCTAATAATTTCATTATTCATCCAAGTTTAAAAAGAATATATAATCAATCCCTGAGCTTCTATAAGTAGATTTATTATTAAATACTCATGGATGGATTATCCTATAATAAAAAGTGTACAAAAACTCTAGTATTAACTTTAGTGTGTATAATCTCATCCAAAATATAATATTTATCCCCCTAATTGAATTTGACACTATATGAGGTATGGACTAGCTCTCAAAGTACAATGATAAGATAAACTATAGGAGAAATCAAATTTTAATTGTATTTATTGAAAAAACTATAGTTATTTTTAAAGAGAGATATCCTGGTCAGATCTTTTTCTATAAGCACCTACCATAGCCTTATTTATGGAGATGGTAAGTGAAGAGGAATAAGGAAATTAATATATAAGTATATAATTTTTTCCATAATTTAGGAATAAATTAATGTATCTTATAAAGAGTTACCTAGAACTCCCTAAAAAGAGAGGTAGAGTTTTAAATTTAACTCATACATATATCCAACTCGATATTGAATACCCCATGTAGAATGGAAAATGTAGAGTTTGAGGAATCTGAGAAAGAACATCATGATCTTTTAGAGAAGGGATTTATCAGACCAAGTGTGTCTCCTTAGGGATCACCTATTCTCTTTTTAAATTATAAGGATACATCACTGTGTCTATGCATTGATTATATATAAATTAATGTGATCACAGTTAAGAAAAGGTACCCTCTCCCAAGGACTGATGATTTATTTGATCAGTTTTTTTGGGATCAATTCTTCTCTAAGATTGGCCTCCGATCTGGGTCTCATAAATTGAGGGAGAAGAAAGAATATATTCCAAATACTTCCTTATAAACAAGATATGGTCATTATGATTTTGTTTTTATTCCATTTGGATTGACTATTTTTCCTACTATATTTATAGATTTAATTAATGAAGACTTTACAGACACCTTGATAAATTCATGGTAGTTTTTATTAATGATATTCTGATATACTCAAAAATTAATGAGGAGCACTAGGATCATCTATGTGTTATATTTAAAACTACGAGAAAATAGAATCTATTTTTATTTTTTTTAAATTTTAATTATTGTTACAATAATTTGAATTCTTGGGGCACATTATAACCAATAAAGGAATCTCAGTTGACCCTGCCAAGAAAAAGGACATAGAGGAGTGGCCACATCCTACAAAAGTAACTTAGATTCATAGATTCCTTGGTTCATATGGATATTATTAGTGTTTTTTAAAAAACTTTTCACATCATTCTATTCAACTAAAGAGGTTAACTCAAAAAGTAGATAAGATCATTTGGATAAAGGAGTGTTAATAATGTTTCTATTAACTGAAGAAAATATTGGTTGCTGAAACTATATTAAATCTACCCTCTAGTAGAAAAGGATTTTTTATTTATAGTGATTCATACATGAAAGGTCTTGGGTGAATCCTAACACAAAATGAAAAGGTGATCTCTTATGAATCTCAATACTTAAATCCTCATGATCATTATTATCCTATGAATAACATGGAGTTAGTTGTAGTTATTTTTTCTCTGAAGATATGGAGGAACAATATTTATGGGAAGAAATGTGATATATACATAGACTTCAAAAGTTTGAAGTATATATTCATGGAAAAGGAATTGAACATGACACAAAGGATATGGTTGGAACTTCTTAAAAACCACAAATATAAAATTCATTATCAACTTAGAAGAGAAAAAAATATATTGATGTGTTAAGTAGGAAAAACCTTGTTATGTTGGCAATGATGAATATTCAAGGAGATCCATTGATCAAGGACCTAGTAAGATTAGATATGAGAATCATGTGGGAATTAACATCACCAATCCTATCCCAAATGACTTCTCAACCACCATTTCTAAGGGATATTAAGAGAGATCAAAGAAGAAAATCCTTTGATACAAAATAAGATAGAGGATGTGAAGAATAGAAAGTTTTATGGGTTAAATATTGATAATGAAGGTTACTAAAATTCCATACAAGGCTATTTGTTTCATCTATCCCAAAGATAAATAATGAGTTTATTAATGAATCTCATAATTCTACATTCTCTACACTCCCTGGAAGCTATAAAATGTATAGGGACCTTCATGATCATTATTGGTGGGAGAATATAAAAAGGGATATTGCTAAATACACTACAAGGTGATTGATTTTTCAACAAGTGAAGGTGGATAGAAAAATTTCTAATGGTGTATTTCAACCACTACCCATACCAACATAGAAGTGGGAAAATATAACTATGGAATTCATCACTGGTATCTCGATAACATCCAAAGGAAATAATGAGATATGGTTTATAGTGGATCAACTCACCAAGACTACCCTTTTAATCTCTATTTGGGAATACTTCTATCTTGACCAACATGCAAAGATATATGTAATGGAAATGGTGAGGATGTATGGGGAGACACTTTCATTCATTAATGATCATGATCCAAGGTTTGTATTTAACTTCTAGAGAATTCATCAACATTATTTGAATACATAATTGAATTTTAGTGTGGTCTATCATCCCTAAACCAATATAAAATATGAATGGACTATTCGAACACTTGAGGAAAATCTAAGAACATGATAAACATTAATTGAGTTCTCATATCACAAAATCTTTCACTAGAGAATTCAAATGGCCCTCTATGAATCTTTATATGTGAATCAATGCATAACTCCTACCTTTTTGGGATAAAGTTGGTGATAGAATATTGCTTGGGCCTAATATTGTGCAAGAGATGACATAAAAGGTTTGTCCCAACCAATAACTGTAACAACCCAAAAACTAATTGGAATTAAGTTTTTTTAATTATAATACTTATAATAATAAATTAATAATTGTTTTATTATTATTTAAAATATTATTTTAATAATTTTTTTTATTCTTTTGAATTTATAAAAATAATGATAATTTGAATAATAAAATCTATTTTATCAAAAGGTTATTTATTTTTTTGAAGATATTATATTATTTTTAGAAAAACTATTTAAAATTATTTTATAAAATTATAATTAGAATTAAAGTATTTAAATTTATTTTAAAAAATATTTGTTTTGCGATGATAGAAATAATATAAGTATGATATATTAATATGTTTTATCATAATACATTAATATTTTTATTTTTTAAGTATTATAAGTTGTAATATTAAATGATCAGATATTCTAATTAACATTATCTAATTATTAATATTTACATTGTATAAAAATTTTAAGGTGATATATTTCAAAATAAATAAATAATCATATTAAAGTAATATGTTTCATTAAAAAATATGATATTTTTGAAAATAAATTGTTTATTATAATATGAATATTATTTTTATAAGATCCTATTATAATATGTTTTATAAATTTATGAATTTATATACTATGATATTAATTATTTTTATTTTTAAAAGAATTAAATAAAATAACAAACATTTAATAAAATAAAAATGAAAATATTTTAAAAAAATGAAATCTTGATAAAAAATGGTGTTGAATCAGGATTAGGGGTTTTAGATTCTGTTTGGTCTGTGGGTTGCAATTTAGGGTTTCTAGGAGGAGTTGACGCTAAGGGTGATGCCAAAGTAGAGGGTGCCGTCAGGTTTGAGCTTCAAGGGTTTGTCCAGTGTTTGTCTGGTGAGGGATGACGATACCGTGTGTGGAGTTACGTACAGGTAGATCGAGTTCGAGGTCTGTCGTTGATGAACCAGGCGATGTCAAAGATGATATGAGAAAGTTCACGATTGATGTTTGGGTTTTTATCTTCGATGAGGTAGTTTTATCTTGTTTCTATTGTCAAGATCTATGAGTTTGTATGTTTTTAGTGATTGAATCTACTAGAATCAGTTTAACAATGACATATTTTGTCAATTCCTTCACTTTTCTTCTAGAATCATTTTCTGCTTTCAATTTCGGTTGTTTTTCTTCATTTTTGGGTTGATTTTTGTCACCGTTTGATTTGTTAAAATGTTTGAAAATTATTGTTATCTCGTTTTCCAACATTTTCAATTATTATAAATCGCACATAATCAATTTGTTTTTAGTAGTACTCACTGTTTGTGTGAATTTGATTTGGATACTACTGATCTTTATTTCCAATAGTACCAATATTTATATTACATCTATGGCTGAAATATTTCAATGTTTTATGTGGAATATATATATAAATAACTGAAAATAAAATTGCTGAACTTCTACTCATGGCTTTCTTTTTCGGATAAGCCAGTTGTATAATATATATATATATATATTTATGTTTTACTTTGATCAGCTTACACTTTAAGCCAATCCATACCTCATTCAAGTTGGAATAAAATATACATATAACATCAACTATCTAGGTGTTTAAATAGATATGGGTATAGGGCTATCAAGGGAGATTCATTGAGGGTAATTTCATTCTTTTCTATTTTCCACTTCGAGTTGTTGTGAGAGCAGTTCCATTTGCAATAGGAATACAATTTTTTAAGGGGTCACCTACACTTGATTTTGGTAAGGGAATTTTATTTATTTATTTCAAATTTTAAACTTCTATTTTTTTGGGTTTGCATAAGAGAAAGTTTATTTATTTTTCAAATCTATATTTCTTGATAAATAATTATAATTATGTTTTCTTGTTTTTCTTAAGGAATATATTTATATTCCTTGATTTCAAATTATGTTCCTTCATTTTTTAATTAGTGAGAATATTTATTTATTTATTTTTTAGAAAAATTTTATTTTTATGTAAGTGGAGTTTTTTTTAATATTTATATTGTCTAAATTCTATAATTTTTTACAAAAATGAAATTTTATTTATCTTAATTTTAAAACCCTTTTCTTTTGGGTATAGGAATTTATTTTATCTAATGTTTTTATTTTGTTATGGAAAATCAATTCTATGATCTATATTATGTAAGAGGATTTATTTTTATTTGAAAATTATAATTAATTATACATATAATAAATTTCCTCGATTAAGTATTTATTATTATAAATTTTATAAATTAAGATTTCATTTAAAGATAATATAATTCAATATCATTACAAGATTTTCTATGATAGAAAGTATGTATAATAAATATTTTTTAATCTAAAGGGATATTTTTGTTTGTTTATTTTTAAAGATATTATTTATATCTTATTCATTATTTAATGTATGACTTAAATAATTAAACCATCATTTTATATGTGCAATTTCATTCACAAACATGAATGTCATTTTCATTATGAGATATGGCCATCATCTTATTCAATGACATGTTATGCATTTATATTATATGCATTAGTTTTATTATTAACATATATATATGCAATTCAATATATAAAAATGGTTTTAAGAGTTTGATAGATGAAATATGTTGACCTCACTTGTTTTGATAATCCCAATTATGCTTTAATATGTTTTGATAATCTTAATAATGCTTTAATATGTGTTTATAATCCTATATATATATGTTAAATTATGTTGACAAAAATATCAAAATAATCATTGGAATATGTTAATCAATATTTATCTATGTTTATACATACTTTAAAATAATTCTAACTCAACCTGGATATGTTTTGCATAGAACAGATAAGTGTTAAGTTCACCGGTATGCACATAACTACTGATACAAACAAACAAATACACAGCTAATGATAAGGCTAAGTACACCGGTACAGAAGTCTACTGATATGGATAAGGTCACCGATTTGCATAACAGCTACCGATAGAAGAAGAGCTACTGATAGAACAAGTCTACCGGTATGCACAAGTCGACTGATACAGACCTATCGGTACATAGTCTACCGATAAGTAAAGGTCACTGGTACATAGTTATCGATACAAGTCTACTGATACAGATAAATGTCTACCATTAAACAGTCCACCTATATAGACGAATACCGTTACAAAAGATCAACCGTTACAAAGAAGCTACAGATAAGAGGAGCTACTGATAGAAGGATCTACCGATAAGAGGAGCTACTGATAGAAGGAGAGACCGATTCAAGCAAGCTACCGTTACAAGGAGTAAAAAATACCGATGAAAACCAGTAACTGTTTCTCTAAAAGTCTATTTCTATTTATTTATTTAGCAATGATCTTATTTGATGTTTTTAATGCACCTACTATTAATTAATGATAGTGGTTGGCATTTCAGGAACTGTACCTCATACCTGTAAAAAGGTAATCATTCCCATTGCCAGAGATCAAGGTATAAAAGGAAGATCAAGCTAATGAAGAAAGATAAAGGAATACACGTTCAAGTGTGTGACACCTGAATTGAAACTCAAAAATAAGAACATGAGAAGAACTCAAAGAATAGTCATACACATCAAGCTAAAGTTTCAAAGAAGAATCTCAAGTGTTACAAAGAATAATCTCTTACTTGAGCTGAACACCTACATTGGAAGTGAAGGAACAGAATTACGACATTCTGTTTTCCTTACAAATTCTAAAGAAATACTAAAAGCTTCATCTACATCAATATGAAGAGTCCAGAGCTTCACTCAAAACACATAGAGTACTCTAAACTCATCTCTATCTGTTTAGATATATTGGGTTTCATTTGTTTACATTTTGAGCAGTGTGTGTACTCTGTATTTTTAGACACACACTGTATCCTGTGCTGAACTGGAGGATTTATAAATCCTCACTCAATATTTCCCTATACTCTTGTATCCCACTGTGGATAGTGGTAGAGGTCAAGTGTGACCTGGATAACCTATGTGCTATTTTTGTTTTCCCACATAGAACTGTGGTAGAGGTCATAGGACCTGGACAGTCTTTGTACTGTTGTTTTTTACCAATCCAGGGTGTGGATCAAAGTTTATATAAATTGTTTGAGAGGGCTAAGTTTCAGCTGAACCTCTTGGTTAAAACTACTATGCTTGTTTATCTTATTTTAAACCATATTGAATATTCTGCTGCTAAGTACTTTAAATATAAATCTATTTTAAATTAACTATGATAGTTAAACTAGCAAGTGTTTATAACTTTTGTTAGCCAGTAAGTTAGTTTCAAAAGTTACTTAATCTTTAGATTGAGTTAACTGAGAAATAATTAATCTTTGAGAAACTAATTGAAACCTTTCAAGCTTTATAAATTCACTACAGTTTAGATCATTATTCAAATTGGGTATTTTTTAATATAAATCTTTTTAACATAAATTTTAATTGGAACCCAATTCACCCCCCTCTTGAGTATCCACTCCGACCAACATTTGGTATCAAAGGATGTTATTTTTAAAGGATTTCCAAACACTCTATATTTCAACTGTGATTTTAGTTGTATCTTAAAGATCTTAAATTTCTATTAGTTCTAAATTTAATCTATTTAAATATATTTTCTAAAATCTAATTATGGATAATAGACTAGAAGGTGCTGCTACTAACAGGACACCTTTCTTTAATGGTGTTAATTATTCCTAATAGAAAATGAAAATGAAAATTCATTTAGAAAGTATGGATTTTGATATCTGTACTGCTATAGAGACTCAGTATAAGATGCCAGAAACTGAAAGAACTACTTTGGATGAATCTACTAAAATATCTTACAATAATAATTGTAAAGAAATGAATGACCTGTATTGTGATTTAGGAGATGAAGAATTTAATCGAATATTTACTTGTAAAACTGCTTATGAAATTTGGGATACTTTGGCTATTTCCTATGAGGGAACAACCAATGTTCAAGAAATTAGATTGAATACCTACACTATTAAGTATGATAATTTTAAAATGAAGCCTGATGAACCTATTTCTGACATATATCTCAGGTTCAATGAAATTGTAAATACAATGAGCTCACTTGGAAAAGTTGTTCCTGCAAAAGAAAAAATCATGAGGTTACTAAGATGTCTGCCAGACAGATGGAGAGGCACATCAGTTTCAATAAGAGAATCGTGTGATATAAGTTCAGTACCTGTTAAAGATCTGATATGTAAGTTAATGATGTATGAAGAAGAGCTGAAGGTAAACAAGGAAGAAGATGACGAACCAAAGAGGAATTCAGTGGAATTTAAGTCTACTGCCTCAAATAGAAAGGAAAAGGAGAAAGTTCATATACCTACTGAAATCTCAACAAGTGAAGGTTCAAATTCATATAGTGATGCTGAGATGACTCAGATAGCTAGATGGTTCAAGAAATTCTATAGGAAGAAGAAATTTTTCAGAAAATGAAATTATAAGGGTAAGTATGACCAATGAGGTAATTAGAAGAAAGATTGGAAAAAAGCTGATAAGGATGATGATATAGTGTGTTATGAATGAAAAAGAAAAGGTCACATTAAAGCTGACTGTCCAAAATTGAAGTTCAAGAAGAAATATGATTACAAGGACAGAAAATACAATAAAGCTATGAAAGTAACCTGGAGTACTTCAGAAGAACATTCAAGTGATTCTGATTCCTCTTAGGATGAAAAATCTCAAAAAGCTAATATGTGTTTCATGGCAAACACATCTGAGGTAACATTGGATACTCCTACTTTAAATTATTATTATTATGGAGATGATTCTGATTCTGAAAACATGTCTAGTGAAGAGTTATTTGAATACTGTAATATGTTAGATGAAACCTGTAATGAGCTTAAAGATAAGTATAAAACCTTAAAGAAACAACATGCTTTAACTAGAGCTGTTAAATCTGCATTAGAAGTAGAAAATGAAAAGAATGCTTAACTGTTAAAAGAGAATACTCAACTTAAATTTTCCAATGATCAACTTAGAATAGACTTAGAAAAGTTCACAAATGGAAAGAAAACTCTTACAAAAATGCTAGGCAAAAAAGTGGCACCAAAGTATACTACTGGTTTAGTCTATTAGCCTAGACAGAGACAACTTGTTAAGAATAAATTTATTTCTAAATCTGGACAGTATGCTGCTAGTTCTAGTTTTGGAAATTCCTATGCCTCAACTAGCTATTCACATAATTATAGATCAAAAAAAGTTTATCTTTCAAAATATTTTGAATCTATTGATTGTATGAGACCCATTAGAAAAATCTAGGTACCAAACGTTTTTCTTACTAACCTATCTAGACCCAAGAAAATATGGGTACCAAAATCATTTTTTGTTTAAAACTGTTTTGTAGGAGACTTGCCTGAAGAGTTCCTATAGGAAGATATGATACTTGGATAGTGGATGTTCAAGGAATATGACTGGAGATTACTCATGTTTCAAAAGATTAATCAAAGTTGATGGAGGGCATGTCACCTTTGGTGATAATTCAAAAGAAAAAATCATCGGCTTATGACAGATTGGTAACACTGATTTAGTTTTAATTTCTAAAGTTTTATTTGTTGATGGATTAAAATACAACCTGTTAAGCATTTCTCAGTTGTGTAATGATAGTTTCAATGTTAAATTTGAAAATGATGCTTGCAATGTTTTTTGATTCTAAAAATGATTTGGAATTTACTACCTTGAGAAATGAAAATGTATATGCTGTAGATTTGAATTCTTTAGCTAAGAAGAATATTACCTATTTAAATGCTTTTCATAGAGAGTCCTGGCTATGGAACAGAATATTAGGACACTGGAATGTTCACTCACTTAGTAAACTGACTAGGAATAATTCAGTTAGAGACCCACCACAACTAAAATTCCCATCAGACAAAGTTTGTACTCCCTGTCAAAAGGGAAAGAAACATAAAGTTTCATTCAAATTAAAGAAAGAAGTTTCAACTTCTTAACATCTCGAGTTGGTTCACATGGATTTTTTTGGACCTTCTATTGTTTCTAGTTTAAATGAGAAGCACTATGTCTATGTCTTAGTAGATGACTTTTCTAGATACACTTGGGTATAATTTCTTACTCACAAAAGTGTAGTTTGTTATTATTTTATGAAATATTCCAAGTCTGTAGAGAACCTTAGTGGATTTAAAATTAAGACCCTTAGAAGTGATCATGGCCATGAGTTTGAAAATCATGAGCTTGAATCTTACTGCTCAAACAATGGCTATAGTCACAACTTCTTTGCCCCTAGGACACCTCAACAGAATGGTGTAGTAGAAAGAAGAAATATAACCCTTAAGGAAATTGCAAGAACAATGCTTAATGAGTATGACCTACCTATTTATTTTTGGGCTGAAGCTGTGAATATAGCTTGTTATATTATAAATAGAGTCTTGATTAGACCTGTTCCTAAGAAAACACCTTATGAAATGTGGTACAATAGGAAGCCTAAAGTTAGTTACTTTAGATTTTTTGGTTGCAAAGTCTTTATTATCAATACTAAGGATAATCTTGACAAGTTTTCTTTTAAAAGTGATGAGGGAATCTTTCTAGGTTACTCTATAACTAGTAAGTCTTATATAGGCTTTAACAAAAGAACCAAATGTGTGGAAGAATCTGTTCACATCAAATTTTATGAAACTGATCCGCATGAACCTAAGTCTTCTCTTGAAAATATTGAAGAAGATCTGTCTATTCTGGACCTAAATGATAAAAACAGTGAACCTGTTGTAAAACTAAGAAATTCTGGAAATATTCCAAAATCTGCTCCTGGTGAACCTGAACATAGAGAAGAACCTGAAATTTCTAGTCCTACCTTTACTAGATCAACTAGGATTCTAAATAATCATCCTTTAGATGTTGTTGTTGGTAATATTGATAGAGGGACACAGACTAGAGCTTCTCTAAGAAATCAGGTTGAACATCAAGCCTTTCTTTCACAGTTAGAACCTAAAAATATCAATTATGCAATCAATGATGAATTTTGGGTAATGGCTATGCAAGAAGAATTAAATCAATTTGAAAGAAATAAAGTTTGGGAATTAGTTGACAGACCTAAGGACACCTTGACCATAGGCACTAAATGAGTTTTTAGAAATAAAGTTGATGAATCAAGAAACATAGTTAGAAACAAAGTAAGGATAGTTGCACAAGAATATATTCAAGAGGAAGGAATAGACTATGAGGACACCTTTGCACCTGTAGCTAGATTAGAAGCTATTAGGATACTACTTGCCTATGATGCTCATCTGAATTTCAAGTTATATCAAATGGATGTTAAAAGTGCTTTTCTAAATAGATTTATAATTGAAGATGCTTTTGTTAAACAACCACCTAGATTTACTAATCCTCATTTTCCAAATCAAGTTTTTTATATTTTTAAAGCTTTATATTGTTTAAAACAAGCTCCACGAGCTTGGTATGATAGACTCAGTAGTTTTCTTATTTCAAAATGTTTTTCTAAATGGATTGATGATCCAAATATCTTTATTAATAGAATTTCCAAAGATGTTTTGATAGTACAAATCTATGTTGATGATATTATTTTTGGATCTTCTAAAAATACTTTGTGTATTGATTTTTCAAAGAGTATGCAAAATGAATTTGAAATGATTTTAATGGGAGAACTCAAATATTTTCTTGGATTTCAAGTTTTTCAAAATGAAAATGGTATTATTTTAAATCAAAATAAATATACAAAGGATCTTTTAAAATGTTTTGGTTTAGATAGTATTAAGTAAAGTGATACACCTATGAGTACTATTTGTAAGTTGGATGCTGATGAAACTGGAAAAACAGTGGATCAAACCAACTATAGAGGTATGATATAGAGTCTGCTTTATCTTATTGCTAGTCGACCATATATTATGTTTAGTGTGTGTATGTGTGAAAGATTTCAAGATAATCCAAAAGAGTCACACTTGATTGCTGTTAAAAGAATTTTCAAATATCTTAAACATACTCCAAACTTAGGATTATTTTATCCAAAAGGACAATCATTCAATTTAATAAGTTATTCAGATTCCGACTTTGCTGGTTGCAAGTTAGATAAAAAAAACACTTCTGGAACATGTAATATTCTAGGTAAGTCCTTAGTATCATGGTGTAGTAAAAAGCAGAACTCTGTTGCATTGTCTACGGCTGAAGCAGAATACATTGCTGCTCGTAGTTGCTGTGCACAAATTCTGTGGATTAAACATACATTATTGGAATACAGATATCAGTTTAGACATATATATATAAACTATGACAACAATAGTGTGATTAATATCTCTAAGAATACCATTTATCACTCTAAGACCAAACACATTGATGTAAGGCACCACTTTTTGAGATATCATTACCAAAAGTGTGATATTACTCTTGAATTTATAGGTACTGAACATCAATTAGTTGACATATTCACCAAGACTTTAAGTTCAGATAGGTTAAGTTACATTAGACATGAGTTAGTAATGATATACTTTGTAAGTTAGAAACCTCGTCGTTAAAAATCTCACCGTTAGAAACCTCACCATTAGAAACCTCACCGTTAGAAACCTCACCATTAGAAACCTCACCGTTAGAAACCTCACCGTTAGAAACCTCAACGGTACGAACCTCACTATTATACCTCACCGATATGAACCTCACCACTATAACTCACCATTAGTGGACCTCACCGATAAAAATACCTCACCGTTAAGAATCCTCACCGGTATGTGTTACCGTTAGGTTGCGCTATTTTTAAACTTCTGTATCTTTAGCTACCGAAATCTGTATCGTCTGTACTATACTTATTATGTTTTATTTATTTATTTTGTGATTCCTAAATGATAAAACATATGTCTTGAACTCATCTCGATCCACCTCAAACCCTTTACCTTCAAGCCTTAGCTCCCAAATCTTCGAACCCTAAGCCTCACGATTCGTAGAATTGCAAGAGTTAAGAGACCATCAGTCAGTGAAAAGGATGATGAGCCGAATGCAAAGAGACTCAAAGGAGAGTCTAGTGGTGGAAGTGAAGTGAAGAAACCTAAAAATCCCCATCTCATTCAAAGGGAGATAGTGGTTGAGAAAGATCTATGAATGGAATGGTTGATGACCAGTAGGTCTTTAGTTCTAGAGGTGCTGGAGGATCAGAAATGGGTAGAATGCTTCTCGAATAACAATGGCCCTTATTATCCAAAGCTCATAAAATAATTCTATGAGTTTGTTCATTTTAAGAAATCAGAATTTAATAATATAACGGTTTCAGTTGTAAATGGAAGGACAATATCTTTTTCCTCAGCTGAATGGGTTGAATGCCTAAAAGTTCCACACGAAGGAGAGTTTGGGTATTTCTCGAAATCAATACCTCCTGCCAGTGACATCTTTGAGTATGAAGCTGCTTTGTAAGAATTAACAGGATATGGTACACCAATAAAGGTAGTTGCTACAGAAATGGATGGAGAGAACTAGTTACTGTTCAAGTTTATCCAACATGTGCTAAGTTCAAGAAGAGGGGACTTTGCAAATCTGAAATACCAAGATATTTATTTGCTGCATCTGTTGAGACATGGTGTTAAGGTGAATCTGTGTAGACTGTTAATGATTCATATTGAATATATGAATAGGACAAAGTCAAAACTAATGATATATTCTTTGTAAAGATGATCTCTGTGATGATCAAGGTAAGAGGTGTGGCTAAGTCTTAGGATGAGACAATGGTTATTAAAGACAACTTTTGTATTACCAAAACTATCTGTAAATACATGAAGATCAATTGGAATCTGTGGGGAAGAGAATCAGTCAGTGATGATGAGAAGCTGTATGATAAGTTTAATCCTATGGATCATCCTTCCAAGCTTAAGGATGTGAGGGATCCGGGTCTAGAACCTGATGAAGTGAAACCTCAGTATAGTGGTGATACTGATGAAGAGGATACCTCTGTAGCTGATGGAAGGGATCCAGACTTGCCTCCAAGTATTATTGATGAAGTTGTGTCATCTAGAAAGGAAACAGTCCTGAAAGAAATCAATGAAGAAACACCTATTGATGAGGAAGACCAAGCTAATTAAGATCATGAGGAGACTGCCCCAGAGAATGAAGAAGAAAGAGAATATGAAACTAAAGCATCTGATTTTTCTTTCTTGAGTCTTAGTCCACTGATTGGGCACTCCTCAATGCCTACTGAGGAGATGTTGAAGTAGATAGACCCGCACCTATTCCTGAGGAGCCTCCTGCTGTTGGAGAAATGGATATGGTTGTAGAGAATTATTTTAAGTAAGACCGAGCTGCTAAGGGTGTTATTGTTATACATATACAGGAGAATGAACCAATTGAGGGGGAGCATCCTATCAGACTTGGAAATGTTTCAGTATTTGATGGAATTGAAGACTCTGAAGAAGACCCAGGTTTTGTAGTTTGTGGGTTGGACTATCCTGATTCTGAAGATGAGACACCCATGAATAGACCACAAGTTAACTATAATATATCTTCTGAGTTTTTACCTAAGGATGTGGTAAGAAAATATGATCTAGACCAGTTGAAGTCTGATCTTAAGACCTCGTTTGTGGAAGAGATAAGAAAAATGGAAACCTATTTAATATCATCCATTCAATATTTTATGAATGAATCTGTGGCTAGTATTGTGACAGAAAGAGTACATGTAGTTGTGCCTGACAATCTGGTTACTAAGGCTGATCTTGAGTCTTTAAAGGACGAGTTGAAGGAGACTTGGACTGCATCTGCTGTAGATTTAAAGAATTTCTTTGTTGAGGAGATGATCAATATGGAGAAATCTTTAGAACTCTCTCTCGGGTGTATGGTGTCAGGCCCTGTGACAGATATGATTAATGAGATAAGAGTATGTCATTCTCAGATTGATAGCTAGACAGGAGCTGTTGTTGCCCTAAAGCATTCTGTTGCTTCTCTAACTACCTTGAGTAGTTCTCAAGCTCAAATGAGTGGTGATATCAATTACATTAAAGGTGTAGTAAGGATATTTGTGGATGTTTTTGAGGGATTTAAGAAGTCCATAGAGTAGCATGTCAGCACCCATGACTCTCTTGTGAAAAATATCATAAGTGGGATGACTAAATCTTTTAAGGAAACAATAGCCTTTTGCTGTTTCACCTATGAGTTCTACCAATACTTATTTGGATATTGATCAGATTCGAGCTGTGATGAGAGAATAGACTGTACAGTATTCTACCAGTGGCTCTGTAGACTCTGATGCTTCGACCCAAGTGGTGACTAACACTAGGGATATAGGTAAAATTGATCAAAATTTTATGAGAGAAGACACTGCTTCTCAGAAATAGGTAAAAGACAAAGTGGATTACTATTTTCAAAGGGTCTATACCAAGCATCAACTCAACAATCATTTCAAGCTTATGTTAGAAAACATGAAGCTACCACCAGTCACTCAATATTTCAAAGAAAAAGTGAGAAAGATCAGGGAATTGACTTCTACTCTAGATAAATTTATGGAGAATAAGGATGACTTCATTTTTTCTATGGAAAGAGGAGGAGGTATCATAATGGACTTTAGGAATCTGTTGCTGCCATTTTTGCATGTGGACAGTACTCCAATCATTGCACCTCTAACTCTGCCTGCCTCTGCTCAGTCTGCCTCTATTCCTTAGATGACTCCAGACCAAGAAATCCGGAGCCTCACTTCTATGATCACATAGAGGGCTACCCACTACAGGCCAGGAACAGTTTCTATTTCTCAACCTCCAGTAGTACTTTCTGCAATTCCCAAGCCTTCTTCTGAAGCTACCCAGCCTGAATCTACCTCCAAACCCAAACCCAAATCCAAAGTGGACATTCAATAGGTGGATTGATTAGTGGCTCAGACCTCTAATAGGAATCACTTGTATTATTTTTTATTCTATTCTATATTTCTATGTATTTTTGCATCATGTAATATATAAATGATTTTATTCTCTCTTACTTGATGTTACTTTTCTCATCTTTGTTTACTTATTTTTGATAATAAAAAGGGGGAGAAATAATATAAAGGGAAATGGGGAGAAATAATACAAAATGGGAGAACTGATATGGAGAAATAAGAGCATAAGAAATGAAAATGGAAAAGGGGGAGAACTATGATATGAAGAACCATTCTATTTTTCCTCTGATACATTTGTTTTATAATTCTAGTACATTTTTTTAGTTTTACCTCTGATACAATTGCATTTAATACTATATCCTCTGATACATTAATTATTATTTTGGATTATAATACTATAAGTTGTGATTATCAAAAAGGGGGAGATTGTTGACATCACCTGTTTTGATAATCCCAATTATGCTTTAATATGTTTTGATAATCTCAATCATGATTTAATATTTGTTTATAATACTATATATATATGTTAAATTATGTTGACAAAAATATAAAAATAATCATTGGAATATGTTAATCAATATTTATCTATGTTTATATATACTTTGAAATAATTATAACTCAATCTGGATATGTTTTTCATAGAACAGATAAGTGTTAAGTCCACCGGTATGCACATAGATACTAATACAAACAAACAGATACACAGCTACCGATAAGGCTAAGTAAACTGGTATATAAGTCTACTGATACGGATAAGGTCACCGATATGCATAACAACTACCGATAAAAGAAGAGCTACCGATAGAACAAGTCTACCGGTATGCACAAGTCGACTGATACAGACCTACCGGTACATAGTCTACCGATAAGTAAAGGTCACTGGTAGATAGTTATCGATACAAGTCTGCTGATACAGACAGACGTCTACCGTTACACAGTCCACCTATACAGACAGATACCGTTACAAAAGGGCTACTGTTACAAAGAATCTACCAATAAGAGGAGATACTGATAGAAGGAGCTACCGATAAGAGGAGCGACCAATTCAAGTAAGCTACCATTACAAGGAGTAAGAGCTACCAATGAAAACCAATCACTATTTCTCTAAAACTCTATTTCTATTTGTTTATTTAGGAACGATCATATTTTATGTTTTTAATGCACTTGATATTAATTAATGATAGTGGTTGGCATTTCAAGAACCATACCTCGTACCTGTAAAAAGGTAATCATTCCCATTGCCGAAGATCAAGGTATAAAAGGAAGATCAAGCTAATGAAGAAAGATAGAGGAATACACGTGCAAGTGTGTGACACCTGAATTGAAACTCAAAAAGAAGAACACGAGAAGAACTCAAAGAACATTCATACACATCAAGATGAAGTTTCAAAGAAGAAGCTCAAGTGTTACAAAGAATACTCTCTTACTTGAGATGAACACCTACACTGGAAGTGAAGGAACATAACTACAACACTATGTTTTCATTAAAACTTCTAAAGAAAGACTAAAAGCTTCATCTACATCAATCTGAAGAGTCCAGAGCTTCACTCAAAACACATAGAGCACTCTAAACTCATCTCTATCTTTTTAGCTCTATTTCGTTTCATTTGTTTACATTTTCAGCAGTGTGTGTACTCTATATTTTTAGACACACACTTTCTCCTGTGCTGAACTGGAGGATTTATAAATCCTCACTCAATCTTTCCATATACTCTTGTAGCCCACTGTGGATAGTGGTAGAGGTCAAGTGTGACCCGGATAGCCTATGTTCTATTTTTGTTTGCCCATGTAGAACTATGGTAGAGGTCATTAGACCTGGATAGTCTTTGTACTGTTGTTTTTCCCCGATCCAGGGTGTGGATCAAATTTTATATAAATTGTTTGAGAGGACTAAGTCTCAGCTTGAGACTGAACCTCTTGGTTAAAACTGTTGTTCTTGTTTATCTTATTTTAAACCATATTGAATATTCCACTGCTAAGTACTTTGAATATAAATCTATTTTAAAGTAACTCTGATAGTTAAACTAGTAAGTGTTTATAACTTTTTTGATCCAGTAAGTTAGTCTCAAAAATTACTTAATCTTCAGATTGAGTTAACTGAGAAATAATCAATCTTTGAGAAACTAATTGAAACCTTTCAAGCTTTATAAATTCACTACAGTTTAGCTTATTATTCAATTTGGGGGATTTTTAATAGAAATTTTTTTAACATAAATTTTAATTGGAACTCAATTCACCCCCCTCTTGAGTATCCACTCTAACCAACAAAATATTATTTCATGAATGTTAATAATTCTTTTATTAACATTTCACATAGTTAAACAAATGCTTAAAATGGTAAGATTCGGTTGTTAAAAATAAAGAAAACAATCTCCTATAAATTGTGTATATAAATATATACACACATATGTATATTAATATAATTCCATGAATTTCAATGTAGAAAACCCAGTGAGAAATGTATATAAAAGTAAAGAAAGCTTAAAAATTCTTTCAGAAAATTGGCACTTGAATGTTGTAAATAGAGTAGGGAATTGAGAAGTGAAATCATCCCTCATAAAGTGAATAGGCCCAAGATAGCCTTTGATGTCTCAAGTTTCCACAATGTTTTTTTTTTCAAAAACTTGTGTAATGTTTTCCAAAAATCACTGAATTATATTTAAATTTGTTTTTTACGTAAGTAAGTTCAAAATTGGTGTATTATTTTAAACGTAATTAAGCTCAGTTAAGTTTTTAAAAGGGTATTTTGAAAAGTTTTTTATGTAAATATTTAATGAGTTTTATAAATTATTTCTCAAAGTTATTTTCAAAGAAATATTTTCTAAAAAGTACTTCAATGATTTTAAAACTCCTTATTAGGCAATTGAATGCTCACCCTTTATTTTAAACGATTTTTCAAAGGTATATTAGAATTTCAATTACAAATTTCATCACTTTTGGAGTTAGTGCATGAAAAAGTGTAGTGGTTAGTTATTTTATTTTTGTTTCAACTCTGATAAATTTAAGGTGTTATCTAATCCTTTTGAACCTAGACCAGTAAAAGGTCCTCATTTATGTTTAGTGGTGTGTAATTTTTCAATTACTTTTATAAAAAAATTACACAACATTTTCAAGCACTAAGTCTAGAAGAGCGGGCTCAGGCTGTTATAGTTGAAATTAGAGGCATAATCTAGACAACTTTGGAGATTAGATGTTGTTGAGTTTAGAAGTTTAGCGGACCTAGTGTTTCTTAATTCTGAAGAAGGAAATTCATAATTTCTTTTAGTTCGATAAACAAATTGCGAGGATGCAATTATTTTGAGTGGAAATAATGTAACAACCAAAAAACTAATTGGAATTAAGTGTTTTAATTATAATACTTATAATAATAAACTAATACTTATTATAGTATTATTTAAATGATTATTTTAATAAAAATATTTAATATTTTTTATTTATAAAAATAATGATAATTTGAATAATAAAATATATTTTATCAAAAGGTTCTTTATTTTTTTTGAATATATTATATTATTTTTAGAAAACCTATTTCAAAGTATTTTATAAAATTATAATTTGAATTAAAGTATTTAATTTTATTTTAAAACAAATTATTTATTTTGCGATGATAGAAATAATACAAGTATGATATATTAATATGCTTTATCATAATACATTAAATATTTTTTATTTTATTTTTTGAAGTATTATAAGTTGTAATATTAAATTATCATATATTTTAAATAACATTATCTAATTATTAATATTTACATTATATGAAAATTTTAAGGTGATATATTTCGAAATAACTAAATAATCATATTAAAGTAATATGTTTCATTATAAACTATGATATTTTTGAAAATAAATTGTGTATTATAATATGAATATTATTTTCATAAGATCCTATTATAATATTTTTTATATCTTCATGAATTTATAGACTATGATATAAATTCTTTTTATTTTTAAAAGAATTAAATCAAATAACAAACGTTTAATAAAATAAAAATGAAAACAAAATTTTATGGAAAAAATGAAATATGGATAAAAAAAATGGGGTTGAATCGGAATTAGGGGTTTCAGATTCTATTTGGTCTATGGGTCTCAATGTAGGGTTTCTAGGTGGAGTCGATGCTGAGGGTGATGATGAAGTAGGGGGCACCATTGGGTTCGAGAAACAAGGTTTTGTCTGGTGTTTGTCTAGTGAGGGATGATGATGCCATGTGTGGAGTCGCGTACCGGTAGATCGAGTTTGAGGTCCGTCGCCGATGAACCAGGTGATGTCAAAGATGACTTGAGAAAGGTCAAGATCATAGTTAGGGTTTCGATATTTGGTGAGGTAGGTTTATCTTGTTTCTATTATTGAGATATATGAGTATGTATGTGTTTAGTGACCGAATCTACTAGAATCAGTTTAATAATGACATCTTTTGCCGATTCCTTCACTTTTCTTCTGAAATCGTTATCTGCTTTCAATTTAGGTTGTTTGTCTTCATTTTTGGTTGATTTTTGTCACAATTTGATTTTTTAAAATGCTTGAAAATGACTGTAGTCTCATTTTTCAACATTGTTGATTATTATAAACTATAGGTAATCAATTTGTTTTTGTTAGTACTCACTATTTGTGCAAATTTGATTTGGATACCATTGATCTTCATTTCCAATAGTACCAATATTACTATTATATCTCTATCTGAAAGATGTCAATGTTTTCTAGGGATTATATATATAAATAACTGCAAATCAAGTTGCTGAACTTATACTCGCGGATTTCTTTTTTAAGTAATCCAGTTGCATAATATATATATATATATGTTTATGTTTGACTTTGATTAGTTTACACAGCAAGCTAATCCATAACTCATACAATTTGGAATAAAACATATGTATAACTTCAACTTTATAGGTGTTTAAATAGAGATGGGCAAAGTGCTGTCAAGGGAGAGTCATTGAGGGTAATTTCATTCTTCTTTGTTTTCCACTTTGAGTTGTTGTGAGAGAAATTCCATTTGTAATAGGAAGAAAAATATTTACGGGGTCACCTACACATGATTTTGGGAATGGAATTTTGTTTATTTATTTTAATTTTTAAACTTTTATTTTCTAGTTTTGTGTAAGAGAAAGTTTATTTTTTTTTCAAATATAAATTTCTTGAAAAAACACTTAAAATTATGTTTTCTTATTTTACTTAAGGAATATATTTATATTCCTTGATTTCAAATTACGTTCCTTCATTTTTGAATTAGAGATAATATTTATTTATTAATGTTTAAGACAAATTTTATTTTTAAGTAAGTGGAGTTTTGTTTTTAATATTTATACTGTCAAAATTATATAACTTTGACAAAAAAGAAATTGTATTTATGTTAATATTAAAAGCCTTTTATTTTGGGTAAAGGAATTTATTTTAACCAATGTTTTTATTTTGTTATGAAAAATAAATTCTATGATATATATTATGTAAGATAATTTATTTTTATTTGAAAATTATAATTCATTAGACATATAATAAATTTCTTCGATTAAGTATTTATTATTATAAATTTTATAAATTAATATTTCATTTGAAGATAATATAATTCAATATCATTATAAGATATTCTATGATAGAAAGTATGTTTAATCACTATTTTCTAATCTAAATGGATTTTAGTTTTTTTATATTTAAATATATTATTTATATCTTGTTCATTATCTAATGTATGAATTAAATAATTAAACCATCATTTTATATGTGAAATTTCATGCATGAACATGAATGTAATTATCATTATGAGACATGGATATCATCTTATTCAATGACATGTCATGCATTTATATTATATGCATCAGTTTTATTATTCACAAATATATATATATATATATATGAAATTAAATATATAAAAATGGTTTTAAGATTTTGATAGATGAAATATTATTTCATGAATGTTAATACTTCTTTTATTAATATTTCACGTACTTAAGAAAATGATTAAAAATGGAAAGATTCAGTTGTTTAGAATCAAGAAAATGTTCTCCTATAAATTGTGTATATATATATATATACATATGTATATTAATACAATGACATGAATTTCAAAGCAGAAAACCCAGTGAGAAATGTATATAAAAGTAAATCAAGATTAAAAATGTCTTCATAAAATTGGCACTTGAACATTATAAATAGAGTTGGGAATTGGGGAGTGAACCCATCCCTCATAAATTGGGTAAGCCCAAGACAACCTTCAATGTCTCAATTTTCCACCATGATTTTGATTTTAAAATCTTGTGTAATGTTTTCTAAAAATCACTTGATTATAGTCAAAACAATTTTTGTACGTAATTAATTTCAAAAGTGGTGTATTATTTAAAAAATAAGTAAGTTTATTTAATTTTTTAAAAGGGTTTTTTGAAAATTATTTTTTTGTAAATATTTAACAAGTTTTTGAAAGTATTTCTCAAAGTCATTTTCAAAGAAAGATTTTCTAAAAAGTACTTCAAAGATTTCAAAACTCCTTACTAGGAAATTAAATGATCACCCTTTGTTTTAAAATGATTTTTCATAGGTATCTTAGAAGTTCAATTATAGATTTCATCAATTTTAGAGTTAGCATGCACAGAATCATAGTGGGTTGTTATTTTTTTTTTGAATCTGATAAATATAAGGTTTTGTTTAATCCTCAAGAACCTATACTGGTAAAAGGTCCTTGTTCGTGTTTAGTGTTGTGTAATTTTTCAATTACTTTTATAAAAAAATTACATAGTATTTTCAATCATTGAGTCCAAAAGAGAAGGATCAATCTATTATAAAAACATATAAAGGTTTCTCATAGTTCATAGAAGATCTATACAAACAATTGTCGAAGGGACTTGAAGTTTGATATTTGAGACAAGTTTTTACTTCAGATATCACCATGGAAGATATTTATGCAATTTGGAAAGAAATGTATGCTTATACCTAGGTAATTTTTCCCCATTGATAAACTTGATTGCAAAGTAGAATTGGTCTATCGGTGAGAACTTCCACCAAATATGGCTCATGTTCATGATGCATTCCATGTATCTATCTTAAGGAAGGATATAACTAAATGAAAATTAATTATTTTATTTAGAAAATATTTGGCATGCAAAAACAAAGGGACAATGGTGGTAAAAAAATCATGGTGGCCTAAAGTGATGAAACCTAAGACAATCTCCTTAGATAATGTACTGAATCTAGATGTGATGAATATAGATATGGTAAAACTAGAACATGAACTATCTTATGAGAAGAATATGGTGAATATATTGAAACATAAAGATAAATTTCAGGGTAACAAGACTACCCACCTTATCAAAGTATTATGGAGGAACCATAAGTATGGAGAGGCAACATGTGAACTAGAGGAATTAATGAAACTAAAGTACCCTCACTTATTCTCAATTGATAATTTGAGTTGAAAATTGAGAAAATAAATTTCTAATGGGGGAAGAATTTAATGAACTAGTATTTTTAAATGATATTTTTTCCTTAGAAAATGTGTGATATATTATATTATAATTGTACAAAATATAGAGGAACCACAAAAACCTTATTCAATTAATAAATATCATTACACTATTCAACTATGAAACTAATTAAAATCCCAAACATTTTAACATGATAAAAAATAAAAAATAAAAAATAAAAAATAAAAAATAAAAAATAAAAAATAAAAAATATGGGTCACCCCACTCCCATAGAATCATGATCCCCATGGACAACACTAAGTAAATGAATTTTTTTTATTAAACCAATAAAAATCTTATAAAATGAAAATATATATCCTTGGGATCAATTGTAGTAAATATTGTGTGAAATAATGAAGTTTTATTTATAGGGTATAAAAAGAAATGTGATTTTTAGTATTTGATCGCTATATGATCACTGGTAAAATTTGATCATTGGTCAATATAACTGATGGTCATTTTGATAGTTGGTAATTATTCCCAGTAGTGATAATTTTACCATTATAATTACTATTTATAATTAGTAATTATAAAGTATAATTTATGTAGAAATAAGAAATGATATCCACAACCAGTATAGTCTTTACTTTTGAATCCAATTTGTCAGAAATTGGGAGGGTGGTAGTGTCACTAGGGTTCACCCTTGACCAATACCATACGAATAATTAACAAGTGAATCTTGAATGAAATTATCTACGATAGAAGTTCAAGTTAGTGGATATTATCACTCAATCAATGGTAGTCGAGCCTCTGCACAAAACTACCACCATCACACACCTTACCCTTAGGGTGTATGGGGGTGTTATAAAGGGCTACATGACCATGCCTTGTTTAATTAAATTTTAATTACATTGTATAAATAAAAATTTTATTCCACCAATTCTATTTTAATCATAGTTTTTCTTAATAAATTATATATTTAATTAAGACAAATTTGATAAATTGAGTTATGGAAACAAATGAAGCATAATTGTATTTTTTTTAGAAAAGATATACATTTTTATAATTAAATAACACATTATAAATAATATATGTTTCAATTAAATTGTATTTTAAGAAACTATTATTTTATTATAAATCAAAAAATAATTTTACAATGTCCTAGGAATTTTTTATAAATTTCAAATATTTGATTGTGCCTTATAAACATATATTTTTCAATAAATAATGATTTTTGTATTTAAAAGATAAAATTATAATTTTATAGAATTGGTCATATAAAGTAATCATTATATTTCAATTCTTCATGTTAAAATTAGGTTAGGGTTAATTTAAAAGAATTTTCTAAAATACTTTATTTTTCTGTGAATAGTAAAAATACAGTTTTGTGTTTTTTTTTAAGTTTTATGAATTCATACTTATTTCATAATGATGTAATAATTAATTAGCTGCACTCCATGACCTAAAATATTTTATTTTGATAATATTAATTATTTTAATATATTTTAATCAATTTATTAAAGTATAAGTGATTTTCCAAACTCTAACGTCAAAAAATTTATTTTAAAAACATTCCTTTGTGGAAAATTTACTTTTCCATGCCAAAAGAAGTATTAAAAATGGCGTTCAGTTCAAGAGGATTAAAATATCATAAAATGTGACTCAAATTTCTAGAAATATGAGAAAAACCATGGTTAAGGCAATGGTTTTTCATTTTCCACAACCTAGATTTCCAATACCTATATTTAAAATTATTAAACAATTCCTCCATTTATGTTATAAATACCCACACATTTTATCATTCTACTTCACTCCCATTCAATTATCCATGAAGTTATTCTCAATTTCCCCCCCAAGAGTCCCTAGAAGGTTTCCAAAATCCCATAAGATTCAAATCCTAAATATTTAGGAGAAACTCTTCAAGGTAAGGGAAATATCCACTTCTCGTTTCTATTCAAGTTCCATTTTTGTGCCATGTCTTCTATTTAAAAATTTTTTTTTTGCACTTTATATTATACCATTATTATAATAATATCCTTTTATCAATGTTTTACTCTTTTCTCCTATCATTTTACCCTTTTCTATATCCATGTTTTATACTAGTCATGCTGCCGAATTTATTTTTCTCTTTTACTTTAGAAATTCTCATTTATTTTATTTTTTTAAATGAAAAAACATAATTCTTCTCCTTCAGTATTGACATAGAAATAAAATTATTTATTGATTTAGGGATTTAAATATATGTAACCAATATTCCTTTTTAATGGGTTAATAATGTTTTAATGGTCATGCCTTGAAGAACTTTTCTATATAATGATTTTGATAAGAAACCTTTTTTTTTATTTTTCATTGGTTATTATTGAAATGATTTAATATGATATATGTGCCTCCCATGAAATTATGAAATATAAAGGGAAAAATTTATAGTTCTTAAATTCATTAGGTAAATAATTTAATCTATATAGATTATATGTTTTATGATACCTTAGTAGATAGCATTTTTAATTTTCATTGATGACACCTTAGTGATAAATCATGGTGATATGCTTATTAATGCCTCATTTTTTTATATCCACATCTCAATATTATGGATCATGTTATTTTTATTCTTATTGACCTCTTTTTCATGCATTATAGTTATGCCTCGTGTTCTTATTAATATGTCTCATGATCACAAGCTATATGTATCCCTTGATGGGGTTTATTCTCACCCATATCCTTTGATGTATGTACCCAAAATATGAGATACAATAAAAGTAACTTAGAGTAAACCTATTAATATTTATTTTAGGTGGATTAGAATAATTTTTTATCTTTTCAAGTATTATGTACCTAATATCCAAGAAACTAAACTTTAAAATATCCAATGTTTCGTCCCATAAATGATTATATAATAAAAAGGAGGGATTTCATTTCGGTAATCCCCAAGAATATTGTAGTAGCAAAGAATTTCCTTGGTCATTCAGGTTCTTATAGGAGGTTTATCCCTAAATTATCTTAGATCATGGATCCAATGACATCATTGACTAGGACTGATCAGGTGTTCATGTAGAGTGACCAATTTCATGCTACATTCATGTATTTAAAGGAGAATATGGTCAACACTCTAATATTTTTCTATAGGAGAGAATTGAATATTATATTTATTTCTATTCTTTTCATCACAAATTATATTGTGTTTAGATATAATAGATATTTTTTATCTCTTATAGGCCTCGAATGTTATGAAAACATAAATTTAACTACACCACCCATGATCATGATCTTTATGCGGTTGTGTACAATTTAAAGTGAGGGTGGTAATACCTCATGGGTGAATTTTTTTGGACATTTTATATCATAAGATCTGTAGGTATATCTTCTACCAACATGACTTTAATTTGTGGAAATGATACATGATGAAATTATAATAAGATTATGAATTTAATCTTTCTTATTCACTATGGAAAGGTAACCAAATTTCTATTGTCTATAAAGTGACATGGTTGTATTGTGCATGAGTCTAGAGAATATTAGATAGTTTTGGAATAGTTAATGGGGATTTTCCATGACATGGGTGATTCTAATTGTAGAGTGATCCTTAATCAGATAGAGATGCAGTGTTTTTTGGTGTAACAGGTTCAGGAGTCCTAGGTAGGGTATTATGAGGTGTAGGTATGATAAAAATGATTTGTTTATAGTGATTCCCCTATGGGATGGTATGGATATTATCAAAATAGGGTGTTATTTTTGGGTAGGCTCTGTATTCCTTTGGTGATGCATAAAATGAAGAAGATGTATCATACCACATGATTTCATTTTTGGTGGTCTAGCATGGAACGTAATGTTTTATATTTTTTCTATTGATGTTTTGTCTTACATAGGGTGAAAAGTTAGTACCATGTTCATGGTGGGTTGCATTGGATACTTAATGAACCCCCACAGAAGTGTTAATAAATTTTAATTAGCCTATTCACTAGTTTTCCTCGAGGTTATGGAGGATGTGATATTATATGTGTGATTGTAGACCACTTGATGAATTCAGCTAACAACTTAGTGAATATGTATTCGAGCTCAATTGAGATTTTTGAGGCAATACATAGAGTTTGTGTTGAGGCTTCATGGGGTTATAAATATGATCATATTTAATTGTGACCCCCATTTCACCTCTAGGGTTTGGAGAAGTATCCATCATTATTCTGGCTCCCAGTTATACAATTTAATTACATTTGATCTCCATATGTAAGTTATAATATAGTGTACTATAAATACTCTAGAGAAAATATTTTACACATTAATTCTATATTTTGGAGGTTCACGGGTGAGATAATTTCCCTTGGCAGAGATTCCTTATAATAAAAGTTATCACTCTAACATTGATTTGTTCAAAGAGATGTATGGTTGACCTTTCCGATCACCATTGTGTTGGACCATGGTCGGAGAGGAAGCTATTATAAAACTATAATTTTTTTATAGAATTACAAAGAAGGTATATCTGAATTTAGAGTAAATAAAGGTAGTTTAATATTGATGAATGTAATATATTGATCATATAAGGAGTCCTCTATAGTTTAACTTTGGTGATCTTGTGTTCTTTAATTTATTTTCTTATTTTGTTAAGTGAATGTTCAATTATGGGAGTATGCTTATCCCTAATTTATTATACCTTTTTAGGTCTTGGAATTTGTTTGATATGTTGTTTATTTATTAAAAATTACCCCTAATGATCAAGATTCATGATGTTTTTCATGTATCGCATTATTTTCATTAACCAAATAATGATTCTCATATTCTTGATTGGGCTGAGAAAGATTTTGACCATTGAGGAGTGGCCTGTTGAAATCTAAAAATATAAGGAAATGGTGTTGTACATGAATTATATTCCTTATGTTTATTTTATATGGTAGAATGGTGGCTATTAGGAATATACTTGTGAGTAAGAGACACTGTCACGAACCAGATCTGGTCGCCATAAAAATCGGCACCATACCTAGCTCGTGACAAGGCCCAAAGGTTTTTCCCAATCCCCATAGGTTGGAACAAGTTCCTGGGTATCATAAACTGAAAATTGGGAATTATTTACCCAAGTTTTCAAACTTAAAACAACCAACGAATCCAATAATACGAATATGGATTTTTCAAACCAAAACATCTTTTACTAAAATTCAGAACTAAGATACATAATTTGAAACCATATAAAAAGACCATTACAAAGGTACAAAACCAAAAATGGACAGCCAAGAACCACCTCAAGGAATGGGTAAATCACCCTCAAGCCATCTCCACGAAAACATACCGAAAAGGACCGTTAGAAACCCAAACCAATGGCACTAAAAACTATACCCAAACCTAAGACAAAAATAACCAAGTATACTTACACCCAAATGTGTATGTAGGGTGTGATCTAAAGCCCAGTAGGATACCACCAATAAGATATTCCATGTAATAAAAATTCAAGGACAAAAATCATGCAAGTTTTCAAAAACATGAAATGCTAGTTACAATTTCAAGATGATGAAACTTTAAATAAAATCAGTTTTCAAGTGGACTATTTTAAAGAATCAACACTTTTAAGTAAAATTAAAAAGCTACAAAAATTTACAGACAAACATACCATATACTGATGGTAAGAGTAAAGCATCTAATGAGAACAAGCAATGGGAAAGAACCCCTAGGCACTGGCTCGGTGTGGGTCCCAAGTACCTCGTATCTCGGTGAAAGAAACCATAAAAAATATTCATTCTCATGAAAGAGCCACTAGTATGGAACATAATCATAACCTAGTGGTCCCCCATTATCATCATCATAGTTTAGTTGGTGTTGTATGTGTCAATATTGATATGTGAAACTGAGGCCAAACCCCACGGGATCACTAGCATACTAGTACACGTCCACCCACCTAAATACCCCAGGTTTCCCTTTTTGTGCTCAAACAAGTTCAACATTACATGAAACATAATTTTCACATGAAAATACCACTCCCAAGTCACATACACACCAAACAGCCCACATTTATATCACACAAGTCACATAATCTACTTTTTCATTCAAATTCATTTTTAAATCATACTCACACCAAAATAACCCACAATACTTTTCACATTTCTTTAACACTTCCACAAATCATTTTAATTTTTTTATAAAACCTTTCAAAGATAGTGACAATAACATAATATCCCACAAAAATGTCACATAATACTCCTTTCACAACAAAATTCATTTTTCACATCACACCCTCACAAAACAGCCCACACCACATTCACATCTCTTTCACACTTTAGTAAATCCTTTAAACATTTTTATAAAACATTTCCAAGCTAGAACACATCAAAAAACAGCCCCTTTCACATTTAATATGTAACATTTCAAAATATACACAAACCAAAATAGTTTTACAATATGTTTTCACCTTTTACATAAATCATTAAACCATTCAAAACTTTCATAAAACAATTCTAAGGAGTATACCCAAGTTTTGCACATGAAACCCATTTCAAAACCCTCTTTCCAAGACAAAATCACACCAATACCAACCCAAAACATAATTTTAATCCCTATATACATTTGTTAAACCACTCATAAGTGTCAATAAATTACCCCGAATAACACCACAAAAGATACACATGAAAACACACATTTTCATAAAATACTCTCAAGAAGTATAACACGGTTTTACACATCAAACCCATTCAAAAAACTCCTTCTAAGGCCCACATGACACTAAGGAATTTAACGAAATATAATTTTCATCCCATTTAAACAACTAATAAATCCCTTTCACATTTTATAAAACAACCAAAATAGATATCACATGAATTACATTTGAAAAATACATAATTCAAACAAAAATGTAACTATAAAATTAAATGCTTAACCAAATCTATCAAAAATGGGGTTTTCACCACACACAACATATGAGGAACATGAAAAATAGGTAAAATAAGCAAACTAACTCATCAAGGAATGGTTAACCATGGAATCACCTACCTTTTGAGTCAAAACCCTTGAATCTTGGTGTGAAACATCAACCACACCTTCGCCACAACACAAGGGAGATAAATCAAGCCCTAGACAACAATATTTGTCAAAAAAGACACCAAATAAAACCCTAGGTTAAAACCATAACTTATGGACATTTTATAACTTCAAAAAATAGGGAGTAAACCCTAAAGAGAAGGAAGGAAATTAAGAGAGGAACACTTACTTGAAGGAACCTTGGAGTTTCCCCACAAAAAACCCCATCAAAGATGGGTTCCATGGGAGCTTGAGGGAGATTGGAGGCCTACCATGGATGATAGTGTCAAATGGAGGGAGAATGGAGAGGATTAGAATTATTTATGGGAGGGAAAAAATGGAATTTAAAAATATTTTTAATGACCTAGACAACCTTGCAAGTTTTGTCTGCACGGTTTGGAACAGTGCGACTAAACCGTACAACATATTCTAGACACTCAAAAACTATCCATTATCCTCAAATTTTAATAGGTTCCAAGGGGAAAAAGAAAGAAAAAATATAGTCCATGAATAGGAGGAAATAATACAAAAAATAAAACCACCTTTTCACCCCAAGACTCATCCAACTCATGGGTAAAAACCGCCTCAAAAACTTACCCCACAAGTGGTTCCAGTAGGAGTGTCACAAAATCCAACTCCAAATCACCAAAACCTAGCACTATCCCATTGAAAAAATAGGAGGCCAATTACCATCCAAGACCCCAAGAATAATTTAATAGATGAATAAAATAATAGACACTAAAATTTCAAACCCGGAACACCCATAAACCAAGAGGAAGCTAAGAACCGAAAGTGGATTTGAACCAAAGCGTGGAATTGAAAATCCGGGTGTGAAAATTCTCCCCACCATAAAGCTTTCCGCCCTTGGAAAGTCATATCAAGGCAAAAAAAAACCCAACTGAGAAACCAAGATGTACCCATTTTCCAAGCTTTGATCCGCCCTCAGAAGTCCAAAACACATATAGTGATCAATTAAGGAAGGAATACTCTCACAAACCAAAACTTACATAAATTCACTGAAACGATCAAGCACATTCAGTTTTTTATCCCAAAAGAAAACTCCTTGAACACTATATGAACCAGATTCTAACAATTTACCCAAAAAAACAACAATAATGAATAAGGTGACACTTACCTTGCTTTAACAAAACCATTGGGCGTTCTTAAATCCCAAAATTTACCCAAGGAAGACGTAGGTAGTTAGATAGCTTTTAACAAGACTACCTACCGCCAAGACAAGACCAAGGACCAATATGATTTACTAGTATGGGAAGACGAAAATGGGATCCCCACCATAAGAGACAACTCAAATTTTTCTGAGATAGAATCAAGACACTAATAGGGGGAGGCCCGAAGAGACTCCCCAGTATAAGGGGTATACTTCCATTCGAAATTTTGAGAATCATAGTGGGTCTCCCCACCATAAGAACCAACCATCTTAACCAACCAGCACGGACCAGAACAAGAAAACCCCAAAATTTATAGGATTGGCAAGACCAAACGGTCAGTCCACACAGTTTGGGAAACCATGCACTAACCACGTGGATCCTTCTACTTGCTGGTTTTCTGGGGCATGGTTACTACTATCCATGTGTAGACCATGTGCTCAACCTGTATAGAAAAATTCCAAACCTTTCTAAAAAACTCTTTAAATGACCCTGGGATCTCCCCTAACCATGTGCCAGCTTCACTCTGAGATCTATGGCTGGAGCTCAAATGATTAAAGAATCTTTATCCTTGTAGTTAGGATTTGGAAACCCCCTGAATGGAACTTATCCTTCCGGTGCTACAAAAAACAACACCATAATCCTAGATGGGCTCACTAAGACATAACACACTCCAAAACTCACTTTAACCTAACCTAACATTTCACTGAAACATGGGCATAGAGGATGAACACACATCACACCTTGTTTCTTTGGGTGAGAAACAATAGAAGGAAAGGACACATATATACACCTTCCTCTAAAACATAGGATGTCGAGATCTCTCGAAAGGATACACACTTATAAAAAAACAAATACTCATGAAATATTGTACGACTTCACCTTTACAATCAAACGAGCACGCGACATCACAATGCGTCACCGAACACGACCAAAGCGACTGATAGAAACAATACATGGAGGGGGACCTTATACAACATCCCCAAACATCACGTAATTCCATAAAGTGTCCATAAAAGCCTATCATGACCAGATTTACCACACTAGTGGTTTAACATGAACTCCTGCCTTGAAGAGACTACGAAGGACCCAAAGGACCTCTTAGACACCATCCAGATACTCATCCATACTGACAACCCTAGACTACTTCCACCTTCAATGAATCAGATAGCTTAAGAAACTAATGTTTATTTCAACCTTCTAAGAGCACTCTCCTATTACATGAGGATCCAAAAACAAATAAAGGAACAAGTATAGACTCATTCTATAATTCTCAAGAAAAATATTCCTTATATTGATCAACTGGAGGGTCTTCCAATGGTAAAACAACCTGGGCTGCACTTCAATAGTGCACCGACCCTTAATGGGGGCATACCTTATCCAACAAGAGAACCCAAGGACCCAAGCATGCTGGTCCATTGGTCAAAATGTGCCACAAACCAGAACCATACACATAAAGGGAACCACCGTAAAGAAATTCTGAAACTTTTCTCAGAATAGATCGCTAACAATCCGTTTAACCCAAATTACCGACCAAACACAAACCCAAAACACGGTTCAAATAGGAGGGGTTTTTGGACTCAAAACATCCCACAACATCAAAATTTTCAAAACACATAATACACACCATCCAAAACCAGTCATCACGGTATAATGTTTTTCTTTAAAAACATTTCTTTGAAAACAAATGGTTTATCAGTTAGCGTATCCACCAATGGTACCCCATGGGTCTTACACATGGATGTTTCTGTACCACATCAGGCACCCTCCTCATATCCATCCTGGAACTCATACCGCCATGCCAAAAACCATCAATAATACAATATAACCCCATTTATGCGGCCTCTCACAGAAATACCAAAGGTTAAAAAAAAAATCCTTTCCACTTTTCAAAACCAAAACAGTCAACCAATACTTCCTTTTTCTCAAGACTGCTAACCACAAAATCAAACCCAAATTACAGCTTACAAATTTTTTTAGAAAGGCACAAACATTTAGATAAGAACTCACTTTTAAGTTATTCACATCAATTTAAAAACATCTCATCCAATTAAAACACCCTTCAATTGTTTAGAAAACTCTATTGGAAACACCTTCTCAAAACCAACTTTAATATAGTTCCTGCTTTCAAAAGAGGTGTAAACACACCATGTTCCCTTTCAATACAATTTTGTAATTTGGGTTCCACCATTTCATAAATAAAACCATTGCCTATTTATTAGAAAAAAATTTCTCAAAAACATTACGCTTCTTAAAACCATGTCACCATTTTTTCATTAAAACTGAACATCAAAAATTTCAAAACTAAAGGACACAAGACATTGCGAGGGGAAACTAGTTTCAGTGGGTTACTTGGACATATGGTTGGTGACCATATTCTAATCAATTCAACATAATGGAGAGTATTATAGGGAAATATCCCTATATCCACAAGGATTTCCAGGCCCTGTGATCTCACTGAGACCATTAACCAAACTCTCTTTTCATTTCCCCTAATCATCATCAATCCAAGAAAACCAAAGGAATTAGTTAAATCTTGACTTACCCTGGAGACTTGAATCCAATCATGAGGTGTGGTTATCAGGATCACTACCCATAACTGAAATTCAAATTCCAAAAAATCCTAATTCCAGACTACCCCAATTGTTCTCCAAATAACATGACCCAAAGAGTTAACCTGAACCTCCTTTGATACCATTTTTTCACCAACCAGATCTGGTCTCCATCAAAACCGGCACCATACCTGGCTTGTGACAAGACCCTAAGGGTGTTCCCGATCCCCAAGGTCTAGCACAAGTTCCCGGGTATCATAAAATGAAAATTGGGAATGATTTACCTGAGTTTACAAACTTAAAACAACCAATGAATCCAATAATACGAATCTGGATTTTTTAAACCAAAAAATCTATTACTAAAATTCAAAACTGAACTACATAATTTGATACCAGGTCAAAAGACCATTAAAAAGGTACAAAATTAAAAATTTACAGCCAATAACCACCTTAAGGAATGGGGAAATCACCCTCAATCCATCTCCATGAAAACACACCAAGAAAGACCGCTAGAAACCCGAACCACCGGCACCAAAAACTGTACCCAAACCTGCAACAAAAATAACCAAGTTTAATTACACCCAAAGGTTTAAGTAGGGTGTGACCCAAATCTCAGTAGGATACCACCACCAAGATATTCCATTTGATAAACATTTAAGTATGAAAATCATGCAAGTTTTCAAAAACCTGAAATTCTAGTTACAATTTCTAGAAGATGCAACTTTAAATAAAATCAGTTTTCAAGTGGGCTATTTTATAGAATAAACACTTTTAATTAAAATTCCAAAGATACTGAAATTTCCAGTCAAAAATACCATTTGCCTATGGTAAGAGTAAAGTATCTAATGAGCACAAGCAATGGGAAAGAACCCCTAGGCACTAGCTCGGTGTGGGTCCCAGGTACCTCATATCTCGGTGAAAGTAACGATCACAAATATCCATTATCATGCACGAGCCACTAGTAGGGAACATAACCATAACCTAGTGGTCCCAAATAATAATCATAATAGTTCAGTTAGTGCTGTATGTGTCAATCCTGCTACGTGAAACTGAGGCCAAACCCCATGGGATCACAAGCATACTAGTACACGTCCACCCACCTAGATACCCAGGTTTCCCTTTTTGTGGTCAAACAAGTTCAACATGCCATGAAACATAATTTTCACATGAAAATACCACTCACAAGTCACATAAACACCAAGAATCCCACATGTATATCACACAAGTCACATAATCCACTTTTTCATTCAAATGTATTTTGAAATCATACACACACAAAAATAGCCGACAACACATTTCACATTTCTTTAACACTTCCACAAATCCTATAATTTTTTTTATAAAACCTTTCCAAGATAGTGAAATAAAATAATATCCTAAAAAAATGTCACATAATACTCCTTTCACAACAAAATTCATTTTTCACATCACACCCTCACAAAACAGCCCACACCACGTTCACATCTCTTTCACACTTTAGTAAATACTTAAAACTTTTTTATAAAAAGTTTACAAGATGGAACACATCACAAAATAACCCCTTTCACATTTAAAATAGACCATTTCAAAATATACACAAACCAAAATAGTTTGACAATATGGTTTCACCTTTTACATAAATCATTAAACTATTCAAAGCTTTCATAAAACAATTATAAGGAGTATACCCAAGCTTTGCACATGAAACCCATTTCAAAACCCTCTTTATAACACAAAATCTCACCAATACCAACCAAAAAAAGAATTGTAATCCCTAGAAACATTTTTTTAACCACTCACAAGTTTCAATAAATTACCCAGAATAACACAAAAAAATATACACATGAAAACACACATTTTCATAAAATACTCTCAAGAAGTATTACAAGGCTTTACACATAAAACCCATTAAAAAACCCCCTTCTAAGGCCCACATGACACTAAGTAATTTAAAAAAAAAATAAATTTAATCCCATTTAAACAACCAATAAATTCCTTTTATATTTTATAAAACAACCACAAGAGATATCACATGAATTACATTTGAAAAATACACACTTCAATTAAAAATGTAACTATAAAATTAAATGCTTAACCAAATCCATCAAAAACGGTTTTTGAACCACACATATAATATTAGAAACATGAAAAATCAGTAAAACAAGAAAACTAACTCATCAAGGAATGGTTTAACATGGAATAACCTACCTTTTTATTCAAAACCCTTAAATCTTGGTGCGAAACCTCAACCGAACCTCCGTCATAGCACAAGGGAGATAAATGCAGCCCTAGACCACAAGATTTGACCAAAAAGACTCCAAATAAAACCCTAGGTTCAAAACCTAACTTCTGGACATTTTAGAACTTCAAAAAAGAGGGATGAAACCCTAAGGAGAAGGAAGGAAATTAATAGAGGAACAGTTACTTGAAGGAACCTTTGAATTTCCCCACAAAAACCCCCATCAAAGATGGGTTCCATGGGAGCTTGAGGGAGCTTGGAGGCCTCCCATGGATGATGGTGTTGAATGGGGGGAGAATTGAATGGATTATACTTATTTATAGGAGAGAAAAAAATGGAATTTCAAAATTTTTTTAATGACCTAGATGACCTTTCATGGTTTGTCTGCACGGTTTGGAACCGTGCAGCCAAACCGTGCGGCCTGTTCTGGCCACTCAAAAACCATCCATTGTCCTCCAATTTCAAGAGGTTACAAGGAGTAAAACAAGGGGGAAATATAGGACAAGAATAGGGGAAATAATACCCAAAATAAAATCATTTTTTCACCACAAGACTCATCCAACTCATGGGTACAAACCACCTCAACTACTTACCCCACAAGTGGTGCCAATATGAGTGTCACAAAAAACCAACTCCAAATCACCACAACCTAACACCAAACCATTGAAAAAATAGGAGGAAAATTACCATACAATACCCCTAAGAATAAGTTCATAGATCTATAAAACAATATACACCAAAATTTCAAACTCGGAACACCTAGAAACCAAGAGGAAGCTAAGAACCGATAGTGGATTTGAACCAAAGGAAGGAATTGAAAATCTAGGTGTGACAGTCATAGATGCACACTCAATATCCTATGTTTTTTTATAATTGATTAATTGTTGAAATTCAATGTTTATACCTTAAATTATTTTATGATATTGTGGATGATGTTTCATATTTATACACCTTGTTCATATGATTTCTTCACTTTTTTATTTTTGTTGTAAGATACTTGAGATTTATCACACATGATGGATATTCGGGCTTTATATATTTCTTTCCTGAATTTTATTTTAATGGTTGAGGGGGGTGTTTGAGTGGTATCTAATGTAAGGGATTGGTTTTTCAAAATCGATTCCTTTGTGTTTTATCGTGTATTGGATGTTCTAAGAGGATGTTCAAAGGTTTTTTGGTGGTGAGATTTGAGTTTTAGGAATTTGAGGGCCAGAACACCATGATGGTGATTATGGAACTAGTAGTGGTTAGATCACATGGGAGATATGAGTGTGGTGTTAAGCTGTTTTGGTTGGGTTATCTTGAGAATGAGTGTTTTGGGTTGGTAATTTGGTTTTGTGGTGAAACATGAGGATTCAAACACTTAGGGAGTCGATTTTTCAATGTATTTTGACTAAGATTCTACTACTATGATAATAAATCAAGGGATCCATGATATAGTGGAGGGTATGGCTCCACTATAGGTATTGAGTATTTACTTATTAGAAACAACTGACACTAGAATTATCATGTTGGATAGGAATAGTTCTAAGTGAATCATCTAATGATAAATGAGGAGACCCCACAAACATTAAAGATGGTTGTGGTGTCATGTGAAGTTAATTTAAGGGTGAGTGAGTGAGGTAGGAGGAAATTATGAGATGGTGTCTATATTGATAATGTCCTTAGAATGGATAGTTCAAATCACTAGGGGACTTTTACCATTCCCTAGTTGGTGTTTGTGGTGGACTTTTGGTGGGGAGGGTAGGATGAATGGATTCCTCAATACCGTGGTGAATAGAGTAGTTACAATCATAGTTTTTAAATGTAGTTTTAAAAACTCCGGAGATTCATATGAATATTTTCATCTCAAAAATTGAGAAATCATATCACCATTAATGAATAAGAATCCCATTATTATTGAGGGTAACCCCACTATGATGGAGTGTAGTCTATAATTCTCTATAAATAGTGGTATTATTCCCCATTGTTCATTATTTCATACCTTCCATCAAACCCTAGTCGACCTATGGTCCTATCCATACTATCTAGTTACATCCAATTATGTTCTAAACACCTTGGTTATTTGGGATGAAACATTCTTCAATCAAAGTACAATTTTTTATTTTCTACAAATTTTTCTTATTCTATTTCATTCCAATGTTTAATGTACTATTTTTCTATATTTTTATGATGATTATTTATGAGGAATTAATCATGGATTGATTTGGTTAGGCTCTATGGATGTTTCCATCAGGTTTGGTGGAGATTTATCCTTCTTCAACTATTTTTTATCATAGAATCTTGAACTTATAATCATGGTATGAAACTTTTAACCTATCCATTGTTTTATTTTTCAATGTGAAATTATCAAGATAAATTTTCTTTGGGTAATAGTGTAATTAACCTAAATTAAGATAATACCTATAATCTAAAATGAATTGGCGGGGTTTTTGGACAACATGTGTTAATACTTGTTCATTATGGCGCTTTTTATTTTCTAGATACTCTACTTCCTATTTTTCCATTATGATTATTATTTTAGCCTATTGAATATCCTTATATTTCACAAAACAACATAAAGTAGGTTATTTTGTTATGATTAATGAATGAGGCATATTAATTTAATTTCCACTCATCTTTAAAATATTTTGATTATTAAAGTATATATGTAGATTTTGTATATTTTCTACCAATCCTTATTAAACACTGATGATAGGTTTGTTTTTATTGATTTTTTTTCATAATTAATCAGTTAATTCATTATGGTAATAAAATATTGTTTTCTCACGATAGTTGGTTGGGGATAAGCAGGCTAATTATTGTGTGTTAAAGGATTATAAGCCTTGATGTAAGGGACCTAGTTTCTCCATGAATTTTTGTACTAAAATATGTTTTATTTACATGTATATGATCTCTATGTTGGTAGATCATTTCAGTGATTTGATTCATGGGGTTGGATAAGAAAATGGTGGATAAAAATAATTTAGATCTATAATTTATAATTTAATTTTTTTGAGATAAGGAAGTCATTGTGTTAGATGTAATGAGTTGAGAGCTATAAATTCCCACTATCATATTTTTTGTCGATTTGTGGTCGATTTAGGTTTAGATTTGTGATTTCCCATATTTCACGGTGTTGGTTTTTTATGGATGGTTTTTGGATGGGTTTCATTATTGATTTCCTACTACCCACTGCAGTTAGTTTATGTAATATGAGTGCATCTCATTGTTATTGTTTAGAATGAATCCTTCAGTATTAAAATTATGGAATGGAAAATAAATTAATAATGAACTCGTGGGATGAATATTTTAGTGACAGTAATGATATATTTCAAATAATATAAACCAATAGATTATTGGAGGGAATTCTCTTCGAGCATTAGATGGTAATATAGAAATTTTAATATGGATTATATATCATGATGGATTTTAATGAAATGAGTTGATTAAAAAATATTTTTATTGGGTTTAATGATGAATGAATAGTAATTTAAAATCACATAGTGAATTCGTTTAAGATGGATTTTGGTTCTTATATACTAGGGTGAAATATAGTTTTTTATCCTTCAATGGTATAAGATAGGTGTTGTGTGGTATGATGACTATAGTTGAGTCTAATGAAAGTTAGTTTCTCCTAGTGTTTTAGTGCACAATATTTATTCTTATTTTTTTTATTTTATATGATTCACCACCTGATTTGGTAAGGAAATGTAAAACCAAATTTTTTGGGGGTGTTTTCTCTAACATAAAGGTTGGTGAGGATAAAAATAGGTGACTTATACCTCTCAATACCTCTCTATTTAACTATATCATAATTTTTAGGTGTATCCTGGATATGGTGGTGTAAGGTATAGGGTATGTGTCTATATGGTATGCGGTGGCTCACAGTTTTACTATACATGTATTTTTAGGATAAAGTGGCCTAATGTTATATGATATACTTATATCTGACCATGGTGACTGTGGTTTCTAATGGGTTTACTTGTAGGGAATGTATTGGAATATTATATATGACAAGATACTTGGGATATAGTATCTTATAAACTACTATTTGGCATGGTTGGGATGAATTTTTTATTGATTCCAACATAAGATATTTGGTATCATGTGGGACTAAGGTAGGTAGGACCAAGGCATGACACACGTTATATATAAATTAACATGTGTAAGGGATTATAAAAAGGTATGTTTTTAATTTTGGTCCAAGAGAGGAAAAACATTAAGGAAGTTGAATTAGACTTCCTTTAATATATATATTCATTGAATATCATGATACATATTTCTAGTCATTACATGGTGAGAATGGGATGCAGTTTTACCTACTTAGGAAATGGTTTAGTTTCGTTTTTTATTATGATTTAGTATTTCTATTTGACATTTGTATGTGTGGTATCTAAGAGGATGCTAACAATTATGCATTTATGGTCACTGTATGAATATATAAACTATTTTTTTGGACCATGTGAGCCATTTTGGGATATATCTATCCTTTACTATATCATGGAGTAATTTAGGAGCTATTGACGTTTCTTGTTCACTTCCTATTATTTGTTTTGGAATTTTCTATTATTTCTAAATTATATGAAATTATATTCATGTATTTGAATTTTTTCTTCATTTATGAAAGGTGTTTTTAGTGGATTCTAAATTTTCTCTTCTCCTCAATTTTACATAAATAGGGAAATTCCTCCAAGTTGTATAAACTATATACCCTTAGTGGTAGTCTCTAAGCTATGTCTTATTAGAGGCAGTCTTCGTATTTTATCTCTCTCTCTTTAATTTTATCCTAGGTAGGGTACTAGAGGGGGGTTTTCATGAGAGAGTGTTATCATAACTAATGGTTGAGAGATAGTATATATCTTTTAGAAAGTAATTAGTGAGTATTTAATGTGTTGTACACAAATAATATTATTTGGAATTGGTACATGATGTAAACAAGGGAGACCAGCTAGGATATGGGTATTTAGGTTTCACTATGATCCAAAAAAAGAACTTATCATTTAATAAACATACTAAGTGAAGTGATACCTATTTAGAGGTATATATATATCACATGTAACATACTGAGGTTTTATTAGATATTTTAATTTTACTAGATACTATGTTGTATAAATTTCTTCACATACAATACTAAACCAAAACAAACCACAACACTTTTTTAAGATAAATATAATTATTCTAAATAATACGTTTAATTAGTAGGAATAATTAGGGGTAACCAAATTATGAAATATATAAGGAAAAATAAAAGACACTTTTATTGATAATCCGATTAGTGTAGATGAATAACTAATAAGAATGTCTTACGATTAAAAATATAACTTCATAAACATTTCATTTTTAAGAGTAAAATATTTTATTTTAAGAAAAAAAATATATTATGGCCTAATGTTGATAAAATATATCATTGATATGAATAATTTATTTTTAATAATTTAATTATTAATTGATTGGAAATATGAAAATTAATAGTTAATATATAAAATCCATTTTCGTTTTAAAAACAATTTTTCATTATTATTTTTATTTCTATATGAAAGTTAAATTGTAATTTTTTTAATTTGAATATGAAAAAATTACCATAAATTTTGGTTCTTTAATAACAATATGATAATAGGTTTATTTTTTTATATTTTCTGAAAGCATTAATTTTTAGGTAAATAGTGAAAAACACATTTTTTTTGAATACCATAGCATTTTAGACTTTATCATGATCTACGAATCACTAAAAAAATTTATAAAACATTTCTCAGGACCAATATTTTATTTATGTAATAATTTTTTTTCATTTAAAAATAGTCTTTTGAATTTAGAAAACCCATGATTATCATTTTGATCCTTAAGTAATCTTTTATTCTATTAAAAAAATTGTTTCTCCTTTTTTATTAATTATGGTATTAAAAAGTAGAATTTGGTTTTGGATTAAATTTTAATACATATAACTATTATATAGTTTAACATAAACTTATCAATTTCATGTAAATCCATAAAAGTGATAATATTATCATAGAAATTATTTTAATGATTAAAATATATAATTTTTCAATAAATGGGTTTTTTATGCTTTATGTAAGCTAATGTTAAAATTAATTTGTTTCACCACTAGAAATTTTATTCCAAAAAAAATATTTAATATTTTAAATAATTATGTCCAAATTATTTAATATGGTCCATTTTATTTTTTATGTATATAAATGAATTACTTATGTAATAATTTGTTACCCCAAAAAAGGTAAATTATGTTAAAAAATATTTATCCAAGGTTAATAAACCTAATAAATTTTAAAAAATGTATTCAAATGAATGTATGTGTGATTAATCAACCATTCCACACCCCTCTCAAATATTTTCTAATATTGGATCCTTTGGATCCTTGTATAATGACTTTAACTTTTATATTATTACAAAAATTACACTTCTCTAAGTTATAAACACCACCCTTTACTACACCATTTATCTAAACATTATAAAGAATTAATTAGAGAAAAAATATACCCTAGTATCTCCTCAACCCTCTCTCTATGTCTTATAATCCTTGTTTTTTTTGAAATAATAAGCTAAGGATCCATAAAGAGTTGTATCGGGGAGAACATCCAAAGGAACAACTAATGTTATCAACCAGAATCTCTAAATTAATTTCTTCTTATTACCCATAAAAAATAATTAAATGAATGAATGAATGAATTTTTTTTATTAATATTATTGAATATTATTATACTAATGAAATATACATTGTCTACCTTATTCAAAAAACATTAGAAAATGAAAGTGGTGTATATGTGAAAAATGTGTTTTATTCCCTATAAACACCTTATATGGCTGGTTAAAAAGTGTTATTTAATGAAAAAATGTAGTATTTATAACAAGATTATGATTCTTAAATGGTAATTTTTTTTATTTTCTACCTACCTCACATTCTATGAAAAATCATAGCGCCGTCTATGTGTACGTATAGAATATTGTCACCATGAAATGAAATATTCAGTTTTCCATTACATACAAACACGGATAACATAAAAAATATATTTAATCTATAAAAATTATATTTATGATGCTATTAATATTCAATAAATATAATATTTTACAATCTATAAGTGATATAGACAATAAATTATCATATAAACTTATTCGCCTTAAATGAACATATCAAGGAACCTTTACAAACTTGATTCTATTTTATGAAATCCAGGGGAACTATATAATTTCTTTTCTAATGGAATAATTATAAGTCCCCAGCCTTAAACCTTACTTAATCTTGAGTTATTACAAGATTACACATTGAGGATCTTTTCGGGTTTAGAGTTTTAGAGAATTAGATCATAAAACTTGCATTACATTCCACATATAAACAAAGTGGTTGCATAAAGATAGTATTCTTCATTCCCATCAATTGAAACATATTTAAAATAAATCATGGATTCTTTCTTGACACTTCCTTGAAACTATCATCATATCATGTACCTTTCCCTTGACCTGTGAAAATCATTTCAAAAAAAACTTGGGATGAGCATAAAAAGCTCAGTATGGGTTATAAAAACATGGAAAGGAAACATGGGTACATATATACATAAGAATGAAATCATACTTTACCCATAAAACATATGCACTTTAACATACCTCATCAAATCATGAGTAAATCATAGAAATCATAAGACATAAAGGTAACTTGAGGCATTCATAACATTCTTACGTAGGGAGTAACCCTCTTGGTTACGTTTGGAATACCCATCACAGTATATTCCCTAAATCTCTTCGGAGAAATCTTAACGTTTCACTCCTTCGCGTTACCCAATTCATTGGAGAGCTATATCGGGCTCACCTGCCCTTAGTTTATCACGGAACCACCCGTCTTCATAATAATGCCCAAGAACCTCAACATAATCGTATCACATAAAACATGCATAAAGGAAACATAACATTTCCACCTTTCAATCACAAGATATCAATACAACACATTGATATAAAAACATTATGAAAACCATTTTCAATACTAAAATAAAAAGAAAAGTAAAACTTGGTATTTATTTTTCTTTTAAAAAGAAGGTATGGCTTGTAGAGGAAGCCGAAACTCAAATAACGGTCACGGCGGCGGAGAAGTCGTTGTCGCCGCATACGTACGAAAAAAACATTCCCTTTTATCATTTTGTAAAATGCTTCATATAAAAAAAGATTCTTTTTGGGTAAACGTAAAGGTCAAAGGGGTTTATACACCGTATAAAAGAAAGTTGTGTATAAAATAAAATATGCCTCAATGAAAGGAGATTGAGACGAAGTCCCATACTTCGTATCCGACTTGACCCGACCGTTCTTTAATCGCCTGAATAATAAACTTGAGTTAATCTCTACTTTCTTAAGAACCTTTTTCAAGTTCATTATTCCTTTTATACCATGTTATGAACATCATGTAATCATTTAAGTTAATAATGTTCATTTTGTCGGTATTTGGTTCTTAAGTCAAAAATAGACTTCTTACACTTACATGTTGTTAATTTGGTCAAAGTTTCGTTATATCCAGAATAATATTAATGATTTGGATTACATATATATCATATATATTCAGCATATACATGTATTTATAATATTACATCACATTTAGATGTAAGAAATGAAATGCACCGTTCATGGAGATGGTAAGCCGTACGTACGCATGAACGCTACTTCCATTTCTATTTCATATTTTCTGGAATGGAATCATAATGATATAAGAGTATATTATAATTCAAGTATAATAACATATATAATATCATTAACTTTATCCTTTACACATCCCACATATGGTATTAACGAATCAAATCACTTTCAGGGGGCGGTAGTCCGCACTTCCTAAAATGAAGATATCGTGTTTACCCATAATGGAAACAATAATGGTATGCCATAAATGAAAAATACAGAAGCTTAAGGAAATAATAAACATATTATATATCATATATAAAAATAGTGACATCATAATGGCCACCTTTTAAGGTGTTAAATGAGTATTGAACAATCATCGTTTCGGGAGGCAGAATTTCGCCATCCACGGAAACCGTATGTTCTTTAACCATTTGATGTAGTTGTGTGAGAGTGTATCTTGAATAAATCTTATAAAAACATCCTAGTATATTGAAGATACTGTTTTTGTTACAAAATAAGTAAATAAAAAGAGTTTAGGGGGTTGGAGAAGCAAAATAAAACAAATGAACATGAGAGAATGAATTACCTTTAAAAGTGTAACTCCTTTTGATTTGAGCCTAAAGGCTTCCTTTGAAAGGATTCTGCCCAAAGGGAATCCTCTAGGATGAGTAGAGGGATGTGGAGAGAGTAAATGGTCAGGGGATGGCCGAGCCAAAGGCTTGAGGAGTGTGTGAAATTAGATAGAGGTGGGGGCCTTTTATAAGAGGAGAGGAGGGGCACTCTTGGAAAGTAAATATAAGTTACTTTATTTTAAAATGATTTTCGGATTCAAAAGGTCCCAAATTGACATAATTTAAGGATAAGGTGATAAGTGTTCAAAATCCACTCATCCAATAGGTTTTGGACATGTGTAGGTCATAGATTTTACATTATCATTCCGTTTTATTTAAATCGTTAAATAATGAGGTCATCGCTGCATCATCATGATGTCATAAATAATTTAATTTATTTAAAGTCTAAAAATTATAAAAAAAACTAATATGATGTAGGAAATCTTTTTATATTTCCAATGACTATTTATAATAAAAAATATGACTTGTATTATCCCATGTAAAAATTGTTTTAGTAAAACATCTCTTGTTTGTGTCATTTTTACTTTAACATTAAATAAAAAGTTATTTATGTCATTTCCCAACCAAAGTGGCTCCATGGGGTCCCCAAGTTGACCCATGTCTTGTCTTGGTCGGCCATGACACATCCAATAAGGTTAGGACATGTGTCTAGGTCATTTCATATTATTAAAGCATTATTTTTACCTTAAACTACCCTAATTACCAGTAATCGCGATTAAAAACTTAATAAGTTACTATTCACCAAAAAATTATTTTAATCTCATTGAACCACATTTTACATACTAATGACAACCATGTATGTCGGATTTTTGAAATTCAGAACACAAAAGTGGAAAAGTTTCATTTAAACGAAAAATCAGTTTCTTTAACTACCACTTAATGGTTTCACTCTTCATCAAAAATTGAAGTTTTTCAGAAAATTACCAAAAATTCACCCTAAGCTATATTTGATATTCCGAATTCAAAAATGAAGTCTATTTTACAAAATTCAAAACATATAAGTCACATTAATTAATTTAATAATTAATTCCTGCTGTTATGTCAAATAGCGTGTTTTTATGAAACAATAAGTATCAAAAGATTGACACCAGTTTAAGTCCAATTTCAAAGTGAAATTGATTCCAATGACCACCATTGGATTAAATGGTAAAAATATATTCTAATTTCACTTCAAAACAAATTCAAAAGATAATCTAATCATATAAATAAATTAGATTAAAAATAGGTTTTGAATTAAAATACAACATTTTTCACTATTCATTAAAAAATGAACATTGTCAGAAAAATACCAAAAAATCACACAAAGTAAATTTTGATGTCCCAATCATAAAGAATAAGTTTATTTTGACAAAAATATTTTATAAAATTGTTAAAAGATAGATTAAAAAATATTTTTCCATCAAAGGTAGTAAAACAATCTTTTAAAAATATTAGTGTATTTCATGCTTAAGATTTGATTTATTTTCATTTTAAGCCTCTAAAACACAATCTAATTCATTAATAGACATAGATAAAATATCTATTATTCATTACTTACTTGGGATGTTACATCCTTCCCCCCTTTAGAAAATTGCGTCCCCGCAATTTATTTACTTATCGAATAAATGGGGGTACTTATCCCTCATTGAATTTTTAGATTCCCATGTTGCCTCTTCCATCATGTGGGTTTTCCACAAAACCTTTACCTGATTAATCACCTTATTCCGTAACACTTGATCCCTGTGGTCATGAATCTGGACCGGTTGTTTCTCATAAGATAAGTTCTCTTCCAGCTGAACTACCTCTGGACTCAAAACATGAGATGAATCTGGCATATACTTTCTCAACATCGAAACGTTAAAAACATTGTGTACCTGAGATAAACTCGGAGGTAAAGCCACTCGGTAAGCAACTGATCCAACTCTCTCCAGAATTTCATATGGTCCAATGAACCTTGGAATCATATTTCATTTCTTACTAAATCTCATCACACTTTTCCAAGGAGAAACCTTGAGAAAAACATGATCACCTACCTCGAAAGATAGATCCTTCCTCCGGTTATCTGCATAACTCTTCTGCCGGCTCTGAGCTATTCTCATGTTCTTCTGAATCAGCTGAACTTTTTCTGCCAACTCTTCTACCAATTCTGGTCCCATCAACTTCCTTTCACCCACTTCATCCCAGAAAGCTGGAGTTCGACACCGCTTCCCATATAATGCCTGAAATGGTGCCATCTGTATACTGGAATGAAAACTGTTCTTATATGAAAATTCAACCAAAGAAAGATGTTGGTCCCAACTTACCTGATAATCCATAGAACAAGCTCGTAGCATATCCTCCAATGTCTGAATTGTTCGTTCTGACTGCCCATCTGATTGAGGATGAAAAGCTGTACTAAAATTTAATTCAGTACCCAACGACTTCTGAAGGCCTTTCCAAAAGTTAGAAGTGAACCTGGGATCACGATCAGATACAATGGAGAGAGGAACTCCATGTAACCTGACTATCTCTTTAAGATACAAATGAGAAAGTTGATCTAGGGAAAAATTATCTCGTATAGCAAGGAAATGAGCGGATTTGGTCAAGCGATCAACAATAACCCAGATTGCATTATTACCTCGAGATGTCTTCGGTAATCCCACAACAAAGTCCATGGATATATTCTCCCATTTCCACTCTAGCACTGGTAAAGGCTGAAGCATCCCTTTCGGTAACTGCCACTCTGCTTTAACCAGTTGACATGTCAAACACTTCACAGTAAAATCAGCAATATCTCTTTTCATTCCATCCCACCAGTAATAATCTTGAAGATCTCTATACATTTTAGTACTGCCAGGATGAACTGAAAACGGAGAACTATGAGCTTCACATAAAAAATCTCTCTTCAACTGTGAATCACAAGGCACACACAATCTCTTCCCAAATCTCAAAATTCAATCATTATCAATTTTGAATTCAGGCAACTTACCATTCTGAACCAGCTCTACCTTTTTCTGCAACTCACTGTCTTGCTTCTGTGCTTGCTTGATTCTATCTGATAGAGATGATCTTACTGATACCTGAAACAAAACAGAAGAACTTTCTGCACCCACAACTTCTATGCCAAAGTTCATCAAATCCTTAACCAAAGGATCACGTTCCAAACGCAACATTGCTAATGAAGCATTACTTTTTTGACTCAAAGCATCATCCACTTTATTTGATTTTCCCGGATGGTAATGAATTGTACAATCATAATCCTTGATTAATTCTAGCCATATCCTTTGTCTCATGTTCAATTCATTCTGAGTGAATATATACTTCAAAATTTTGTGACCGGTATATATTTCACACTTTACTCCATACAAATGATGCATCCAAATTTTTAAAGCAAAAACAACAGCAGCTAATTCCAAATCATGTGTAGGGTAATTTACCTCATGAGTTTTCAACTGTCGTGAAGCATAAGCAATTACCTGATCATTCTGCATTAGGACGCAACCAAGTCCTTTCAATGAAGCATCACTGTAGATAACAAACTCACCATTCCTGGAAGGTAGTGCCAAAACTGGAGCATTCACCAATCTTCTTTTTAATTCCTGAAAACAATCATCACATTATTTTGTCCAGATAAACTTAACACCCTTCCGAGTTAGCTTAGTCATTGGACTAGATAACCATGAAAAATTTCTAACAAACCTTCGGTAATAGCCTACCAAACCAAGGAAGCTACAAATCTCAGTTACATTTGTGTGTCTTGGCCATTCTTCAACAACTTTTTTTTTTGCAGGATCAACAGTTATTCCATCTTTAGAAACAATATGACCAAGGAAAGAAATTTGTTGCAACCAAAACTCACACTTGCTTAATTTTCCATACAGTTTATTTTCTTTTAAGGTTTGCAAGATAACCCTTAAATGTCTTTCATGCTCCTCTTTACTTTTAGAAAACACCAAAATATCATCAATGAAAACCACCACAAACATATCCAAGAACTCATGGAAAATTCTATTCATTAAGTCCATGAAAACAGCAGGTGCATTGGTTAGCCCAAAAGGCATTACTACAAATTCATAATGGCCATATCTCGTACGGAACGCGGTCTTCGGAATATCTGCCTCCTTTACCTTCAGCTGATGGTACCCCGATCTCAAGTCAATCTTTGAAAAAAACTGAGCTCCCTGGAGCTGATCAAACAAATCATCGATATGAGGCAAAGGATATTTGTTCTTAACAGTGATATTATTCAAGGCTCTATAATCAATGCAAAGTCTCATAGAACCATCTTTCTTTTTAACAAATAAGACAGGAGCACCCCATGGTGATGTGCTAGGTCGAATGAAACCTTTCTCTAATAAATATTGCAATTGCTCCTTCAACTCTAAAAGTTCAATTTGAGCCATTAGATAAGGGGGTTTTGAAATTGGCTTAGCATCAGGAACTAAGTCAACAGTAAACTCAACTTCCCGATCTGGTATTATTCCAGGCAACTCATCAGGAAAAACATCAGGATACTCATTTACCACTGGCACATCATTAATCTGAACAGTTCCTTTATTTTCAACGATGTGTGAAAGGTAACATTCATTTCCATGTTTTACAAGTTTCTCGACCTCTTGATAAGTTATCAATAGTAAGGGTTCATTCTTGTACACAAACTGAAAGTCTTTCTGAAAAGAAACTTCTTTAGCTCTACAGTCAATCTTAGCATGGTAAATAGAGAGCCAATCCATACCCAGGATAACATTAAACTCTACTAGAGGTAGAACAATAAGGTTTGCAAGTAGGTTCTTTCCACAGATAAGGATATGAAGATTCTTATAAATTCTTTTTGCCTCAAAATTCCCCCCAGGTGTTTTTACCAAAAGTTCAGGAGTCATTTCTTGAGATGGTATTCCTATTTTACTAGAAAAGGTTTTGGAGATGAAAGAATGTGTAGACCTCGAATCAAACAACACACTGGCATAATCTGAAAAAACAAAAAAAGTACCTGATACAACTTCATTTGATGGCCCGACATCTGCTGAAGTAGTTGCAAAGGATTTCACCACCCCTTTCTGCTTGTAGTCTAACTGCTTCCCATCACTCAAGCTCTTTGTCGGACACTCGTTTGCATAGTGACCCATCTCATTGCACTTATAACATTTCACTAACTGTAAATCAAATTTGGTCTTACCTTCACCTTGATCCTTTTCAGTGCAATCACGAGCCTTATGTCCCATCTTACCACATCGGTAGCACTTTCCAGAATTCAGAAGATATTCCCCAGCATGCCTTTTGCCACATTTATCACAAACTGGAAACTTAGTTTTCTTACCATCAGAATTTTTTGAAGAATTCTTAACTTTCTCCTGCCACCTCGGTATCTTCTTCTACTGGTTGTTATAGAACACTTGGTCATCAGCAAACTCCATTTCCACCTTCTCAGCACATCAAACAAGCTTTTCATAACTTTTAAACTCACGAGAAGCTAATGCCCTTCGATATTTTGGCTTTAATCTTGAGTAAAAATGATTGATTTTACTATCAAGGTCTCGGATAAAATTTGGAGCATACCTTGCCAATAGAGTGAACCTTTCTTCATAGGTAGCCACTGAGTCTTCCTCTTGCCTCAATTCCAAGAGTTTCTTTTCCATCCTAAGTCGAACAGCCTTAGGAAAATACTTCTCAAGAAACATACCTTTGAATTAATCCCAATCGAGAGCATCAATCTCATCAGCGTCCCTGATATTTTTAACCATAGACCACCACTGATCTGCCTCACCCTCCAAACGGTAAATAGAAAGACTAACCTTTTGATTGTCTGAACACCCCATGACATCAAAAATCTTCTCCAGTGCTTTAATCCACCCTTCAGCTAACACAGGGTCAGATGATCCTCTGAATGATGGGGGTTTTTTCCTCATGAAATGTTCCACCACTGACATGTTCCTCCGCGGTTGATCTGGCTGATCTCGTGCATGGATACCACCACTATTTATCGCTTGAGTCAACTACGCCATTACTGCAACAAACTGTTCAGTTCCAATTCCGACCATCTCAGGATGCTGATTCGGAAGGTTATTTCATTCTGTATGCCTTCCTAGCACTGCTTCCCTATTTCCTCTGCGGAAAACCATTCTGAACAAACATGTCTTAGATGAAGCAACATGGTAATCTTCAAATGCTATATCACTTCAATTTGACCATAAAAAAAATATTTTTGGATAATCATTTAATAGAATTTTAACTCCTAAAGTTATCTAAACCGACCTTTGATACCAACTATAAGGCCCCGGCCTTAAACCTTACTTAATCTTGAGTTATTACAATATTACACATTGAGGATCTTTTCGGGTTTAGAGTTTTAGATAATTAGATCATAAAACTTGCATTACATTCCACATATAAACAAAGTGGTTACATAAAGATATTATTCTTCATTCCCATCAATGGAAACATATTTAAAATAAAACATGGATTCTTTCTTGACACTTCCTTGACACTATCATCATATCATGTACCTTTCCCTTGACCTGTGAAAATCATTTCAAAAAAAACTTGGGATGAGAAAAAAAGCTCAGTATGGGTTATAAAAACATGGAAAGGAAACATGGGTATATATATACATAAGAATGAAATCATAATTTACCCATAAAACATAAGCACTTTAACATACCTCATCAAATCATGAGTAAATCATAGAAATCATAAGACATAAAGGTAACTTGAGGCATTCATAACATTCTTACGTAGGGAGTAACCCTCTTGGTTACGTTTGGAATACCCATCACAATATATTCCCTAAATCTCTTCGGAGAAACCTTAACGTTTCACTCCTTCACGTTACCCAATGCATTGGAGAGCTATACCGGGATCACCCGCCCTTAGTTTATAACGGAACCACCCATCTTCATAATAATTCCCAAGAACCTCAACATAATCGTATCACATAAAACATGCATAAAGGAAACATAACATTTCCACCTTTCAATCACAAGATATAAATACAACACATTGATATAAAAACATTATGAAAACCATTTTCAATACCAAAATAAAAAGAAAAGTAAAACTTGGTATTTATTTTTCTTTTAAAAAGAAGGTATGGCTTGTAGAGGAAGCCGAAACTCAAATAACGGTCACGGCGGCGGAGAAGTCGTTGTCGCCACATACGTACGACAAAAACATTCCCTTTTGTCATTTTGTAAAACGCTTCGTATAAAAAAATATTCCTTTTGGATAAATGTAAAGGTCAAAGGGGTTTATACACCGTATAAAAGAAAGTTGTGTATAAAATAAAATATGCCTCAATGAAAGGAGATTGAGACGAAGTCCCATACCTCGTATCCGACTTGACCCGAACGTTCTTTAATCTCATGAATAATAAACTTGAGTTAATATCTAATTTCTTAAGAACCTTTTTCAAGTTCATTATTCCTTTTATACCATGTTATGAACATCATGTAATCATTTAAGTTAATAATGTTCATTTTGTCGGTATTTGGTTCTTAAGTCAAAAATAGACTTCTTACACTTACATGTTGTTAATTTGGTCAAAGGTTCGTTATATCCAGAATGATATTAATGATTTGGATTACATATATATCATATATATTCAGCATATACATGTATTTATAATATTACATCACATTTAGAGGTAAGAAATGAAATGCACCGTTCATGGTGACGGTAAGCCGTACGTACGCATGGACGCTACTTCCATTTCTATTTCGTATTTTCTGGAATGGAATCATAATGATATAAGAGTATATTATAATTCAAGTATAATAACATATATAATATCATTAACTTTATCCTTTACACATCCCACATATGGTATTAACGAATCAAATCATTTTTAGGGGGCGGTAGTCCGCACTTCCTAAAATGAAGATATCGTGTTTACCCATAATGGAAACAATAATGGTATGCCATAAATGAAAAATAAATAATCTTAAGGAAATAATAAACATATTATATATCATATATAAAAATAGTGACATCATAATGGCCACCTTTGAAGGTGTTAAATGAGTATTGAACAATCATCGTTTCGGGAGGCAGAATTTCGCCATCCCCGGAAACCGTATGTTCTTTAACCATTTGATGTAGTTGTGTGAGATTTTAGCTCGAATAAATCTTATAACAACATCCTAGTATATTTAATATACTGGTGTTGTTACAAAAGAAGTAAATAAAAAGAGTTTAGGGGGTTGGATAAGAAAAATAAAACAAATGAACATGAGAGAATGAATTACCTTTAAAAGTGTAACTCCTTTTGATTTGAGCCTAAAGGCTTCCTTTGAAAGGATTCTGCCCAAAGGGAATCCTCTAGGATGAGGAGAGGGATGTGGAGAGAGTAAATGGGCAGGGGATGGCCGAGCCAAAGGCTTGAGGAGTGTGTGAAATGAGGTAGAGGTGGGGGCCTTTTATAAGAGGAGAGGAGGGGCACTCTTGGAAAGTAAATATAAGTTACTTTATTTTAAAAATATTTTCGGATTCAAAAGGTCCCAAATTGACATAATTCGAGGATAAGGTGATAAGTGTTCGAAATACACTAATACAATAGGTTTTGGACATGTGGAGGTCATAGATTTTACAGTATCATTCCATTTTATTTAAATCTTTAAATAATGAGGTCATCACTGCATCATCATGATGTCATAAATAATTTAATTTATTTAAAGTCTAAAAATTATAAAAAAACTACTATGATGTAGGAAATCATTTTATCTTTCCAATTACTATTTATAATAAAAAATATGACTTGTATTATCCCATGTAAAAATTGTTTTAGTAAAACATCTCTTGTTTGTGTCATTTTTACTTTAACATTAAATAAAAAGTTATTTATGTCATTTCCCAACCAAAGTGGCTCCATGGGGTCCCCAAGTTGACCCATGGCTTTTCTTGGTCGGCCATGACACATCCAATAAGGTTAGGACATGTGTCTAGGTCATTTCATATTATTAAAGCATTATTTTTACCTTAAACTACCCTAATTACCACTAATCGCGATTAAAAACTTAATAAGTTACTATTCACCAAAAAATTATTTTAATATCATTGAACCAAATTTTATATACTAATGACAACCATGTATGTCGGATTTTTTAAATTCAGAACACAAAAGTGGAAAAGTTTCATTTAAACAAAAAATCAGTTTCTTTAACTACCACTTAGTGGTTTCACTATTCATCAAAAATTGAAGTTTTTCAGAAAATTACCAAAAATTCACCCTAAGATATATTTGATATTACGAATTAAAAAATGAAGTCTATTTTACAAAATTAAAAACATATAAGTCACATTAATTAATTTAATAATTAATTCCTGCTGTTATGTCAAATAGCGTGTTTTTATGAAACAATAAGTATCAAAAGATTGACACCAGTTTAAGTCCAATTTCAAAGTGAAATTGATTCCAATGACCACCATTGGATTAAATGGTAAAAATATATTCTAATTTAACTTCAAAACCAATTCAAAAGATAATCTAATAATATAAATAAATTAGATTAAAAAGAGGTTTTGAATTAAAATACAACATTTTTCACTATTCATTAAAAAATGAACATTGTCAAAAAAATACCAAAAATTCACACAAAGTAAATTTTGATGTCCCAATCATAAAGAATAAGTTTATTTTGACAAACATAGTTTATAAAATTGTCAAAAGATAGATTCAAAAATGTTTTGCCATCAAAGGTAGTAAAACAATCTTTTAAAAATATTAGTGTATTTCATGCTTAAGATTGGATTTATTTTCATTTTAAGCCTCTAAAACACAATCTAATTCATTAATAGACATATATAAAATATCTATTATTCATTACTTACTTGGTATGTTACAATAATAAAAGGAACACACCTTTAAAATTATGGTGATTATGAAGATATATTACAAAACATTTTACCATATTCAATATATCGATGAAGATTTAGGAAAATTGATCAAACCACATCAAGTAACCACTATATAAAAAACTATTTATTAACAGGATAAAACATGATAATAAACAGAGCATAGAAAATTAAATATAGATGAAAACTATTCTTAATAATTTTTTTGATAAATTTTACTTTATTTTTTAATAATTTTTGTTCATATATGGAATGAATCACGACACAAGGTAATGGTTTCTAAATATAAATTTTTCTTCATTGATAAATGATATTACTTCACTCCTTTATCCTTTTTTGTGATTATGATATTTCCCTTGGATTTATTTTTACAATAATATTATTTAAATACAAGGTATATATAAATCTATATCATATACTCTATCCATGGTTTTTTATTCAGGTTATTTTAAAGTCATAAGATATATTATTAACAAAAACTTCTTTTCATTGAGTTATAATATTTAATATTGAACTTCATAATTATGTACTTGGTTTATTACACCCATAGATTTAATATTGAACATTATATTTCTATCTAGGGAAAATTATACATTTAATTCAAATATTATTCCCTGATTAATTTCTTCCCCATAAAAGCAAGACATTGTTAAGAATATTTCTAATCCTTCTTGAGTAAGATCTTTGTCTACCATATCCATGATTTTTATTCCCACCAATATTCTCCATTATATTTGGAATCCCAAGTATGTGATATTGGATTTGATCCTAACATATACAATTTCATATTTTATAAAGGATTATTTATTATCCATTTTTCTATATGGAATTCAATATTTTTTTAGAAAGGTATATTTAAAAAGTTTTTACTTTCATGATTTATGTTTAATATTCTAAACCCCCCCATCATTACTTTTGGGTAATATGTTATCTTTATTTTTTTCCATTATTTTATATATTTTTCTCATGTAAATCATTCATATTATGTATATATGTTCCTTATATAGTATTAGTTTACAATAACTTTCTTTATTGGGTGATAATACATATTTTATGTTCCTGTCATGATTCTTTCTTTTAAATAAGCCATATTTATGGTATCTTCCAAATTTCTTATTTAATTTTAAGTATCACTTATATAAAATTTAATTAGACCTGAATATATTTTTAATACCCTAATTATTTTTGGGAACACCCACATGTTTCAATTTTGGTCTGTATGAAAATAATATGCCGCTTCCTTCTTTAAATTATCCATTAATAATTTCACAAAACATCACCTAGGTGACCCATTTTTATTCTTAATTATCCATAATTTCACATTTTTTTTATAAATTGGAACTTAATGTTAAAATCCTATCTTTTTATTTAAAATAATAATGTCAAAAATAATTTAATTCCTCATTCTCTTGAGAAAACTTATTATACAACCTTTGGTTATGCCTTAATTCAAGATTATCCAACCAACTTCCTTCTCATGGGTTTTCTCATTATTATGATTTATGTATGGTAACTTATCCAATTATAGAAGAAATATTTATGTACATATTATGTATATTAATGGTGGGATATAATAATCCTCCAGTCCATTAGGTAATGTTTTAATCTCATGAGATACCATGTATGGTGCATGAGAGGTTAGCCAAAGCACACTATGTCATATTGTCTTGGAATTGAGCCTTGACTTATGATTATGATGTCATGATTTATTTTGTTTCCAAATATTTATGATTTTATTAACTTATGATATAATTCCATTTATACATGTTTCAGTGATTATATCACAATCTTACTCCATGGTACATGTTTTTTCATTTGATATAAAATGTTCTACTATCATGAAATATGAAAAACTATTATAATTACATATCATATATAAAAATATATCTATAAAATACTCATGTTTTATATTAATCTCATGATCTCACCCTTAATGAATTTTGGATAAGTACTACCTCACTTGACATTTGATCTCACCCCTTTCTTATGCTTCCATTCCCTTTGTAATAAAGATTATTATAATGTATGAGAAGTCTTGAATGTATTTTATCATGGATAAATTATGGAGAAATGTCCAAAGGTATTATAAAATAAATTTATTATGTGTATTTTCCTCAAATACATTAAACCTTCAACCATTGGTATTGTGGAATTATTGTGACATATAATTTTTTTTATATGAAAATTATTTCAAGAATATTTCTTTTTATCTCAATTCATCTCACCTTGTATCAAAGATAATGTTTTAAAAAAATATTTTTAGCATCATATATAGGATTATGGGTCTATGATTCATTAATTAGTATTAGAGAATATTTTAATTAATTTTTAGGATTATTTTAGTCATTTTTTAGGGTTAAAGTTTTTATTTTGTGAATTAATATTAGAAGCTTTAGTGAAAACCATAATTATGAGTGTAAGTAATGGATGACATGTTAATTTTTTATTACACTGAATATTACTTGGTTTCTTTTAAATTTTAACCATTTCAATATGTTGGATAGTTGATGTGGTTGTGGCATATATGTACCAAACTTTAATTTCCCTAAAAATAACTGGTCGAGTATTGACTCAATATTGAATCATTCCATGATGATTAGGCCTAAGACTACACACCTAACTATATAGTCCCTAGGGATATGATTTTTTATCAAAATCCCTTTAAAAATAATTATAAAGTATTTAAATGGAGTTTTATAAAATAATATACAATTGGTTTGGTTAGAGAACATAACTAGAATATGACCATATATATCCTCAGTTAAACTAAATTATTTATAAGTTGATCTGATTATATCATAGCCGAACTAAAACTATAATTAGTTGAATTATATGTGACATTGGGGAATAAATTATAGGATTGATTTTTCATATTCATGTGATCATTTAATATGATTTTATTAGATATTATCACAACTATTTATGTTTTAGTATTAGGTTAGAGATAAGATCATGAAAATGAAACTATGAAAGGATTTTCCCTATAAAACCACATAACAAACTAGGGAAGTATATTTGTTTAAAATTTTTGATATCAAGGAAAATATCAATTCATTCCTCTTTTATGAGAAATTATGAGTCCCCTTGTATCTAAGACTGATAGCTTGATATCTTAATGGAATATATATCTTATGTTTCTTATGGATAACTTATCTTATTTCATTAATGAAAGATAATTAAAAATTATGATTAAGTAGTTTATTTAATTAATGGAGAATATATCTCCCCAATGTTTATATATATATATATATTTCTTTAATTGAATACAATATTTATTTTCTTCCTTCACATGCATCACTGAACAAAAAACTAATCTTTTATGGTAAATATATTCATTCTAATGGTTTCATTAAATTGTCGGGTATAAATTGGGTTAATCACATTATTAAATATAGAAATAAAAATAAAGTCACCTTTATGATAATAAAAATAGTATATGTGAATAACTAATATGATCATTTTATGATTGAAAATGTATGTTCTTAAAAATTTATCTTTTAGGAACTATATATTTTTATTTAATGAATTTTTTTAATGATAATAAAATATATTGTTGATATGAATAATATATTAACACTAATTTAATTATTATATTATTGTAAATATGAATAATAATATTTAATATATAAAAATTAATTTTCCCATTAAAAATAGTTTTTCAGTATATTTTACATTTCTATATAAAAGTAAAATTCCTAAATATTAAAATATTAATATTACCAAATTAAACTAATGTTTGGATTTAAAATAACAAATTTATTTTAGTATTAATTTTTTGGATTTTTCAGAAATGGTTGATTTTTTAGTAAACATTGAAAAACATAGTTTTTATTAATAATGTAAATTTTTTTATTTTATCTTGATCTAAGGTTGAAGAAAATTTTCTATAACACATTTTTTATAACCATTAATATATTTAAGGAATAAAATGGTTCATTTATAATTACTATGTTGTATTAAAATAACTCATGTTTAACATTTTGAAACAAAAGTAATCTTTTATGCTAATAAAAAAATTATGTCTCATATTTTTATTTAATTATGATATTACAAGGTATAATTTGGTTTATGATTGATTTTCAATCCATATAACTCTTTTTTTAATAATATAATTATTATTTTGATTAAGAAAAACTACATTGATAGTTTTATCTTAAGCATTATTTTAATTCTTAAAAATATATTTTTTATAAAAAAAACTTTTTCTATACATTATGTGTGATAATATTAAAATTAATTTGAATCACCATTATAAATTTTACATATATAAATGGATTTGATATTTTTAATTATAATTTCTAACTTAGTTAATATGTTTTATTTTATTTTTATCTATAAAAAATGACTTACTTAGATAAAAATTAATTATCATAGTAAAGAAAAATTAAGATAAAATGGGTTTAACAATGAGTAAGAAATTTAAAATATGTTATAAAATATATTTATATGTTTTTAAAAGATGAGGAATTACCATAAATTATCCTCACACCATTATTTTTCTTTATTTTACCTTTGGACCCCTAAATATTTACACAACCTTTTATATTATTACAAAAATCCACTCCACTCACTTATAAATACAACCCTTCACCACTCCATTTAACTACATATTTAAAGGAATTAAATCATCTAAAAAACTATTATAGTCTATCCCCAACCATCTACCATCTTCTTATACATCTTGCTCTTAAAAAATAACTAGTCTATGGATCCTTAAACTGTTACCCATTGGAGAATGTCGAAAGGGATAGGTAATGTTCTAAATCGATCCCATTTAATTTGTTTCTTATCTTAACTCTATAATTAATTATTATCCATGAATGTATAATAAAATTAGTATTATAAGTATTCTTAAATTTTATTATATGAATGTAATACAAATTTTTTTCCATCCTTCAAAAACATTCAAAAAATGAAGTCATCAGCATATGTATGTGTGGACTGCCGCTTCTATGAAAAACATGTGCTATTTACCATAACCTCTTTACATGGATGGTTAAAAAGAGTAATTTAATGAAAATTTATAATATCCAAAACATGAAAAATATTATAAAATGATAAATTATTTTATTTTCTTTCTCTCTTTCTATGAAAAATTATTACATTGTCCATGTGTACGTGCGGACTACCCCTCCATGGAATTATTCATTCCTTTTTCAAATAAAAACAAATATGGATGAATTTAAAAATATATTGAATGTATAAAAATGATATTTATGACACAATTAAAATTTTAAAAAGAAAATATTAGGCATTTTTATAAGTGATATCAATAATAAATGTTCATTATAAACATACCTACCTTAAGTGATCATATCTAGTAAACTTTTTAATTTGATTCTATTATGAAAAAACATATGTAAATGTATACATTTTTTTATTGTAGAATAATAAAATATATACAACTATAAAATTATGGATATTATAAATATATTTTACAACACATTTGATCATGGTAAATATACTAAGGATGTTTAATAAAAATTGACCAAACCACCATAAAGAACCATAATATATGAAGGATTTTAAATACATTAATAAAACATCATAAAAAATAATCCATAGAAAATTAAATATAGAAGAAAAATAATCTTAAAAATGTTTATAATAAACTTAATTTTATTGTTCCAAAAGTTATGTGCATGCACAAATAATATTGGTATCTATCTTAAGGGTTTTCACATCTTAGTTTTCCTTTATTGATATATTATTTAAATTCATCACATTATCCTTTTTTGGGATATAAATATTTTCATTAGATGCATTATTACCATAATTCTCATGAAATATAAGGGATTTAAAAAATATATATTCAGTTATATTTAAAAGGATTTTTTTTATTAATGTGGCATTAATATCATAAGAGATATTTTTAACTCAAACTTACACTTTTTGAGTTATAATGATTCACCTTTAACATCTTACTTTTACATATGATTAATTCCTCCAAAATATTTTATATTAAACATTGTATTTCTCTCTAGGGAATTTTTTTTATTTCAATCTTCCTCCTTGATAAATTTATTCCCTATAAAATTATAGCATTTTAAATATTATTACTCATATCTAATTAGTAATATCTCTATATTTTATATCAAGGTTTTATATTCTCACCAATGCTCTATATTATATTAAATGACCCAATTATTTGTTATCTCATGTTATATTTATATTTCTCTTTTTCTATTTTAAAATGAAAGTTTTATTATCAATTTTTATGTTATAGTTTTCAAATAAAAATTAAAAAATAGTACAAAGGTATTTACTTTCATGATTAGATGTTTGATATTTGAAACACATAAATTATCTATGATTTATGTGGTTCCTTTTTTCACCATTTTCCTCTATATTATTATCATATAGTTTATCCATACTATGTATATATGTTACTTATATATATATAACAATATTACATTACCTTTTTTATATATATAATAAGTTTTTTAAGTTTCATTCATGATACTCTCTTTTAAGTAAACCTGATTTAAGGGAAATTTCAATTTTTTATCTCATGCCATGTACCACCTCCATAAAATTTAATTAACCATGAATAGACTTATAAAACCATAATTTTTTTATGTAAAACACTTATGGTTCAATTCTGGTCTAAAGTAAAATAATATTCCCCTTCTTTCTTTAAAATATCTTTTACTCATTTTATAAGACATCACCCAAGTTGATCATTTATATTCTTAATTATCCAATATTTCACATGAAGTTTTTATACTATGAAAATCATTATTCCTGATCAATATTTTCCTTTTAAATATTAACATCACAAAAAATTTAATTCCTTCTTCTATTGGGAATCATTATGATATAGCCTTAGGTTATGCCTTCAAACAAGATTAAAAAGTCAACTTTATCCTAAAGGGTTCAATCAATATTATGATTTTTATTTGGTTTTCTTTCCACTTGTGAAACACATATACATATACATATTATGAATATGAAGGGTGGACCTTGACATTACTCTATTAAATTGGGTGATTTTTTTATCTCATTAGATACCATATATGGTGTACATGTAGTTAGCTTAATAACACAATGTTATGTTGTCTTGGTGGTGATACTTGGATTATTATTATGATGATATGTTTTATATTGTTTCTATATATTTATTATTTCATTAGATTATGATATCATTCCCTTATTCTATGTTTATATAATTTTCTCACACTCTTATTTCATGTAACATGTTTGTTCATTTGAGATTAAATTTTCTTATATAATGAATTGTGGATAACTATTTTTATTATATATTATTTTTAATAAAAAAATTCTCCCCTACTCATATTTTCTCTAATAATTATGATCTAACCATTCATAAAACATTGATATTTTTTCCCTTTCAAATATTTTGACCTCACCTATTTCTTATGTTTCCATTACACAGGTTATGAATATTAGTATAACATATGAGATATTTATAAGGGACTACTATATGGATTAATTATATAGAAATATTCAAAAGTATTATAAAATATTTTTCTAATGTAGCCTTTTCTCAAAGACACTAAACATTCTACTATTGGGATTTTGATATTATTGTGAGTTTTAATGTTTGTGTTATGAAGATTATTTTAAATGAATATATATTTATCTTGGGAAATCTCACATTGTATCTAATCTACAATTTAATGAAATTATTTTAGCACTAGATATGGGAGTGCAGTTCTAGTGCATCTTAGGTAAGTATTCTGTACTATGATTTTATATAAATTTTTTTGAATTTGGAAGATAGTGGGCATTAGTTTGGAATTTAATTAATTAATTAAACATAAATTTTATGTATTATGGGTCTAGGATACCTAAAATTTATCCTTTCACATGAATGGATCTAGGTTGAAATCACTATAAATTCCATGATAGATATGTCTCATAAGATTTTCTTGAAGATCATCACATAGATGAGGTCTAAAAGGATGAAACTTGGGGGAGTAAAATTGTATATTTTCATTATGAGGGCATAAAAAAGTTTGAGGGATTTTTTATAACCAATATACTAATGTTTCATTAAAAGATTTGAAGATTTATATCTATTAGATTCACTCTCGTAGAAAGCATAGAGTTTCTTTGGATATGTTGATGATGAATGTGGAAGAACAAGAGTGGGGTTTTTTATTCCAAGGGTATCATGAGGAATCACTTATTTCATGAATGAATTTACGATATTAGTTTAAATAATAGTTTCTTTCTTCGACCATGAAGGTATATTGTCATAAGGGGACTCTTACTCACTGATCGAGTAATTCTAATGCGTGGGAATTCAATATATAGTGTAAGGTCCTCTTGAACTATTATTTAGACCTTATATCAAAGAGAAGGTGAGGGTGAGGAATTTTTTGGGGGATTTACATCCAAATATTTAATTCTAGGTTACCCCATTTATCATTCAGATATATCTATAGGCTTTGGAGAGTTTAGAGGTTTTTTAGAGGGTAATGGATTGGACTGGAAAATCATGGTAGGGGTCACTAGGACTCTCTCTATTTAAGAGTTATGGCCAAAATTAATTTGTTTCTTGGTATCTAGAATATTTAGTCAATGGGGATTTAGTTCTAGACTTCTTCATTATATTTCACAGGGTCTTGAAACTTTTGGTTTCTTAAAGTGGACTAGGAAGCATTTTTATTTTCACTTGGTTGTAATAGACTTCAGATTATTGAGTTATGAACCTTCCTCTGTAGTCAACATAGGTATGGTGTCCCTCTTCATGCCCAATTATTACAATAGTACTCAATAAGGTAGCAACAGTTTTAAGGTTCTTAGGACTATGATCATCATAGAGGGGATGGAGCATGTAGAGGATCACACCATGATTCTTATTATCCTTAATAGAAATTCATAGAGTGTGTATATATAGGTGGTCTCCCTTGGTTTTAGATAGGTCATGGGGTAGGTTGTGGTCAGATTCATACCTTAGATTTATTGGATCTAGGAGGGGTAGACATTGTGTGAGGTATTATCTTTTTTTGACATATGTTTATTCCTTATTTGATTACAGAGAAATTCAATTATTCATTGAAGCCACCTTGGTCTATGATTTGGGACATGAGGTGGGGAGTCTGATAATGGCCTTGGTATGACTAAACCAGTTGGAAATTGAGTATTTTACATATTTTTTGGATGAGTAGATTTTTGAGTTTAGTATAGAATAAAGTGATGGTGTTTCCCAAGGTTGTCAAAGAGTACCATGATGTCGTTATAGAAGAGGTTGTGGTGTTATCATTTCAATATAAAATCTATATTATGATAGAGATACAACCATGAATTGATACAATATTTATGCCCCTATAAATTATGGTACCTTATGAGTTTTTGGGAGATATATATTCAAAATTATGATCTTTTAAGGGGAGGATTCATTTGACCTAGTATTACACATTGGGGTGATTTAGTTCTATTTGATAATATGGAAGATGATAGTATGTGTTAGTGTATTTATTATCATCACTATAATAAGGTTAAAGTTAACCACTACATCATATCCCATGGATTGATTATTTATTAAATTAATTAAAGTGATCTAGATTGTTCTTGTAGTTCAATTTTCTGTCAACATATAATAAAATACAAGTAAAATATGGAGATATATTGAAGTCTACATGTAGATATTGTCACATGAATTATGAGTGTTTTATAATTTCATTCTATGTCATGAACACTCTAGATGTGTTTATAGTACTAATGAGTAAAATGTTTTATGAGTTTTTGGATCAATTTGTGGTGGTGTTAATCAATGAAATCCCTTTTTAGTTTTAGTCACCTAAGAACTATGTAGAGCATTTATTCTATATTTTCATAGTTCCTTAATTTCATTATCTATTCATGAGGATTTCAAAGTGTGGGTGATTTAATCATGAGTTCTATATTTTAGTAATTGTGGTGTCACAACATGGTGTAGTTTGGATCCTTCAATAGTTGAGGTAGTTCTTTCATGTATATAACCAATGAGCATTGAATAGGTGTGGAGTTTCTAGGGAATTTTTGGATATTTTAAGTTTTTTCCCTTAATTCTACCATATCATGAATCCTATGATAGTTTTGATTAGTAAAGATCAATATTTCATATGGACTAACCAGTTCACGAATAATTTCAAGTACTTAATGGAAAATTTGGTTAGTGGTATGATCCTTCTTTTTTAGGAAGATGAAATTAAATTCAAGGAGTTTTAAAACAATTTTCATCTTTTCTTTGGAAGATTTATGATGAAATAGAGATATTTTTTCATATATTCCTTGATATTTAGGACATTATGAATGTAAATATGAAGCCCATGATCAAGAGATATATTATAGTGTGTTTGATTTGATGTTGTGGACACATTACCTCAATAGTGAGTGTATTTTGGTCTTCATAGACCACATGATCCCGAGGTTTAACTTATCCTAGTATGAATTGAAATTTAACCCGTGAAAATGGATCAAAATTTTATAAGATTATAAGTTCGATATTTTCTCTATATTAGTTAAAGGGTGTTTTGACTGATACCTTTAGTAGGAAGCCACATAGTGGTGTGATTTTTGAGTTTTGATATTATTGAAAAGTGATTTAATATTTATTTCTGATAGAACTTGATATTTTAATAGTTTATGCTATAAGTTACCTTTATCGGATGATGGCCTAGTCTTTTTTAGCAAACACAGAAGTCCAGCCTTGGGAATTTTGAGTTGGAGTTCTGTTCAGATTAAGTTGATTATAGTGATCCCCTAAGGGATTATATAAGGATAGTAAACATTAGTTGTTGTTTTCAGGTAGTCTATTTGTTCATTTATCAATTCATGACATGGTTTTGTATAATTTCCACAATTAACATTTGGTTGTAAATCCTAGTATGAAAAATATGTATCATGAATTGAGAGTTTAGTTTTTATGGTATGGTATGAAGATTTATACTATAGAGTTTTTCACATGATGTTTGAGTTTTTAGGTGGTGAAGGTTGAGCACTATTTCCCTATTTGGTTTCCTTAGTCTCTTGATGTTCCCCCATGGAAGTGGTAGACATCTCTATTTTCATCATCCCTAGTTTGGATCAAGCTCAAGGTGGTTGTGATTATATATGGGTGATTGTAGATAACATGATGAATTAATCTCATATATTAGTGATTCAGGTGTCAATATACATATATATTTTTTCAAGGAAGTACTGAGAAAAGGAAATGATTCTTGATGGGGATATGAATACAATCATCTTTGATCTTCATCTTCGTTTCACCACATAGATTTATAGAGGTGTACAATGTTCTTTTGGATCTCAATTATGATTTAAAATCACATTTAATCCTTATAAATATGATGAAACATAACCAACTATTAATAAAATAGAGGAAAATTTTCATGAATTCATTTTGGATTTTATATGTTTTTGGTGAGGAAAATACCCTTGGTTGAGTTTTATTATAATAACATTTATTAATTCAATATTTATATAAATCCATATGAAGTAGTATGTGGTTGAATTGGTGATCTATGTTTTATTTGACTGAGTGATTATCCAATAAAAACACATATTTTATTTACATTTTAAGGGTATTAAATGTTAATTTTTGATCTTATGGGCCTGAGTTAGTGGATTTTAATTTTTAACATCCATTCTCATCATTTGGGAACTTCATGCCTAATGTACACCAATTTAGGCCCAATGATTCATATGATTTTAAGGAATGTAATTATACTTATTTTAATTTGATATTTTGGGAAATGTATCTATACTTCACTATGAACATTTTTCATTTAGGGATCAACGGAGGATTCATAAAGGATGAGGGAGATATTTGACGATGAAAGGAAACCATTCTGGAGAAGGCAGATTGGACACTATCCCACTAATGAGAGCGTGGATCCCATAATACAGGCCCACTGAAGCCCAAATTTCATGGTATTATAGAATACATGTATAGGAACAAATCAATATTCAAGATCTAGAGCTAATTTGACATCCATGATGGTTATTAAGGCAGCCCAAATAGAATATCAAAATATGGGCCAGAATCTGTGGCCCAGAATGTTATCCCACTAAGTCGGCCATAACTCCCGATCCACAACTCCAAATAGGCCCAAATTTTACAAACATCTAGAAAAAATCCGGGAAAAAAATACTCTTATATGTACCACCAATAATTTTATGATATACTTTAAAATATAGGATGATCTTTTCAAGGGAGATAAGGAGGATAAAAAGTCAAGGAGGGAATCAATTTCTCCACTACTTTCCACCACCCTAAGGCCAAAATTAATTTAATAATTGGGCATAAATTGATTGAGGCTCAGCCTATGGATTCAAAATTGCCTATTTTAAGGCAGTGGTGGTGAGGGATAAAATATATCTTATTTTTGATGTAATGTTATTATGCCAAAGTTCCTTTGTAATGTTTTTAATTTCCATGAAAGTTTTTTTTTATATTTCTATGTTCTTAATAAACATATTTATCTTCTATTCTTCTCATTTATTTATTAAAACTCTATAATCACAAATCACATTGATATCTCAGTGTTGTGGTGAATTAGTCCACACATAGGTGTGAATTTCATTCACACACATGGAGGAGTGCGTGTTATTTCCACAGTTTTAATTTCTTCAATAGAATTCTTGAAAGCCATCTTCCGCCCACCATCGAGAGTTTACCATAAATGGAGGGTTAAACCTTTAATGGGTTGATCATAGTAAGATGAAAAGTCTGGATTGAATGTTATTTTATGAACTAATTGTTGTTAATTGGTTAACTAATTTAAGACTTCAATTCTTCAGTTATTTCCACTCTTCATCTTCACTGTGTTTGAGGAAGCTAAATCCAAGTACTAAAATGACCATATACCTTGGAGAGATCATGAATTTGGTTCTCTAAGTGTATAGGGGTTTAGTAATTGAGTTTATTTAGCATAAAACTATAATTACTATCTCACACCTTCTTGGACCAATGCCCCCTCATACATTAGACATAATTCCATAGGAGATGCCAACTACATCTTTAAACCCCATGTCCTAAACCACCTTCCCACATTCCATGGAATGGATTTTGAGATGCCTACCTTCATGTTAAGGAGTTTAATGACATTGTATAAAACATGTGTCCCCCACATCAACTAGAATCAGATAAGATGAGGCTATTTTCTTTTTATTTAAAGAATTGAGCTAAAAATTGGATAAATAATTTGAGACCATCATCCATCAACTCTTGGGACCAATTAAAAAGATAATTCTACAAAAAATACTTTCCCCACCACAAAAAAATTTCACTTAAAAAGAACAACCAATTTTTTTTTGAAAAATAGGGAGAGTCATTCTATGAAACATGGGAGAGGTTTAAAGAAACCCTAAACATGGTTCCACATCATAGTTTTTCTATACCTGAACAAGTGAGAATTTTTTATAAATGGTTGGGAGCAGGGAAAAAACAATTCATTGACATGATGTGTAATAGAACCTTTAAAAACAAAGCCCCAAATGATGCTTACGAGTATCTGGAAACCCTTGTTAAAAAAAACCAAACATGGGGAACTTCACCGTATTTTGAAAATCCACAAAGAACTACTAGAATTCATACACTTAGAGAAGAGGAAAGCCTTAGGGCTAAACTTGCATCACTCTCTAGGAAGGTTGAAGAGTTAGACCTTAGAAAAGTCCATGAAATCCAAACTGTAGACCCTATTAGCACAATTTGTGAAAAACATGACCACAAGACAGACAACTTCCAAACCATTCCATCCATCAAGGATGTTCTTTTAGGAGGAACCCCAGTAGAAGTAAATTCCTTGAACTTTCAAAAGCCTCAATACCAAAACACCTTCAACCCAAGGTATAATGACCACCCAGGCTTCCGCTAGAAAGATAAAAAACAACCTATACAACCATAGGGATACAATATTTACCCCCATAAAAACCATAAAACCCATAACCAGTTCCAAACCCAACCTATTCTATACCAACAGCCACCAGTCCATTTTCAAAAAACCATCCCACCTCCAAAATATACCCCTAGGATAAACCAATATTCTCAAGCACCAACCCAAACTGTTACAAAAATCCTACTAGAACAATTTTGAAAACAAATGGAAGGATGAAATCAGAAGTCTCTTCCCTAAAAAACTTAAAACCATAAAAAATGGAAAGGCAACCAGGACTACACAAGCCATTCCACAACAAAAAATAAGGGGAGAGTCAAGTTTCACTCAAACAACTCATGAACAACTAAAGGATGTGACTGTTTTAAGAAGTGGAAAATCAATTGATAATCCTGAATAACTAATTCAGAACCCATCTGAAGATTCAAACTTGGATGAAAATTCAAATGAACCAAATGATCAAACTGAAAAACATGATAACATTGTCAAAGAAACAACTATTCAACAAACAACCCCACAACCTGCATAATTTTATCAATGCATGAGGTAGAAAACCAAGCCTGAATTGAGTGAAACATTGAGGGAAATCTTCTCACAAGTCAAGTTGAACATTCCCCTTCTCCATGCAATCCAAACCATACCTTCCTACTCAAATTACCTTAAGGACTTGTGCACTTTTAAAAGAAAAATTTCACATAAAAACCAAGTCATTTTGGTTGATAATGTGAGTACCACCATTCAAGGGACCATTTCTCCTAAGTTGAAAGACCCAGGTTGCCCTTATATCAATGTCGAACTGGGAGAGAGAAAAGTTGTCAAGGCCTTGTGTGACCTAGGTGATAGTGTCAATCTCATTCCCTATGTTTTTTACTACTAGTTAGGCCTAAAAGATCTCCAACCCACATTTTTCACACTTCAACTTGCTGATCATAACATTAGGGTTCCAGAGGAAATTTTAAAGGATGTTCTAGTAATGGTTTAAAACTTCATCTACCCTATTGACTTCATTGTCCCTGAAAACCATCCAAACTTTGGAAATAAGGAACAAACCCCAATCATCCTTGGTTGTCATTTCCTTGCAACAATCAACTCTGTTATATGAGTTCAAAACTGGAACATGACCATCAACTTTGGAAACATGAGTCTATACTTGAACATCTATAATCCAAGATCAAAAATAGGGGATGATGAGGAAATTCGTGAAGTAAACATGATATGAATCATTGATAATGAATCCATAGAATATAAAGGAATATTTGATGGATGTTTAAGTAAGGATGAGATTGATTTCACTTGTTCACATGAAGGAATTTTATCTCCTTGGATTTAATAATTTTTAAATTTATCTTATGATGAAGTCTTAGGTCCAAAAATCAGTGAAACCTTTCAGGAAACCACTTTCATGGAGACCAATAAAACTTCCTTCCCTAAATCTGATCAAACCAACATTGTAGCTGAAACTTCTACCCATGGGGATTCGATTCTATCTAAAACTCTAGGAAAAAAATCGATCTTGATCCAATGTCCCAATATTCTGCTGAAATTCTAAACCAACCTGATCTTGAATTGAAGGAACTTCCCGTTGCACTCAATTATGCCTTCCTAGGGTACAATCAAACACATCCTATTGTCATCTCTTCTTTTCTTGAATCCAATCATGAGAGGATGCTTCTAGATGTCCTTAGGAAACATAAGAAATCCATTGGTTGGATCATGTATGATATTCCTAGGATTATCCCACTAATTAGGACTCATAGGATTGTTCTAGAATCTGATTCCAAGACATGTCGTCAACCTCAACGGAGACTCAATCCTAATATCATTGAGGTAGTAAGGAAGGAAATTCTGAAATTGTTAAAAGCTGGTATCATCTATCCCATAGCTGAGAGTGAGTGGGTGAGCCTAATCCAAGTGGTTCCCAAGAAGGCATGAATCACAGTGATAACCAATAAGGATGGACAGATTATTCCAACTAGGGTGAGTAGTGGCTGGAGAGTCTGTATTGACTATAAGAATCTAAACTCATTTACCAAGTACCATTTCCCCGTACCATTTATTGACAAAGTCCTTGAGAGAGTGGAAGATCATGCCTTTTACTGTTTCTTAGATGGGTACTCAGGGTACAATCAGATTGAGGTATCCCTAGAGGATCAAGGGAAGACTACATTCACCTATCCATTCAGCACCTTTGCCTTCAAACACATGCCCTTCGGGTTATGCAATGCCCCTGGAACCTTCCAGCGGTGCATGATGGGAATCTTCTCAGACATGGTAGGGGATTTTCTAGAGGTATTCATGGATGACTTCTATACGTTTGGGGATACATTTTAGGGATGTATGAGGAATGTGGAGAGAGTCTTGTCAAGATGTGAAGAAAAGAATCTGGTCCTAAACTAGGAAAAATTCCATTTCATGGTTAAATAAGAAATAATTCTAGGCCATCTGGTCTCAGGAAGGGGGATTGAAGTTGATAAATCCAAGGTTTACATCATTCATCACCTTCCATCACCCAAAAATATCAAGGAAGTGGGGTCTTTCTTAGTACATACTGGTTTCTATAGAAGTTTCATTGGGGATTTCAGCTCTATTTCTCAACCACTTTGTGCTCTATTGGTGAAAGATGCTTCATTTTTATGGACAGAAAGCTACAAGGAATCATTATCTACACTCAATTCATCTCTTATCTCTCCACATATCATGTAATATCCAAATTGGAAACTTCCTTTTGATCTCATGTGTGATGCGAATTACTTCACTGTAGGAGCAGTCTTAGAACAATAGTGTGAGAAAAAACCATGTGTCATTGATTATACAAGAAAATCATTAAATTATGCACAAATCAACTACACCACCATTGAGAAAGAGTTGATTTATGTTGTATTTGCATTAGAGAAATTCAGGTCCTATCTCTTAGTATCACCCATCATTGTCTTTGCTGACCATTCATCCCTGAAATACCTTTTCCATAAATAAGATGCTAAGGCTATACTGATTAGGTGGGTCCTTCTCTTAAAAGAATTTGACCTCACAATCAAGGAAAAAAATGGTGTTGAAAATTTTGTAGCTGATCACCTCTCTAGGATATAATTCAAAGATAGCTCAAATCACCTTTCTCTGTTTGATTCATTCCATGATGAATACCTATACTCTATGAGTGACTTCCCTTGGTATGCCGACATAGACAACTTCTTAGTTATAGGAGTCATTCCAAAATTGTTAGGGACACAAGATAAAAGGAAATTAATTTATGATGTTAAGAAATATGTGTTTGATGATCCATTCCTCTATAAATTCTGCCCTAACCAAGTCATTTGGAGGTGTGTCCCAAAATCTGAACAAGAGTCCATCCTTAAATTATGTCATAGTGAGGCATGTGGAGGTCACTTTTCCTCTAAGAAAACTTCTGCTAAGGTTCTTCAGGTTGGTCTATTCTGGCCCACCCTCTCAAGGGACTCCTACACATTTTGTCAAATCTGTTCTAAGTGTCAACAAGTAGGGTCCATCACCAAAAGAAATCAAATGAAACTCACTCCTATATTAGTGATTGAAATCTTTGACTGCAGGGGAATTGATTTAATGGGTCCCTTCCCAAAATCTAGGGGATATATGTACATCCTTTTAGCTGTCGATTATGTCTCCAAATGGGTTGAGGCCATTCCTACAAAATATAGTGATCATCAAACTGTGATTAGATTTATAAAGGAAAACATCCTCTCTAGATTTGTAATTCCTAGGGCTATCATTAGTGATCGTGGAACTCATTTATGTAATCTTCCTTTCTCAAAACTCATGGAAAACTATGGAATTTATCACAAAGTGTCCACTACTTACCACCCATAGACCAATGGTCAAGTTGAGTTAGCCAATCAAGAAATCAAACAAATTATTGAGAAAAATTTTAATCCATCTAGGAAAGATTGGTCAAGCAAACTCTTAGATGCTCTTTGGGCCTATCAAACCACACTTAAAACCATTTTAGGAATGTCCCCATATAGGTTGTTTTATGGAAAATCATTCCATTTGCTAGTGGAAATTGAACATAAGGCTTTTTGGGAAATTAATAAAATGAATTATGACCTCTCATTGGTCAGAAAAAAAATAAAATTAGATCTCAATGAACTTGAGGAACTTATGATGGAGGCTTATAAAAATTCAAGGATCAATAAAGAAAAAGTACAAGCCTACAAATATCGAAACCTTAAAACCAAACACATTGAATCGAGAAAACCTGTTCTTTTGTATAATTATAAACTTCACTTACACCCGGGAAAATTGTGGTCTATATGGTCAGGTCCATACATACTGCATAAGGTGTACCCCCATGGGGCTGTTGAAATTCAAGATCCCACTAATGGTCAAACATTTAAAGTTAATGGTCATAGAGTCAAACTATTCATAGAACCATTCCAAAAACTTGAAGTTTATGAAGAATTGTGTGAACCTACCTTAGATAATGAAAATAATTAATCAATTAGGGGTCTAAGTCAAGCTAACGACATTAAAAAAATCACTACATGGGAGGCAATCCGTGGTTTTAAAGTTTACAATCATTTCATTCTTTTAATCATATTTATATATCAAATAGGATTAGTGGATCATTTTGATATAATTTTCTTCTACATCAGACTATTGACATGTTCTTATCTTATGAGTATAGATGGGTATGAAAGGGGAGCACCATATTCATCTGTATCACATGGTGTGATCCCTGAGTACTACCTTACCCAAAAATTAAAAAGAATACAATGTATCATTAGTTTGATTAAAAAGAAAAAAAAGGAAAACCATAAAAATGATGATACTTGATATTAAATAAATTATTGTTTTGTTTGTTTTGTCTGATCTGTTCTTGTTTTTATGGTTTAGGGAATATTTTGGGTGACACATATTCAATCAAGGAGGTGCCTACATCTCCCATGAGAACAAAGAGTGATTTGGGAGCACCAAAATCATCATTATGAAGCCACCAGGTGAACTTGTTCCATGCCCTTTCCAACTCATTCCCCCCCACCCACTTTCTCCTCTCTTTTCTTTTTAAGAAACTAGGGACAGTTTCATTCTAAGTTGGGGGGTGTGGAAACAAAATTTTTGTTAAAAAAAAATGAGTGAAAAGAAGAAGTAAAATTAATTTATCATTAATATAATAACATCTTTTCTCACATTAAAACTACATAGAAAATAATTTTTATATCCATGACTCTTAATTTAATTCATGATTAAGTTTAAAAGCATTGATTTTGGAAGTTTGGTTGTCCAATGGGAATTTTCATCATTTTTATTTTCATCTATTAAATCAAAATGTCACAATGCACGTCCTCTAGACTGTGGGGTACTCATTTGAATTCTTGGGTTCCCATAATAAATACCATAGGATAGTTAGATTTTTATGAATAATATGAGTATTCAAAAAAATAAAATAAAATAAAATAAAATAAAAATAAAAATAATATAAAATAAAAATTTGCGTGTAGAGTAATGATTTGATAAAATGAGAGGCTTTCAACACTTGGGGATCATGACTCTAGAGTTTTCTAGCCCTGAGTTTTTTACTCTATCTCTGTATATGGTAATATGACTTTGTTTTTTATCAAGTTAACTTGAGATGATGCCCGAGTATGTGGGTTTCACTTGGTTCCCTAAGGTCTTTGAGTCTGTGAGTCATCTAAAAAGTCTTTCTACATGGGTTAATTCGATTAAATACAATCTAAATTACTATGGAAACATTGCAAAAAATAATAATGACAAATAATCCTATTATGATTAAATGTTATTCAATCTAGTGCTTCCATGATTTCCCCCTTGAATGAAAATGAACCCCAATATCTATTGTGATTCACAACACACTATTTCACCTAATTGAGTTGGATAAAGTATGATGATGGATTTGATCAAAGTATTGGGATTGGGATTGAGATATTATTTTAAATTTATCTTATTTTAAATTATTTTGATAGGTTATAAAGATATATTTGTGTGTAGTTTACATTGTGAGCATTGTTTTTTATAATGTGTTTGAAAAAAATAATTCAAATATAATCTTGGAATTATTTGCTCGGGACTAGAAAATCTCAAGTTGGGGGGGGGGGGTAATGGTTAGACAATAAAAACACATATGTTAATTATATTTTAATGGTATTAAATTTTCATTTTTTATCTTATGGTATTGAGTTAGTGGATTTTAATTTTTAACATCCATTCTCATCATTTGTGCACTTCATGCGTAATGTACACAAATTTAGGTCCAATAATTAATATGATTTTAAGGAATGTAATTATCCTTATTTTAATTTTATATTTTTGTAAATGGATCTAAATTTTAACATGAACATTTTTTCATTTAGGTATCAATGTAGTATTCATAAAGGATGATGGAGATATTTGGCGATGAAAGGAAACAATTCTGGAGAAGGCAGATTAGACACCAGCCCACTAATGAGAGTGTGAGGCCCATAATACAGGCCCACAGAAGCCCAAATTTCATTTAATTATATAATAAATTTATAGGAACAAATAATTATTAAGTATCTAGTGCTAATTAGGCATCCATGATGGTTATTAAGGTGGGCCAAATAGAATATCAAAATTTGGGCCAGAATCTGCATCCTAGAATGTTATCCCACTAAGTCAGACATAACGCCCTATCCACAACTCAAAATAGGCCCAAATTTTATAGAAATATAGAATAAATATTGGGACACAAAATAATCTTATATAGCCCACCGAGATTCGGCGATATTCTTGCCCATACAGAACAATCTTTACAGGAGAGACAAGGAGGATAAAAATTCAAGGAGGGAATCAATTTCTCCACTACTTTCCACCACCCTAAGGCCTAAATTAATTTAATAATTTGGAATAAATTGATTTATTCTCGGCCTAAGGCTCAAAAATTTCGTATTTAAGTCAGTGGTGGTGATGGGGGAGATATATTTTTTTTATGTAATGTTATTATGCCAAAGTTTCTTTGTAATGTTTTCAATTTCCATGTAAGTTTCTTTTTGTATTTCTATGTTCTTAATCAGAATATTTCTCTTATATTCTTCCAATTTCTTCATTAAAACTCTATAATCACAAAGAACAGTGATATATTAGTGTTGTGGTGAATTAGTTCACACATAGGTGTGAATTTCATTGACACACATGGAGGAGTTCTCGTTATTTCCACAATTTTAATTTCTTCAATCCAATTCTTGTAAGCCATCTTCCGCCCACCATTGGGAGTATACCATCAATGAAGGGATAAAACTTTAATGGGTTGATCATCGGAAGATGCAAAGTCTGTATTTAATGTTATTTTATGAACTAATTGTTGTTAATTGGTTAACTAATTTAATACTTCAATTCTTCAGTTATTTCCACTCTTCATCTTCACTGTGTTTGAGGAAGCTAAATCTAAGTACTAAAAATACCATATACCTTGGAGAGATCTTGAATTTGGTTCTATAAGTGTGTAGGGGTTTATTAATTGAGTTTATTTAGCATCAAATCGAAAATGATTAAGGTAGTGTTATTTTTAAGAATGGATTCATCCAGAATTAATAAAACCAAAATTGTCTGAAGAAGTAAAATTCATTCAATATACCCTGAGCATAATACTAAGATCAACCCATTTTCATTGAATTGAATTAAATTAGGTTTCTTAGTGTTATTTTAAAACATCTAAAATCAAAACCAAGTTGGCCACTTCATAGCCAAAAATCCATCTCATAGGTTGTGTATCTTAGGTATCTTCTTAGGTCTCAGTGGATTCGACAACCCAAGCTAGACTACAAGGACCGTTCTACCTTCATCTCTTGGGTAAATTTGAGCTTGAATCACTGAGGTTGGAGAGTTATCTATTGTTATAAAATAATTATTACAGAGTATGAAAGAGAATGTACTGGTGATTTTTTAGGGAATGAAGGTGGATAAGGACCACTATAAATCCTATGGTGATTATTGTAGGAGGAATATGGAGTTTAAAATTGGGTATTATGTATTTTTGAATGTATCTTCTCATCATGGGAAATAATGGTCCACTCATGGGGGTCATATTTATCACCAATTTATTAAATGTTTTGTGAGTGTAACTATCGATAATGATAACTTGTATGGAAGATGATCCCTCACCATGATTGGCTGATGTATGATCTTTTTATAAAATGTATTATAGAAAAATTATGATATAACTACCTTTACATCTCTTCTTATAGAACATCTAGATTAACCAAGGGACTCTCCACCAATTATATTCCCAAGTAATCTTACACACTATTATTCATATCCTAACTAAATAATCTTACACCAACTAGGAATTTGGAGACAAAAATGTGTCTCAGATGCTCATGTTTGAGTAGATATTCAATAATTATTCCCTTAAGGTGGTTTTTTGGAAATTACTTTTAAGTATATATATCTCAAACTAATGAAATATCTATGTGCAGTAAGTTAATATAGTTTGAACCATCCTACCACATTAGGGGAACTCAATAATACTTTTTTCCCAAAGAAGAAGGGGGTATATGGACTCATAATATTAACATGAAGTCCCTAGGTTAGATCCCAATTGACTAGTGGTTTAATAAGTTTATATATTTTAATCGTATATTTATTTAATGTTAAATTTATTAATTTTTTTACCAATTATATATGGAAAATAATATGGTTTTTTTAATTTCTTGATATGTGAAAAAAATAAACAGTATAAAGGAACACATTTATAAAGTTTTTAATTCAATGATAATGAATATTCCTTTTTCATGACATGGAATTATATGTGGCTACATAATCAATTAGATTTATCATATGATGATAAAATATAATGTTTTATCCTTGATGTTGATACAATGTATGTTTCATAATATTAAGGGTACTTCTACACTTTCATGATTACTGAAAAATTCAATGCAAGATAGTGAATTTATTCTAAATATTAGAAAAATAATTTCATAGTAATACCTCATTTCTTCATCTTCTTATCTTTTTGTGTCCTAAGGTAAGAAAAATATTAAAATCTTCTCCATATTTATATATTTCTCTCTATCTATATATGAGTGGAATATCAGGTCCCTGATAATTAGTGTTAATAGAACTGACATACTTTTAGAACAATATTTTTTATTTATAATTGACTATAATCCTATCTTATTATCTATATCTCGTAGATTTAAATAATTACCATAAACAACTACTAATTATAATCATCTTCCTACTTTATTATACCCACATCTAGAAAAGTTTTAATATTTATATCACAGTATATTGAAGTTATTATCTTAGATTATTAAATGAAATAATATATATAATAAATCATGATAGAAAGAATAATGTAACATGATAAAAAAGACATCATAAAATCATTAAGTAAAATATTTTTTCATAAAAACATAATCTTACATAGCATTTGAAAAGATCAAATCAATTTATGTAAACCTTATGATTGATATCACACAATATTTAAAATTATAAAATCACACATACACATGTTTTTATTTAATGGCATCAAAATTATATAAAATGTTCTGATAATGATTCAATATCGTATATTGAAATTCCATGAATTCCAATGTTATGTAAAACTTATAAATTCTACTTCATTATTATAGAACATCTTAAATATAATGATCAGCCTCAAAAATATATAAATTAATATTATGTAGTGATATGATTATAATTTATATGTGTTTTACATAATTTATATACATATTTTAAAATTTTTAATATTTGTATTTGAATTAAATTGAAATATTGAGTTTAATATATTTATATTAAAATAGGTATATATTATATTTTATTAACTACAAATTGTTTTGTGTAATATTAGAAAAAATACTTTATACTACCATAACCATTGTTTTGGATAGAAAAAAAAATATACCATTTAGTTGAAATATTTAATTTTTATTGGGTATATAAGGAAAATGTTCCCTCCTACCATTCCTCTTATTCAATGAGCATTGAAAGATGAAATTTTCTATTTATAAGGGATAAATTAAAATGTTATTTGGATGGAAAAATAAATTTTCTATATTCAAAGTGTAATATTTTAACATGGATAAAATTAAAATGTTACATTCTTTGAATTTAAAATATATTTTGGTATTGAATAATTTATATATTTTTTGGATGAAATATAAATATTATAATTTTGTAAATACATAATTTTTAACGTTAAAAATATAAAATATTTTTTGGATCAAACAAAAAATTCCATTTATTGAAATAAATATATAAACTATGTTTACAATTGAAATATTTTTTTTATTCAATGAAAAATAAAATATTCTATTTTTAGGTGATAATATTGATGGATTTGGTATATTTTAATTGAATAATATTATGTGTTTTTAAATATATATTTATATTCCCCTATTCGATATTTGATTTTTTATAATTTTTATTTGGTATTTGGAAGTATATATTTATTTAGAGTAATAATTTTTTGGTAATGATTCAATGAAACATTATTATGTGTGGAATTAAATTTTCAAACTCCTAAAATGTTATATCCTTTTTGATTACATTAGAGTCTCATGGTATTTCAAATTTAATTTTTTTTATGACTTAGAGATCCACTCATTCTACTTAAACGAAAATACAACATTAAAAATTATTTGGTTTTGGTGTAGATCATTATTTTGTGTTCCAAAATTTTCTTCAGATGTTTTGTAAAATAAATTACCCAATAATGGAAAAAAAATTTATATTGAAAAGGAATAGAAAAATATTATTCCTACCATAATTCATATAAATGAATTTTTCTATTTCTTTATGGTATATGAGATCTATGTTTTGGGAATTTTTTTCATTTAATATCTAATGTTAAAAAAATATTTAATATTATATTTTATGCAATACATTTTATTGAAATTTTTAATCGATTATTATACCTTGATTATATAATCACAAAAATCATTATAATTTATATGATTTCTTAACTGTGGACCATTTTATCAACTACATGAATACTCTATCCTCCCAAAAGTCGTCTTTATGGAATTTATAGACATCATATTCAAAAACCCTGATGATATATGTTATCATATCTTTATTTTATGTGTGAATTAATTAGTATAATGATCTAAACAGGTTTTTTTCTCTAATTTGGAATAGATTTGTTTAGTTTCCTTTTATCTTCCATGTGACTTGGATATATAATTATATTGAGATATGAAAAGGATTTTTTATTCCATAACAATGAATGATGGACATTGTAGAATGATCGATTATCTACCGATGTTGAGGTAACCAAAATTTCTAGATGAAATAAATATATATCGATGTAGAGAGATCAAATATATTCAAAAAAATTAAAATAATGAGGGGGATTCATCAAGGAAAATTATAGAGTAAGAGAAATGAATTATTATTGCAAAGGATATATTGGCTAAGATAGACCTAGAAAATCAAAATAAAATCCTTCTATTTTCAATTTAATATGTCACTTTATTATTTTATTCAACAATTAGCATGGCTATTAATCAATACTGTCTAATTTTAAAAATATTTTTTGATTACAACTATTAATGGATTGCATTTTCAAATTTTGTAAAATAATTTAACATTTATATAAGTTTCTTCCAAATGAATTATAATTTTTTAAAACTTCATAACTAAGATTTATGATAATGAAAAAAAATATAAGTTAAAAAGATAATAATAGAAAACTGATATCATTTTTTTACTTTAAAATGGTTATTTTAATCACTAAAAAATAAATTTATGTAATGAGATTGATGGTAACTAATGATTAAATATTTACATACCAAGCATCCATGAGTTTTTATGAATGAATTTCTTAATAAAAAATTCAAATAGTTGGATTAATTCTTTACATAGATAAGACATAAATATTAATTAAAAATAAGGATAATAATAAATTTTAATGATTATTATTTCTAGTTACTTTATTAATTTATAAAAAAATTAATTAATGGTGATATATTTAATCCAAAAAATTAACCCAAACCATCCATGATAATTTATTACTTGTATTAAATTTTAATTCACTCTTGATTTTTCAAATGATATTAATCTACTTATTTCATTTCATTTCATTTTTTCACTTCAATCATCAATAAATCTTGGATAATTTTTTTATTTTCTAAAATTATTCAAAGAAAGTGAATGAATTTCTCTCCATCATTATTCTACCATTAATCACTATACATCCCAATGTATAGAGCATGTTTAGAAATATAATTTTGACATAACATAAAAACTGACATGTGTTATTTTTTGAATTATTTTTGGGTAGAGCTATAAATATATTAACAAAATTGAATTCTTTAGTAATATTATATCATTATAATTTTTGAACTATTCATGTGTAGATTTATTTATTTTTTATACTTGATTTTTAAAATAACATGAACTCTAGAAATTCAACTAGTTTTGAAATAAAAAAATGATAATTGGAATTTAATATCATTATTATGCACTTAGATATAATCAGTGTATATACAAGGGAGGTAATATTATGGGTCTATAATAATTTTAAAAAAATTTAACAACTTTAACCTCATATATATCAATATTTAATGAATAATAATCCTAAATGATAAAATTTGAGAGAATTTTAACTTCCAATAATACTATTAAATCTTTAATTTATTAATATATAATAAAGTGTTAAAAACAATAATTTAAAATAGTCACTCCTATCATTATTTTCCAAGTAAAAATGAATTATTTTTTATTCTATGTTTTTAAAGAAATATGAATTAGATACCTTTATTAGAACTTATTAATAATGATCTTATGATGAGGTATTTTTTATATTAGTTGGAAAATAATTTTTTTTTATAGAATGATAAATTTTTTTTGTCACCTTGGATAATTTTTATAATTCTTTTCATATAAAATTATATCCTAGATGATTGATTAGATAATTGTGAAACAAAATCACAGGGTTTACATAAGGCATGGGTAAAATATTTTTTTGAGCAATGGGATTGATCTATAGTGTATATACCTCAACCCCAATATCCCAGAGTCGTTGGTTAATTTATTACATTGACATAATATACAAGCGATATCAACCCAAAGGAATGAATAGTTTAGTAGTCTTGGTAAATTTGATACATACTTGAATCTCACATTGTATTTGAAAACATGAAATACAACAAAGTGAAATTCAAAATACTACATCGTTGAAATCATTTAAATATTCTATCATCATATATCAGGGAAGGGAAAAACTTAGGGGTGAGCTTATATGCTTAGTAATATTTACAAAAAAATAGGAATATTTCATAAATAAATAAATAATAATCATTATGGTAAGGTAAATATATAAACACACTTTCCATATAGAAAATAACTTGACCATCATGATTATATAAGGCATAGTTACCATTGTAAGGTAAATAATTAAATGTACATTCCATTTAATCAATAACATGATCACTATATGAATCCATGGATAATATCAATAAAATAATTGCATTGGTAATAGTAACTAAATTATTAATTAATAAAATGATTAATATGGTATTCCATGATATTAGGTATCATAGTATTGATACTGACAATTTTTTTCTTAAGAAAAATTAAAACTATGGGTAAAACCCATTTAATGCTTTCTTACCGATTCTCCTCATGAGACTTTCAATGCATCGATAAGGTATATAATTTCGTACCCCACCCATCATTGGGTAGCTAATGCATTCCTCACATATCGAATGATCGATTTAATTCATGAATTAGTATGCATTTACAACAAATATTCATATTGAGTAAAGAGTAAGGATTTAAAAATATTTCCTAGTCTATAAAATAACATTCATAGTAAATCACTATTTGTAAAAAATATATATTTTTTAATACATAATCATATTCATAATATAAAAAGTATGTATATTTAAGAGAAATGAAATATATAATAATCACAAGAAAGTAAATTCTTCAAGGGAAAGTTAATGAATAAAAAAATTAATAAATAAAGTGAGTGAAATTAATTTCATTTATAGATGGTATTGTTACAATTTATCCCTAACTAATTATATGTAAAATAAAGTTTTTTTATAGATGAATATAAATACCATGAAAATATCATTTAAAAATATCTTGAGGAAAATAGAATTTTCACATTGAAAACCATTTTTTAAAAATAAAAAAATAAAAAATAGTCGAAAAAACATTTTATTTAAAAATAAAATTTTAAACATGTAATGGTAGCTTCTTATAAATGAGTGTTCGTTATGGTATAAATTTTTAGTTCATATCAAATACATTAAAAGCAAATATTCTTTCATATTTTTGTAAGAAAATTGATAAAGTACCTTGTTCGAAAAATGATAGTAATATTACTTTTAAAAAGTTAAAAAAAAACCAGTTATGGTTAAAACCCACTTTAAACAACCATAGTAAAACATTTTTATACCATTTTTTTAAATCTTTAATTTGTGTGAAAAATTATTTTCTACCGAAGTGAGAAATGAAGTCAGATTTTCTTTCCTAAATCATTTCAAGAACCAAAGAGAAGAAAAGTGTTATATTACATTAAAATATCATGAATAACTATAAGTGAATAAAATTAAAGGTATTTTTTAGACAATGATCAAATGATTTCCTTAAATATTAATTTAAACATAAATAATCCTGATTAAAATGTTATTGAAACATAAATCATTAACACTTTAGTATCTTTTTCATCATAAACCCCATGAATTAGATAAATTAAAATAAAAAATTAAATACCATTAATATTAATATTTTAATGATATAACATATAAAAGGTGAAGTATATACACAACATAAAATAAGATATGTTTATATCATAATTGATGTCCCAAAGAAGACAATTTGAGATGATAAATCTTTGCAATGATCATAACGATGAAATAAGATTTAATCAATAAAATTTATTATGTGTATAAAATCTAAATAAACATAAAACAAGACGAAATAAAAAAACTTATAATTAAGACTCATTACACACATAATCTTAGAATATCAAATACAAGGAATACATAATATAACCCAATGAAAAGAAATTGAGTTATGCAATTCTTTACCTTATTGTAATTTTTAAGTAAAATCCCCAAGGGTGGAATAATTAAAATTAAAATTGAAAATACCATTTATTTTGTAGGATTAATGATATTCCAGGTTAAAGGGTTAGTATATACACCATATAACAGAAATTAGGTTCATAACACTAAAATTTACCTCAATGAAGGGAAATTTAAATGAAGTACCTTACCTCATGATTCCTTTTGGTTGAACGTGTGTTAAACTCATATATAATGGTTTTAATAATCATATTAATTTATATTATATCTATATTCATGTTTATAATATTATATATGATCCTTTTATAACATCTTACCACCTGTTCGTTAGCAATATTTAATTATTATTATTAATTCAGGTGTTAATTGCCTTGTTTTCTCTTGCATGTTTTGTCATGAAAGTTCAAATTCTAGTCTATAAGAAATATTTCCATAATATATATAATGATATAAATGTATTAATAACATATTTAATTATTCTATGAATTTTTAAAAAAATTATTTAACATTATACATGGGAAATGAATCACATTGCTTCGTGGAGACCGTAGAACATACATACACACAAGCAATGATATCATTCCCTGAATGGGGAAAAGGTTAAGTGGATTGTATATTAAATTTACAGAATTAATATCATGTCATATTAATTATATATATTCATTATTTATATCATTATGACTATCAATTTTATTTGGTGACTGAAATCAAATTGTATCGATTTACGAGGCGGTAGTTCGCCAAATACGAAGGATGGATTTATTCCCTAATTAATGGAGGATTATATAGATAAATATAATTAAATAAACAAAATAACATCTCAGAATATGTTAAAAATTATTTTTATTATATTTTAAGTGTTAATAAATAATTTAATGTGTAAATAGAACAATTAAAAAAATTGTATTGAAGAAAATTACCTTTTCTTAAAAGAACCTCCTTTGGATATCTTATTAAAGACATCAGGGTTGGTATTTTTGGACAGGAAGCACCTATATTATTTGTGTAATGATGTTTAAGAAATATTTTGGAATGGTTTTTTTGATTCAAATGTCTTGAAATGTGTAAATAAGTGAGGGGAGGGTGTTCCCTTTTAAAATTGAAAAGGAGTTACATTGTTGTAAATTCCCAAAACAATTCAATAATGGGAAGTCACTCTCACAATAAGTGCCTCAAAAATTGATTAATAATGGATTTTATAGAGGTTATGGTCTAACAAAATATCTAAAACTTAAAAAGAAACATTTTTTATATATTTTATTTATTATCATTTATGTTTTCTTACATTTACCATTTTATTTTTCACCAAGGTAATCAGTATATTTAACCAAGATGATTTAGCATTTAAGCCTAAAATAAATTGAGATTTATTATATTATTTAGACTTAATTATCATAAATATTAAAATCAATTCATTAAATAAAAATTTTATATGAGTGGAAAATTAATTTTAACATAACTGCAAGTAACACACAAAAACTTGTTTTAACCATAATTGTAGTAAATAACATTTACCATCTTTACTAGTCATTATAAAAAATAATTTTTTTGAAAATATTATATAATATTAATTATAATTATTCCAAATTTTTATACCATTTGACCAAATTTAGCTCATATAAGTGTAAACTTTTAATTTAAAATAAAAATGACAGACGAGTCGAAAAATTGATTTTTAATAAATTCATTTTTGAAGCATACGATGATCTTATATTAACTATATGACTAGTGATCATCATTATATGGATTTAAATAAAAAAATTATATATTTAATCTATAAATTTCATTTAGATATTTCCTTATTTTTTTATTTTAATAAATATAAATGGAGGAATATTATGCAGATAAAAAAAGTTCCAAGGAAAATGCTTTTTTATGCCTAAAAATAAACTTATACTAAAATCAGGTATAAAGATGATTAAAATATAATTAATTATTTTAAATATTATTAAATAATAATTTTTTTAGTTTTATATATAATTAAAAGTATAATGGTACTTTAAAATTACATAATTTAAGGAAAATACATAACGTTATTTAAAGAATCTGTATTTTTCACTATTTACTAAAAAACAACCATTTCTGGAAAATCTCAAAATTTCACCATAATAAAAATTTTATATTATAATTTCAAAAAATATATTATTTTTTATAAAATAATTATTATAAATTTGATATTAATTTATTATAATTCCAAACATAAAATTCAAAATAAAACCAATTTTTGAAGAATGTGTATTTTGAAACATAAAATGACTTTTCTAAAAAAATTAGTGATTATTTACTAATAATTTATCAATAAATTTTTATTTATTAGGATATATATATATATATATATATATATCATAATTTTTTTATACTATTAATACCCATCAATTCAACAACTAGGTTATAATGGTCATATTGAAATAGTATCTCATGGTTCATTTAGTATTTGTGTTATGTGTCATATACACTGTAAAAAATAATGTTCTTATTTTAAAATATTTGGGTGGAATTTACCATATTATATCAAAGAGATAAATTTTATTTAAAATACATATAATTTAAAATATTGGGGTCTTACATTCCCCCCACCGTCGATAAATTGTTTCCTCATAATTTGAACTTATACATGGAAATCAAGGGTTTGAAATTTCAAAATTACTTTGTAGAAAAACCACATTATAAAAAGGGTTAAAAAATATATCTCTTCACATGATTGAAATATATGTGTGAAGTTCATATAGAATAACACATGACTGTGATTCCAAGTATGATAACATTAATCAGAAGTGAAAATATGGGCATTCAAGAAAAGTGTCAATAATTGTAGAGAATGATATAGATCATTGATCAGAAGGAAGTTAGTGATAAATATATAGTTAATAACCAGAAAACCAAAAATATATGATGAGTTAAAATACAATTTTATTCCTTATATATAAAGGTAATATGATAACATTTCAGTTTTAGTAGTATTTTCCTAATATTGGGGAATTCTTTTACTATCTAAGAATATAATGAAATATACTTACTTGATATATTTATATTTCATATGAAAAATTTCATCCATTGGATTTTATCTAATCAATTTCCAATTTATCTCTAATTACTTATAATTAATATCCAAAATAAATTTTTATACCTGAATCACTAAAATTAACTTTTAATGGAATGGAATATCTATAGCAGTGTGTAAAGTCTTCCCATATTTATCTAAATATTTTCCAAAAACAAAATGGTTAGAACAAGTTAATGTAATAAAATTAATGTATAAAGCTCAATATTATCACCCAAAGTTCAAAATAATTTTTACCCATCAAGTCATTGATGTAGAAACTATGCCATATTAACCAGAACATCATGTAGTTCATTGGTAGGTGTTAAAACCTTGTCACCTTTTGGTTGTGGGTTTAGGCCCCATGACCTTTCCAGATGCAATTATTCGTCACTTGAAATATAGTTTGTCATTTTTACAAAACAATATTAATATAATAAATATAAATTTCTCAAAAATATGATGAAAATCATCAAAAATAATAATAGTCATCAAATCAATTTTTTAACCTCAATGATATTTTATAAAGATTAATTTTTTCTCAAATCAAATTGTCTCAATTAAAATTTATTAATTTAACACCAGTGAACATATTAACCATATAGTTTATAAATAAATTTAATATTATGTCCATAAAATGTTAAAGAATTGTTTCTTAGATAAAATTTTTCACTAAAACATATACTAAAACAAATGGTTGTATTCCCATAACTGTATTTCAAAAATATCCTTAATCATGTTATATTCCCATAAAAAAAATCTCAAAAGGGGTGTCTATGCCTTTAAACATATGATCAAGCCTATACATACCATCCCAATACACTTTAGGTTTATCCTAAATCATTCATTATCAAAATATTTTCAATCCATTCATAATGGTTGATAAAGAAATTGTAAATTCTCATTATCATATCCTTGGGGAGTGTCAAACCAGATGCATAGTAATGACTGCTATCATATACCAGGTGATGATAGAGTAAATTCCCAATGTGGCCATTTTAGGTTTGTTACCCCTAACTATAATTTTTATAGAACCACGTCCACTTGTAGTATCCATAAATGGATGTATTGCTAAGAAAAAACCACATAATATTATCCCAAATCATTTGGAAGTTATTATATAATTATAATCAAAATATCTTATAGGGTTATGTTTTATAATCTATGTTTTCCTAAATCTATTACCCAAGTTTTCTATTATATATCCTTTGATACCAACTTTAAATACTCCGACCCTAGTATCCTAGAGTCGGTGGTTACTTTATTACATTGACATAAGATAAACGTGATCACATCCTAAAGGAATGAACAGTTTAATAGTCTCAATAAATTAGATACATACTTGAATCACACATTACATTTGAAAACATAAAATACAATATAGTGAATATAAAAAAAATTTCATCTTTGAACCCATTCAAAGTTTCCTACTTCATATCCTGGTGAAGGGAAACAAAATAGGGGTGAGATGAGTTGAACAGTAAGAGTTATGTAAAGAAGAACCTATCATCAATAAATAAGGCATAATAAATAAGTTAGAATCAATATGAAAAGGTAAATATCTAAACACACATAACATTTAATTAATAACTTTACTATCATGATTATATAAGGAATAATCAATATGGTAAGGTAAATAACTAAACAAACATTCCAATTAATAAATAACATGAGTACAAAATTCATCCACGGATTATATCAATGCATTAATCTCATGGATAATAATATGTAAGTTCTTAATTAATTAAATTCTTAATACTGTACCCCATGATTTTAGACACAATGGTATATATACCATTAATACCTTTCAAAAATCATTTTAAAAATATGGGTAAAACCCATTTAATTCTAGCATGTTGATTATTATTATGATACTATAGATGAATCTAGGGGATACATTATTCTGGGACCAACCCATCACTGCATTTCTAACAAATTCCTTATATATCGAATTATCAATTTAATTCATGAATCAATACGCCTTATTAACAAATATCCATATTGATAAATTATTTTTTTCTATATTCACTAGCCAATCAAATAAAATTCATAAAAAAACACCATATAAAATAATTATTTATGGTTTAGGAAATAATAACATACATGATATAAGGAATATACATATTTATGATAAATGAAATGTATAATTATCATAAGAAAGGGAATGTGTCAACATATTTTTGATGACTACAAAATTAATCAAGAAAGTAAAATTCAATAATTCCCCTGGTCAAAATTATCATAAATCATCTAGAGGAAGTATAAGGATGACATAATTACAACATATCTATATTGAATCATAATTTAAATAAATGTTTGTTGTTATTGATGAATATAATTACAATAAAAAGACCAATTAAAATTTTCTTGAGGAAAATGGGCTTTTGACTTAGAAAAACACTTTTAAAACTAAAAATTAAAATAATATTAGGAAAATATGTTTCTATAAAAAGATACTTATAAAATGGTAAATTAATTTCTAAATAAATGAGTGTTTATGATATATAAATGTTATGTTCATACCATATATGTTAAAAATTAAGATTCCTTTCACATTTTTTATAAGAAAAGTCAAAATTCACCTTGTTCGGGAAATGTCTAGATAATTAAATTATTTTTAAAAAATAAAAATCAAATTATGGATAAATATTAATTTAATCAATCATATTAGATATTTTTTTAATTTTTTTTAGAAAACATGGATTTGGAAGAAAAGGGATTTTTGACCGAAGAGAGAAATGAAGTTTGATTTTATTAAAATTATTTTATAAATAATTTTGATTAAAAAAGAGAGTAAATGGTAATATTATATGATAAATTATTGAATAAATAGTGTAGATGAAAATTAAATCAGGTTTTTATAAAATTATCAAATAATTTTCTTCAATGTAAATTCAAGCACAAACAATCCTGATTAAAATGAGCGTGAAACATAAATCATTATTACTTTGGTATCTTTTGAATTATAACCCCAATGGAATAGATAACTTCAAAAAAATATTAAAATAATTAATATTAGGAGAATAATTATATAACATATCAATGTGGTAGTATATATACCTCACAAAACAAGATATGTGTATAACATAACAAATTTCCCAAAGAAGACCATTTGAGATGGGAACCTTTTAAAAAGATCATAACATCGAATTGGGAATTAATAAATTGAATAAATTATTTGTATTAAGTTTCAATACACATAAAACAAGTGTAAATAGAAAATAATATATTAAAAATATTTAAATATATAATCTTATAATATCAATGACAATGAAGAAGTACCATAACCCAATGGAAAGAAATTGAGTTATAAAAATCTTTACCACTTGATTATTTTAAATTCAAATATCATTTGATGAAATAACTAAAATTAAAACTTAATATAACATTAATTTTGTATTATTAAAAATATTACATGTAAAATAGTTAGTATATACATCATATAAATGAAATTAGGTGCATGACCATAAAATATGTCACAATGAGGGGAAATAGAGACAAAGTCTCTTACCTCATGCTTCCTCTGGGTTGAATGAACATTAAAATATTGTATAATAGTTTTATGAATGTTATTAATTTATACCAAAACCATATTATTGGTTATAATATCATACATTACCCTCTTATAATATCATACCACTTTTTCATTAATAATATTTTATTATAGTTGTTTCAGGTGTTAATTGTCTTATTTTATCATGCGTGTTTTTCATTAATGTTACGGTTATTGTGTATATGATATAGTTACATCATATTAAGAATTATATTAATGTAATAAATGTCATATTTAATTTTTTTCATCCATTTTTTAACCATTATTGAAATAATGAAATGGAAAATGAGTCGCATCGCTTTGTGGAGATAGTAGGCAGTACGTACAGACGTGCGATGATATCATTCTATTAATGGGGAAAGGTGTAAGGAAGTGGATGAAATATTAATTTAATATAATTAATTTATTGTTATATTTATTATATATATTCATTATTTCTATCATTATGACTATCTTTGTGATCTATTGAAGGAAAGAAAATTACTTCAGTCCGTGATGTGGTAGTCCGTCATGCACATGAGTGATGGATTTATTTCACATTTAATGAAGGATGAAATGAATAAATATTATGAAAAAAATAACAACATATAAATATACAATATATAATTTTTTATTATATTTTTTGTTTTAAGACATAATTGGATGTGAAAAAAAATAAGAAATAAAAAGAAAAATCTTAATGAGGATAATCATCTTCACTTAGAAGCGACACCTATGGAACTCTTTTTAAGGAACCTAGGGTTGATCTTCATATATGGAAAGAACATATATAATTTTTATAATGATTTTATGGAGATATTTTTTTTATTTTTTTGTTGATACAAATGTATTGAGAGCTGTGATTAAGTGAGGGGAGGAATTTTCCTTTTATAACTGAGGAGTGGCATTTTTATGAATTCACAAAACTATTCAATAATTGGAAGTAAATCTCAACCAAAGTTCCAAAAAATTATAAATAATTGTGTTAAAGGTGTTTTATTTTTATCCAAATCTACATAAAAAACAAGTTTTACATTATCCTCTAAGATTACATATTTTACCATTTTATTCTTCTCTATGGTAATTAGTTTATTTAACCTAGGAAATTTATCCTTTAATAATAAAATTAATGGATCATTATTATATAATTAGAACCCAATAATACTAAATATTAAAACCAATTTATCAAATAATAATTCAAACCATGTGGAAAATTAATTTTAATATAAGTGCATGTAACATGAAAAACCTTATTTTAGCCTTAACTATGGTAAATAAATTTTACCATATTTATTAATCATTAGGACCAGAAATTAAGTTGAACATATTATATAATATTAATTATTATTATTAAAAATATAAAATCTATTTTAGCTAGTTTAACTCATGTAATTTCAGATTTTTAATTCGAAATAAAACCCTCAGACGTGTCGAAAAATGGGTTTTCATGAAATGCATTTTTCATGTGTCAGATGATCTTATATTATCTATTTAAATAATGATCATAATTATATGGATTTAAATTATTATATTTAGATATTTTATATAAAAATTTAATTTAAATAATTCTTTATTATTTTATATTTTAATTAATTTAAATTCAGGAACAGTAAGCTTTTAAAAACAGTTTTTCAGAAAAATGTTGTTCTAAGACTAAACTTAAACTTATAGGAAAATATTGTATAAAGGAGATTAAAATGTAATTAATTATTTTAAATAAATTTTTATAATAATTTTTTACTTTTAATTCAAATTTAATGAATAATAGTACATTAAAATTAACTAATTTAATGAAAATATATAAATGTATATGAAAAATTGGCATTTTTAACTATTCACTGAAAAATCAACCTTTTTCAAAAAATCACACAAATATCACCCTAATATAATTTTGATATTATTATTTAAAAAATGATATTATTTTAATAAAGTAAAATTAATAAAATTGGTATAAATTTACTTTAATTCCAAACATAAATGAAGAATAAAACCAATTTTTTAAGAATATGTATTTTGAAGCATAAAATGCCTTTACTAAACATTTAAGTGATTATTTATTAAGAATTTATGAATAATTTTTTTGGATTATTACCTCTATATATATATATATATATTTATTAAATCATTTTAATCCTATTTATAACTTTCATTTCAACAGCTATGTTATAACAGACATATTTAAATAATATCTCATAGTTCATTTAGGCTTTGTGTTGCATGTCGTATACACTATCAAGCATAATTTTTATCTTTGAAAATATCATAATTTAATGTACCACAATATGTCAAAGAGATTAATTTTTTTAATAGAAATATTCTTTTAAATCTTAAAGTGTTACATATAGACCTGCAAAGGTAGTGTAATTATAATCAATTTCTTTCACACTTATTTATTGATTATTTTTATGAAGGTTGAAACCCATCACTCCAAATTCTAATGTAACAAGAATATAAAGAGTATTATATTATTACCATTAATGAATAAATCAAATAAATTTAATTTTTTAATATTTATTTCTAAAAAATAAACATTTTCATAGATGTAAAATTATTTGGAATAAATCATCTCTTGTTTAAGACATTAAATCTCATATTTATTTCATTTTAAAAAAATTTAAGGCTTCATGACTCAAAATATTAATCATTAAAAAAAACAAAATCATTCTCATAGAGACGTGTTTCAACATTATGGTATATATTAAAATATTAATTCATTTTATCTTAATTTTTTACATTCCCATTCATACCATGTAAAATTTGAATTATGTTATTTTTAGTATAATCTTTTTTATAGTTTATTAAATAAGTATAATTCAAGGTATATAGATAATCCCAATATTTCCTGCAAGGATCTTGGGACATTTTTTAAATAAAAAAATTGAATTTTAAAACCTTCCAAGACCTCAATAATAAAATAACTAAAGTTTTATAATTATTTAGAAGATTTAGAATATCATATTAAAAATTTTATATCTAAAATTGACTCTAAAATTTATCAAATAGACCATGTTGATCAATATAAAATCATTTCTATTCAATCTATTATATAATACAGTCACTATAAAATTGAATATGATCATTCATAAATACAAAATCTTGAGTTATAACATGGATAAATTTATGAGAAATTAAACAAAAGTGACAAGGGAAATAACCTAGTAGAATGGATGTAAACCCAAAGGTTAATTTCATTGTTATGATAACTAGAAGTTGAATAAAAATTTAAGAAAATTATATATATGAAATCTTATTGAAAGATAATATTTTTAAGGAGAAATAAATGAGTAAAAGTAGGAAAATATTTTTATAGAAAATTTTTAATTTTTTTAAAACATTATTGACTTAATAAAAAAAAATTAAAAAGATTTAAAATGAAAAAGTAATAAGGATATGAAATGAAATGAAATTAAGTATGCAATTTATAAAATATAAATTAATTTTTTTCCTCATCCATACGCTTCCCTAAAAGACTCATTCATTGGAATAATGATCAAAAGGTATAAATGATTCTTCAAGTGATTATTATTTTGAGTTTATATTCCATTTTTTGAATCCTTGACTCAATTTCCATCCTATTATATGTTTCTAAACATCATAATTAAAAATATAAAAGGTTAGAAAAAATTTGTGACTAATTCACTTAGTACGAAGTGCACTACTATTTTATAAAAAAAATCCTCCCAAACTATAGTACTATCATAATGTAACATCCAGATCATGATCACTCTATAATAGTTTCCAAACTAGTCGCCACATCACCTCAAGAACATCTCCTAGTTTTACAGAGGATGTTGGCTAGAAGTGACTATCTAAATGTGGTACATCAAGGAGACTATACCCTATAAATCAATAATAAACATAGAAGGATCAATCACAAGTAAATACAGTGGAATGTAACAACAATTGACCATAAAAAATAAGTGAATAAATAATGGATAACAATAATCAATAACCATACCAAGAAAAATGTATATCCATGAATTAAAATGCTATAAAGTAAAAAAACATAAGTTATAAGATATATGAAAAATGAAATAAAAAATTACCCAAGGGATATATACATGAGAATATTGAGAATCAACTTGGTTCTATTCTCTTAATCTCTAATGTACAAGAGTAACTTCACATAAAATAATCCATGATCATAAACATACAATCATGATGTCTTTCAGAGTACCCATAAGTGGCCCAAAAAAGTTGTGAGATATACTCTATATGTCACCACTAATGGTGTCTATAAAAACTCTAGTATGTGCATATTAGTTGTAATAGTGTGTAGGTAAAATGGTTAATAAGTTATAATGTTAAAGTAATAGAACCCAATCTAGTAGTATATATTGTGATCAAATCCATCCATAATAATGAATAAATATATAGTAGAGTAAAATATCATCTATTTCCTACACTATAATATCATGAATTTGGAAGCTACAATATACAACGGATAATCATGTATCAGATACAACCTATATTAGTATATCAAGTATCATGAAACTACAACATATTCTGATTAATCAAGTATCACTTATGGAATACACCAGCATATCAAGTATTAAGGAAATATAAATTATGTAGAATAATCAAGTATCATACCTACAAGGTCCCAGACACAAGTCTATTGACCAAGGAATCCACTTTGAGTCGAAAGAGATCATATATAAAAAACTCCACGTAATGTATACCTATAGGGTCTATGACTTAGGGCTCTGACCAAGGTGTCCTCTTAGAGTCTATGGATCACGTCCATAGAAAAATCCAGATAAACATGGATGTATTACAAGTAGTATATCCATGGTGGTCTAATTGAGTAGGATCCATGGTTATAATCCAAGGTATCTAATAAAATAATTTATCAGTATCATAACATGATATCAGTGTCATATCGATGTATATATCATAAACCATTTAATATAAGGGGGTTAAAAGGGACATGTTAGTTTCCATGAACCTTTTAAAAATTAATCCATGACATTCAATTCATTATTCAAACTACTCAATATGGATAAAATAAGGGATCCATGCTAGTGTCCATGACCTTTTATCTATTAAATTCAACAAATTATAAAAAAGGATCAAGGGGATATGTTAGAGTTTATTCCCTTTATCAATTGAATTTATCATATTCAATTCGTTATTCAATTCAAAAATTATTGATAGAAATGTGTTCTATGTTAGTGTCCACACCCTTTATCAATTTAATTCATCACATTATAATCATTAACAAATTCACTCATAATTGATATATGGATTTTCTATGTTAGTTTTCATGCCACTTTATCAACCATTTACATTAATGTCATAAAACAAGATATGTCAATTCAAGAGGATATAGGCAGTGATGGTTGCAGATTCGGTACCTCCCCCACTAAAGGGAGAGGGACCCCTTAGAGTCTGGCCCTCCTTATCTTCTTTCTCCAACCTGTAATTCCACAAACCTTTCCCATAAATCAATATTTTCCCTAAAGTTCCTGATCTGCAAGTTAGATTCCCTAATCTCATTCTTTCACTCTCAGAGTTCTTGGAAGCTTTAGTGCTCCTAAACCATACCTTGGTGGCCCTTTTCAGGAATTTTTGTCCATCGGTCGATTAATTCGATAGGTTTGTGTTCAGTTTATTGGGTTTATAGGACCGAACAACTGTTAGGCTTCTTAAGAACCACCATATTATGGTTCGCTTCTTGTCAGAGGAGGACCTAATTCTTTTCTGGACTAAAGCTTATCTCTCATGAAACAACTCTAAATTATACATTTTTTGATGGTCCTAAAACTTCTATATGGAATGATATACTCTGACTACGATTCTCTGGGTATGTTTTCCTGGTCTTCCTCTTCCTTTTCAAAAACCCTCCATTATTCGAATGCTTCGAAATCTGGTCAGGTGTTTATTGTGCTTGGATAGATGAACCAACTCAGTGTGTCACCCCATCTCCCCATGTACATGTGTGGAAGTAGACTTTTTTAAGATGCCTATAGATTGGATTTGGATAAAAGTGGGGGATGAGTACCAATGTAGACAATCATTGATATTTGAATCATGGTCAGACCACTTCTCTTCATGTCATAACTTGGGAAATTTATCATTTGTTTGCTTATATAGACATTATCATATTGGGAAGGTTTATCCTGCTACTCAGAGTGGTTATGGACCACCTGTAGGTGCCTCTGGTGTTAAATTGAGTGTAGAGGAAGTGTATAATCACTAGCTTCATGAATAGAAAGTTCTAGAGAATTTTGAACTGAGGGTCACAGATATCTTTGAGAATTTGAATCATGATTTGGGTGCTAAAAAGCTTCTAGTTTAGGATCTTGATAGAGACAGAGTGACTCATTTTAGGGCTTCCCCTTCATTTGTTGATACCATGAGGTTTAAAAATGTTCAAACTAGATGAGACTTAATATCGGGTGCCGGTTCCAAGATTGATGCTACAAGGGATTCAGATTCTAGACCACGTATTTCTCTTTGAGTTTCTCCGGGCCAAAATATTTCAGTTGTCCAGGAATAGGGACTGGATGGCAAGTAGGGTGTTCCAAGCTTGATATAGACTCAAAACTGCTTTTCCCCCTTGATTGGTAATGTGCCAGAAGCTGTGGATGCTGAAGGGTGGAAGAATGTTATGCCAAGATGGGGGAAAAAATAGGTCGGGTCAATGTCCAATGAAAAAATCGAGTAGAGTGACAAGGATATTGATTCTCAATAAATGTCAGATTATGAGAAAGAGCCCCATAGGAGCATGAATGTTGGAAATGTATCAATGAAGGGGAAGAAAGGGAACCTCCTATCTGGAAATTTTCCAATTCAAAAGGGGGGGGGGAAAGACCCTGTAAATATTATTTGAACTTACCAAGGATGGTTGAAATGAGATCCTCAGGTAAAATGAATAAAGGTGAGACAGGAACAAAACTGACCAAAAAAACAAGCGATGAAGTGGATAACCAGAAGATTGGAGAGGCAGGGGAGCAAGATGCAAGTGAGGCTAATAGGAGGTATGAATATGAAGAAAATTAATGATCCCAGAAACCAATTATTTTTGAATATTAGGATAGAGTAACAAGGGAAATAGAAGTAGCAGTGCCTGAGCAATCTTTGGAATTTCTTGTGCACTTGGGAGAAAAGATAATGGAATATTTCTTGAAGATTAAAGCTACAGATGAAGATTCCAACAGAATGATGATAAGGTTATTAAAGGTATCGCATAATGAGGAGAAGTGTTCTTGGATTGATAGGAAAGACCTTATATTGATATGGGGGTTCAATGATGGGAAGATCAGTGTAGAGGAGTACCTCTAGTCCTGGGATAAGCTATCACTCAGGTTCTAAGATCTTTTAAGGGATAAACCAGAAATATAGGTAAGTATTATCTCCTAGAAATTATTTAGGGATTTGAAATATGGTAGTCTTAAATTTAACCTTATTAGTTCTATTATCTTCTTTTTTCGTTAAACTATTGGTTTCTCACTTTTCCTTAAATGTGTTTGATAATAAAAAAGTTAATTTTTAGGTCTGATAAAATGAGATATTATCCATCTCATATAGAATTTATAATTAATCAATTTATCTCCCCTTTATTTTATTAAAGAAAAGATCTATAATAGGTATTCATATAAACTCACATCATGGGGTAATTTGGGTTGAGTTCAACTACCCCAAATCTTGTCAAAGGGGAAATTGAACATCCAAACATGTTTTACAACAATTTAATTTAAGGAATTACTCATTCTAGAAACAACACATGGAGGGACTGGCACGTATCATTATGGATCAAGATACAAAAAATATTAATTTAATATAAAACTTATAGAGAACCTTTCTTGTGATAAGTAAGACACACTCATCTATTATTGATATTTGATAAGTCCTGGAATAAGAGAAATAAATGAAATAAAAATTTCCTAGAAAATAGTGCATATAATATCACATGGAAATATAATTCAATATAGAAAGATAAATGATTAAGGGAAGGATGCAGAATGTTATATTTATCGTTATTCTCCTAATACACCTTACATCGTTCAATAAAAGTAATAAGAAGATGAGTATCTAAGCCTTTATAAACTAAGACAAAATCATGTCATTGTAACCTTGTTATTCTAGCCTATGGTGGTTCCCACCATAGGTCCTTGATCTTAAAGGACAATTACAATTCATGACATTATCATCATCATAATTTTGTAAAAAATCATTCCTTGGTTTCCTAGTGATGCTCCTATCATTAAAAATAACTCAATAAAATAGGTCATGGATGAGAATACTGCTTCCAATCCTCATTCAAGTCAAATGGTAAAATTCCAATCAACCCAACATAATTTGGTCACACTGGATTCTTCTTGAAAATACCTGTCCAACCTTTTCACTATACTTATCCCCTTCAAAGGGAATTATAAATTCATTTCCTTCACAACCAAATCTCTTTAAATGAGATAAATAAAGTCTACGTACTGCCAGCAGACTATTTATCAAAAATTCACATCTTATAATGCCGATGCATCACATCCAACATATGACACCTTCACCTAAGGCACATTGATATCACCTTTGGAACATTAACCAAGTCCACAACTAAATTTTGGTTATGTATCCGAATACAATCATTTACAATTACTTTTATCCAATAGAATATGAGTTCTGAAACAACTTCCCAATGACCGGTCTAGAATAGCCATGACCCTTCCCTAAAAATGGTCACTACTCAATATCTTATGGCGGGAATCCACACAATAAGGATTTTCTTTAAATGAATCATTGAGAACACTCCCAAGGAGTCCATCTATTAAAATTGAATATAAATATTCATATTTATCTCATTGTATATCTAAAACTTTCTCAGCATACTTAGAATGATATAAAGATATTGGAAAAGCTCTTCACTAAATTTTGAATACACTAAATGCTATATATAGGCGTAAATTTCTCTACTTGATCCATGATCACATCAAAGACAATAAAAATTTCCTTAGCCATATTTTTACACCATGTCTCTTGACCACATGTATCATGGTCAAAACACAGTTCAACCATCATATGGCGATGAAATCATTTCCAATATATTACTCATCTTTGAAACTACCTCCAATTTACTCAAAACTTCAGTTCACCATGACCACAAGTGTCAAATTGAAACTATTAGTACTCAACTCACACATGGTCACTCACCAATTAATTGTTTAAGTAGTACCACCTAGAAAAATAATGGTCCAATCTTTCCATATGTAATATGTGTAAAATATCATACCACCCATTTCAAAACCTGAATCACACTTCTGTAAGTTGTTCATCAGTTAGGTTAATATGATCATGATACTTGGCACGTTAGTCCCACTATAGTACGATCTCCCATTGAAATCATCTTTAAATTGGAATCAACATGTTCCATAATTATAAAAATTTATCCCACATTCGTTGTTCATCAAAGGTTGGGTACTCAACCAACCACTTAGTTTTCATGTTTCCTTACAAGTAAAGATGTTTTATTGACCCATCATATCTCTCAGATATCTCATGTACACCAAGCTCGAATATAACACCCATACTGGTTCCATACTCACATCTAAGTTTCATAAACTCATCATCACATCCAAGACATGAAATCCCAAAATCAACAGCTCACTGGATTCATGATATTTTATGACACTTTCCAAATAGTCCTTTATAGTCATTTTACATCTACATATAAGGACATTAAACTCACAATAGACATGATACTCTCCACCTTAGGGGTTTCCAAGGCATCACATTATGAAAAAAACATAGAAACTTATCCCTCATCACACTCCCTATCATCACCGAAAGTGGTTCCTGGACATGTCCATTACACTTATACCAAAATCTAACATGGTAAGAGAGATAAACTAGATACTTATAATCATGATAGATCAATATAATTTTTATATATACATGTGACACTCCTTCAGAGTTACAAAAACACACATAACAACATTAGGTGTAAAAGTTGAAAACTAAAACTAACTGTTAGTGTTATTACACCCTATCCTTTTTAGAATGTCATCCCAAATCATTGGGACACTCATCTCCCAATTACCAGCTCAACTATACAAGGCTCCAAATGATGTTTCAATGCACATGACACTCTACTCTAGAGATGACCAATGAATTTTGACTTTTTTTACTCATGAATACTTCTAGGAAATTTTTAAACCACATGGTTTAAAGTATTTTGTGACCTTTTCACTCAAATACACATGATTTAACAGAACACTTTTTAACTTGATGGGAACCGTAAGTAAACAAATGTACTATTGCAATTGAAAAATAGTGCAATAGGAACTACCATCTCCATTATTTTATAACACAACGACACTACATATTTTAGATTAGTATCATATCAAATGACTATAATAGGATAAATAAATTATGAGTCATCAATCCAAAATAGGGGAAAATAAAATGATCATCAAGGTCACTAACCATGTATAAGGCATGTTTATCTTACTAAACTAGAGCATTATGTGATGTTAATTCCCTTAACAGGTCTCATATTATCAAATGACCACCCAAAAAACCCAAGGTTCTATTTCATAACTAAAAGTGCTAATTGGAAAAAATGTCACATCATGTATGAAACTCTTTATAAGAACTCATCAATGATTTATAGTTGGAGGGAGATAACAAAATTAATATAACCCCTTAATTATATAATTAATAGACCCTAAAATAAGCTCAAACCTAAAAATATCACTGGTTCTTACCACCTAAACTCTAGGTCCAACACAAACTAGGATGAATTAACTTGATTTCTATGACAATACTCACATTCCTGATTAAGAAAGCTCTCAAGGAAACCCTTAAAACATCCCCCTATATGGGAGTCCAAGCTACAAGAAACTATAAATGGTTTCATTTTAAGAGATTTAAACAATTATAATTCATTAAAAAATGTAAAACATCACATGTTATAGGGATATGAAGTACCAATTATACAAGAAAGACGTATATATAACTTTATCTATCAGTCATCATAAAAAATTAAGAAAACTATCTAAAAATTTACTTTTATACATTTTAAAATTTTATCTATAATTACTCATAATTCAGATTGAATAAAGAAAATTTATATTATAAGATATAGAGGAAAAAAATATTAAGGCTATAATTTGAATTTTAGTTAACTGATGCCTCATAATAATTTAGATTAAAAGTATATAACGAGGCTTTTATCAAGAAAATGGGACTTGAAAAGTTGGATTCCATTGTAAATAACCATCCCATTAGTATAAACATACCCCCAAGGGGTTATTAACTAAAGAACATAAAGATAAAGGTGACCTAAAATGATCACATCATGTAAAGAATAAAGGACACCTATAAGGGTCCCTTCTAACCAACCTAATCCCATTTAAGTACAACCTACAATAGTTAAATTATCAAGATTTAAAATACACTCTTAAGGTTTATTTCATAAAAAACAGGCCCTAATTTACCAACTTGGGTCCAGTTGTGTGTTTATAAATTCAATAATATGGGTCGACATGCCCAAAGTATAGAAGTGGAAGTTTTTATATATTTTTTAAACATTAAAATTTAATTTGAAGGCAATAATTTACCATTCAACATATATCATGGTTCGATTAGATACATTAACATTCCCAAATTATAAAGGTACTTTTTTTATAAGTTATAAATAGGTATTAATGTAACTATAACCATGATATACCTTTGAATTCATAATATAAAAAGAATAAACCAAGTAGGGTATACAACTAAGAATGATAAATAATGACACATCATGGTATACTGATAATAATGGCACTGAATCAAATAAGAATTACATATAGGAAATCATTCTAAATAATCACCTAAGTAAGTATATAAATAAACATGTATCAAGTAATCAACAATAAAATATACATGGATTATAAATCTCTATGTGCCTAAATGATTCATGAATACACCCCATATCTTACCATAGTAGGATAAGAGGTAAATCTTATAAATCTATAGTAGTAGAAATACATCAGTCACTCCAGGTGTAGTAACAGTCAACCAAAATAACATATCATCATAAATAATAGCCTCATCCCTAGAAACATGATCTTTACCTCATGCATAGATTGGTTATACCCAGACATGAGATATTTTCCAAGTACCTACACATTCCTAGTCTCATGTATACCATTCCAAAACATTGAGAAAAAGGAAACACCTAGATCTAATACCACTTGTGACATTCCAACCCAGCTCACACTATAACAGTAGCCGGACTGATCGAAACACGGTCTCAAGTGTGTCCCCTCATACACCAGAGGATACTGACTAGAAAAAAAGGTATAAAGTTGGAAAAGAAAGGGGACTATAACCTCTAGATAAATAATAAAAATATCATAAGAAATCTCAAGTAGAAGTAGTGGAATGTAAAAAAAATAGACAATAAAAAATAAATAAATAAATAATATATAATAATAATCGATAACTGATCTAGTAAAAATGTACAACAATGCCTGAACATGCTATAAAGTATAAAGTAGTAGACATACAATATTCGAAGAATTAAAAGAACAAACCCCTAAGGTATATCTCCATGATCATCCATAGCATTGAATTAATCATGTGCTCCTAATCTCCCATGTACAAGAGTAACAACAGACAACATAATCCCGGATGCTGGACCTGAAACCATGGGGTCTACTAGGATACCCATCAGCATCTCAAACAAGGTGTGAGATATACTCCATCAGTAACCACAAACTTTGTCTATAAAATATCCAATTGATACATATAATTTGTAACAGTGTGTAGGTATAATAGGAAATAATCTATAATGATAAATTCATACAACCCTATCTAGAAGTACATGTTGTGATCGAAGAATTCTATAATAATGAATAAATACATAATAGAGTAAACGGTCATCTATAGACTCCATCAGCATATAAATAATCAGATTTATATAGAATACACGAAATAATCATGTATCATCTACGACCTATGTTATCATATCAAGTATCAAGAAACTATGACATATAAAAAATAATCATGTTTAAAAAATGTCCTAATCCAACATATTATGTATCAAAAAACTATGGCATACTCTGAAAAATCATGTATCATACCTATAAGGACTAGGACCTAGGTCCATTGACCGAGGTTGCATTTTCGATTCCACAGAGCTCATTTATATCAAACTCAGTTTAATGTAGACTTACATGGGATATGTTCCATGGTCTATGAATAAGGATTCATCTTATAGTCCACAGAACTCATCCAAATAAAACATGGGATAGACTTAAGAGGATCCCAAGGTGTAAATATAAGGTGGTATAATTAAGCTGAATCTTAAGTTATAATATAAGGAATCCTATATAATAAGTCCTCGGTTCCACACCACGATGTTAGTGTCATAACATAATGTTGCTGACATGCTGATGTATCTATCACAAACCATTTTATACAAGGGGGTACAAAATTTCATGTTAGATTTTCCTTTGATAAAAATTAATCCATCACATTCAATTCATTAGTCAAACCACTCAATAGTGATGAAATAAGGGATACATGTTAGTTCCCATGCAATTTTATCAATTTAATTATAAAAAAAAGGATCAAGGGACCATGTTAGTTTCCATTCCCTTTGTAAATTTAATTTATCATATTCAATTCATTATTCAATTCTCAAAAAATAGATATAAAGGAGGGACATGTTAATGTCCATTCAATTGATCAATTTAGCGCATCACATTTATTTTATTTGTCATTTCACTTCTATATAATAAGATAAATGGGCCATGTTAAAGTTCATTCCCTTTATCAATTTAATTCAATACATTATAATCATTTATAAATTTACCCATAATATAAGGAGGGTCTATGTTAGTGTCCATCCCACCTTTTCAACCATTTATATTAGAGTCATAAACCAAGATATCACCTATCTCATTTACAATTTCCAATTAAATCATTTCATTCTCCATTTATTTAATTTAATACAAAGTATTATAAGTGTTTTTCAAAGAAAATCACCTCAAGGGGTCGTTCAGGTTGAGTTTGACAACCTCTATCTATGATAAAGGGGTAATTGAACATCCAAACATATTTTAAAACATTATGATTTAATACATTACTTATTCTAAAAGAAATTCATAGAGGGTTAGGTGCGTGGAACTACAAAATAATCTATAAAAAACCAATACACTAAGTGAATTATATATACCATCTACCTTATTATTAATAAGATAAACAAGTCTATTATTGGGCTCTGATTATCTTGGAATGAGAGAAATCAAATAAATCATCAAAACCCCTAAAAATAGTGAATATGTGCTCACATGGATATAACATCCAATATTGAAACATAAATGATGAAAAGTATAAAGAGTAAATATATCCTTACCGTTATTATTCCAACTCACCTTATGTTTTTCAATTCAGAGCTAAAACGAGGGAGATCCATAAAAGAGTAAAAGAGGATGAGAGGGGAGATCAATCGACTACTTGGTGTGGGATAAGTGAGTGAGAGAGATGGGTGTTTTGGATTTAATAATTTTGAAGGAAAAATGGTCATTTAAACTCCTTTAACGAGCTTCATGATTTTCTCACATGATTTTCCAAACCGTGTGCCAATAGTGTAACTTCTTATACTAAGGATCCATAACTCATGTGACTAACTGAAAAATTAGTAAAATTATTCACAATCCATGTGGTTTAACTTTGAAATAAAATGTAGATTTACTACAGGTACCTCCATCATTATGAATAAGGTTCAATAACCCATGGGACACCATCTAAACACCTGCACTAGGCCACACAATTTCTCTTAAAGGATCAAACATTTTCAACAAACTATACACCCCTAATTAATTATCTAGGAACTATGTTTTTGAAGCTTGACACTCTAGAAATTTCATCCAAATATCTAAGACACATCTTGAGCCTTAAACCACATCAAAAAATATCACATTTAAGTTATCCAACTCTTAGAAATCCATTATTATATTCAAATTAATATTTTTCACATCCACAAAATGAAATGTTCAAATTACTTTATAATTTAAATCTGGTTCAAAACATAGGATGTTACATATTGATTTGTTACCCCATGATAAGTTTTTGAGTTCAAAGAGAAAAAATATTTTTTAACAAATGATAAATAATTAATATGATTTAATTCTCATTTTTTCAATAATTTATAATAAAAAAACTAAATCCATCAATTTTTGTAATATATCTTAGTAATGGGTTAGTCATTCGTTTTATTATAAGGTTTGGAAATATATTATTTAGAGTTAGTATATTATGTCCACCAAAATGTTCATTTTTTATTTATATTGAATATTTTATGAAAATAATAATTATATTGGTTTGAACAATTTTGGCTATGATAGGATTGTTAATTTCTATTGAAAATGGAAAGAAATCCCACAATTTAAGAGATGAAAAGATAAATTTAATGTTTTTAAATATCTAGGGATCCTATATTTGAATATAATTATTTGATAGTTGATCTCATTATTGTAATTCTATCATGGGTTATGGGAAAAAATATTTTTCTAGTGAATTATAGTGGCAGACCGGGGGTATGATATTAGTAGTAACCAAAAGTCATCTCTAAAGAGTAGTTTTTTAATCTAGTTATCTAGTATATAAAAGTAAATAAAATAAAAAGATTAAAAATACTAAAAATTAAGTGAACATGGATTATTGAAATTTATATGAGAGAGAATTGATTGGATTTAAGTTAGGTTTTACCCTTTTGTAATGCAATCATGTTTTTTAATAAAAATGAAACTTTTGTTTCTTATCAAAATGATTAAATGAATTTAGTAACAATAGTTTCTATTTTATTGACCTTTGATTATTATTTATCAATGTGTGAAATTCACAGTGTTACTTTTTTAAATTATTCAAGCAATACCAAATCTGGTATTGGCCTTCCCCAAATATTCAAATCAGTTCACTATTCATTCCTCACGTGTTTAGAAATCACTAAAACACTTCTCAGCCATATTTTAGATCAACCAATTAGTATGATCCAAAAAAATTACGGAGAATAAAAATTTTAGTCAAATAAATACAAAATTTAAAAAATAAATAAAAACATAATCATTTTTAATTAAAATTCAAAAAATGTCAAATTTAAAACCATTTAATTAATAAGAAAATATTTTTTGATTTTGATTACAGTTGGAAAGTCAAGAATTCAAATGGGGTCCCCTTACCTTCACCCAACCACAAGGGATTATAACCCACCATAAAAGTGGTTAATTAAAGAAGAATGGGTAGAGGACATGGTGTATATGGAGATAAAAATTATTGAAAACAAGAGAATGGAAATAATAAAAGAGGCAGCAGCCCAAGACTATCCTCCTCGCTAGTGGGTGTGGTCAAACTCTCTTTACAGATGGGTGTCCCCCTCCTTTAATATAGGTGGGTAATGCCTTATTTTTAATGTTCCATAAATCATATATGGATATTTTCATTTATATATTTATTTAAAACCCCCCAGAGACTCACTGTGATTTTTGAATCATCCTTGTATTTTAGGAATTTGAGTTATTTTGAGAATGGACTGAGATCCACATTGGGAAATGGATTTGGTTTTCATTATGGCGTCATGGAGGAGTGAAATGGTCATGGAAGTGGTTTTTCATGGGATTTCATGGTGTCTTGGAGACATGGACATGGAAGCTGAGAGTGGTACATGGAACCGGTGGCTGCAGAGGTAGCTTTCTTCATCTAGCCTTCGAAGTGGACATATGAAGCCTCGTATGGAATATGAGTGATCATCCAAGGGTCTAGAGATCATTAATGGTGGTTTAAGTGTGGTTCATGGCACTAGTAATCAATGTAGAAAGTATTGAAGGTCTATTATTCTCCTATGTCCTTTAAAGTGGCTGGAGGGAGCTCGATTTGGTAGGGCGATGGTCTGAAGGTGACTAATGGGGGTGTCTGGATTTTTTAGTGGAAGTATAGATCGAGGTCATGCTTCTCCAGGGGATTCAGTGGTGGTTCCTAGAAAGTAAAATTGGTTATTGGTGATCTTTGAGGGTTGTGAGTGGTGAATCATGGTGGTGTGGTTATTTGAGCACAGGGTGAGCAAAGAGGGAGTGAAACACTGTCGTTATTTGTTAAAATACACTTATTTTTATATCCCACATAGAAACAATAATACGGAGAATGGTCAATTATAATATTAGGTGTGGTATTAGTGGCTCAAAAAATTATACAAAGAGATGAATGAATCCCATTACCATTGCATACCACACTATCCTGACGAGCTGCTCCTCCCACGGTTGTGTGGGCTTGACCATCGCATGCCTATGCACTGACGAGATTTGTCTCGCCCATAAATCTCACAGGGTTCACCAACTGTGTTCAACCATATAGGCTTGATGCTGCTTTTATCCACCATCCTAGTCTGTCCCTATTATGGTCTTGCATGGCCAACAAGTCCCTTTGGCTAGCTATGTTGAATTTTTTCCAATGGTTGAGGGTTTCCCGAGGCTTGTCACCTATTTTTTTGTAATGCAACCACCTAAAAAACCATGAAAATAGAAAATTAATAGAAAGTTATTATTAAAATGAATACCACACTTGAATTTCATAAAAACATAATTCATTTTTATTCCATTTCAACTCCACATTTACAATTTTCTATTTTCTAATAAAACATTTAAATATAAATGAATTATCATAGATAAACACTCAAAACCCATCAAAAATTGTTTACAAATATGCACCAAATATGACTCTATAAAATACCCCACACTTAAACTATTCTTTTCATCAAGCATAAAATATAATTAAGGAAAATAAAAGGTAACCAATGTTATCATTATTCAAATTTTAAAGTAATAACATCAAATATTTATCAATGTCAAATAAAAATTTAGAAAATCTACATAAAATATCAATTCAATTTTTCATTTTGTGAAGAAAAAATTAAATCAATTATTTTATATTTCCCAATTTAATGATTATGGAACTTCTCTTCTCATTCATTCAATTTCCTTAATTCATTATTATTAAAAATTTTAATTCTTGATCTACCTCTAATTTGAACCTTTTCACACATTACTCATGATAAAATTCAAGTGGAGTTGTGATCATATCATGAAAAGATGTTCATTTTCCATAATGTTGTAAATGACCTATTTTATCCACTATAAAAAGACAACTATTACATAAAATCCTGAGGACTTTTATTAAAGGTTCAAATGTATCAGAGGCTTCTGGTTGGAATAAATTGTTGCTAAAAATTTAAGCCTCATGGAGGAGTCTTATCTCTTAATTATAATTCATGATATCAAAAAAGAAAGTTTAAATTAATTCTCCCCTTAAAAGTAACAACTCTAACATCCCCCAAATCTCAATGTAAGGATATGATCAAAGTAATGATTAATGAATGATTTTTGTACCCTCTTAATTTTTTTCCTTTTAACTTTAATATATTTTTTTCAAATTTTATACTTATAATAGACCTCACATCCACCACCTAACCACATATGATAAAATTCATAGGTCTAGTATTGGTGATTTTTGGTTTCCCCAAAATGTAACCCATTCTTTTCATAATTTTTATTGGTTCTTTCTATCATTTTAATAGGGGAAATAATAAAGAGTATAATGAATGAATCAAATAACCTTTATAATTATCTATATTATTACCCACAAAGGTTTTCCTTACAATTAATTTTATCCCTTTTAACATGAATCCCTTCACCACACACTTCATTTTTAAAATATCATGAAATTAGTAAGATGAGGGTATGAATGGATAAAAATGGATTGAAACATGGATCATTTCTAACATGTTCATTCATGGTTTATATTATTTAAATAATTATTGATATAAATTTGATATTTTAAGGGTAAGTGATTTTGAATATTCCTTTCATTTTAAATGTTTTTTTTCATACTCACATCTATGAAAATATCAATTGCATGTTCTACTCAGTGACATGTCCTAATATCACTCAAGAAATATGGCAAAGAATAAATGAGAGAGTACATGGTCTAAAAATACTCTCAGGAATGGGTTAAATGATTTGGGACAATCACTCAAGGAATGATCAATAAAAATAAATCAATTTACATGAATTTTTGAATTTTAGAGCATGTAAAATGTTAAGAAAATTTCATTTACATGAATAAACTAATCCCTCAAATCATGAGTCATTATTTTAATATCCATGCTTCAAATTAATCATTAAATTATACATTTTACTCATTCAGTCTCATTATAATTTGAAATATAAAACATGGAATTATATTATTTCTATGAAACTCATGTATCCTAGAATAGTCAGGTAAAGAAAAATTCAAGAATGGACATGTAATTTTCTAGTTTAAATATCAAAAACATGTTTCTAAGACCAAAATGTATGGTTTTTAGAAAATAATCATAAAATTGAACTCCCTTTCTCATGAAGAGGATTCATTTTCCTTCAATCTTTAGAGGATTCCTTATGGTTTCCTTTGATAATGGACCTATAAAATCAAAACAACTCATACCAGTGTGAGAACCATTCCATTAAATCTCATAGGGGTGAAATAATATGTAACTGCATATGAAATCCTTATAAAATAGTAAGAATAGGGTTTACTCCTATAATAAACATTTATTAATGTCATTGTTTAGAACTACCCTCATAATAATAAATAAATAGATGGGTTGGAGAAGTTTGAGCACATCCACTGGTTCTTAAGGTAAACTTCCATGGAACTTTTTCTTCCTTTTCCAATTAAAAGTGAATAGGTTTGAATCCTCTAATTTATTAATCTGAATGGAACTAAAAGGATATATATTAGTAATAAAAAATGGTCCTTTCTACCTAGAAGGAATATTACCCAGCATTAACATCAGTCTATAATTTTAGATAAGGATTTTGTCTCTAGGTTGAAAGGTTTTTGGAAGTTTTTCATGTGCCATTCTGGTTCTTTCATTGTATATAATTGAATTTTTAAAATATTCTCTTCTACTTTATTTTAGCTCCTATAACTGAATCTTTCAATCTTTTCCAGCACTCTCTAAATCCAAATTCACTTTTTTTACAGCCCAATATTCTTTGTTCTCCATTTCCATAGGAAGATTACTTTTTTTTACATAAATCAACCAGTAAGGTATCATACCTATAGGCGTCTTGTATGTTATCTGGTATTCCAAAAATGTGTATTCAAAACTTTTTCTCTAATAATTTTTATTCGGTTTGACTATTTTCTCCACAATACTATTAATCTCATGATTTGAAACTTTACCTTGTCCATTTTTTAGGATGGTAAGGTTTAGACATTTTTTTTGGGAACCCCATTCTTTTTTAGCATAGAATATATTCTTCTATTACTAAAAATGTGCCCCATGGTCACTGTTGATATATCTTGGTATTATTAACATACAAAAGATGTGGGCCCTAACGAAATCATACAAAACTTTAGTATCATCAGTCTTAGTGTCCTTTGATTCTTCCAATTTAGATACATAATCAACAAAAATTAAAATATAAGATTTACCAAAAGATATTAGAAAGGGTCACATAAAATCAATGCCCCATACTTCAAATATTTCACAAAAAATGTTGGGTTTCTGGGTAATATATTGTATCTTTGAAATATTTCTAGAAAATTGACACTTTTCACATTTTTTTACAATAATAATAAGCACCATAAAACATGGTTGGCCAATTGATTCCATATTCCAATACTTTTCTAGACGCTCTTTGACGTCCAAAGTGGCCTCCACAAGAATGTCTATGAAAAAATTGTAAAATAGATTCTATTTCACTTTTCGATAAGTATCTTATTATGAATTGGTCAGTGAAAAATTTCTAAATAAATGGATCTACCCATATATAGAATCTATATTAATCTTTGAGTTCATTATTATGATGGGAGTTAAGGGAATAAGGTACCTAAGATGTGACTGAATAATTTACTATGTCATAAAACCATTGTACCTCAACTTCTATGACATAGATCTTCTCTCCATCTATGCGATCATTGAGTGGGATCAGTTATATAATTTCTATTTTAGAAGTGTTGGGAAGCATTCTAAGTTGATATTCCACTTGATTTTAAGATCCATTTTTTATTTAATCTCTATATTAAACTCATTCAAGATTAGTATCTTTCTTATCATCCTTTTCTTGGAAATTACCTTCTTCATCAAGTACCTTACTGCTACATGATCAGAAAAGACAACTACTTCGGTTCAAGTAAATATAAACTGAATTTATATAAGTAAAATACAAAAACATGAAACTCATTTTTAGTGGTTGAGTAATTGATATGAGTTTCATCTATGTTTCTTAATTAATAGGTTATAGATTGGGATTTTACTTAAATATTTTGGGAAATAAATACTCCTATAGCTTGGTTTGATTCATCACAAAGTAACTCAAATATATGTTCTTAGTTTAGTATTTTCATTATCAGTGGGTTAAACAATTTCTATTTACGATCATCAAATTCATATATAAAATTATCATTAAAAACAAATTTATATTCATTTTAAATTATTCTTGAAAGAGGGATACAAATATTACTAATTTCATTGATGAATATTCTATAAAATCCCACATTCCCCAAAAATTATTTAATGTGACTCTCAAAGGTGGGATATGGAAAATAATTGATCACTTAAATTTTAGAGTTATCCACCTCAACTTATTTTTTTTGAAATTATATGACCTATAACTATTAAATTTTTTAACCATAAAGTGAAACTTTTCAATTTCCTAAAACAAATTTTTTTCTATGCATTTTTTCAAAACATTTTCTATATTCCCTAATAAATGATCAAAGGAGTTTCCAAAAATAGTAAATTCATCAAGAAATGCCTCTAGGAAGTCTTCAATGTTATTTGAGAAAATTTTGTCTATACACCTAAAAATTTTACCAATGAAATTGCATAATATAAATGGTATCCTTTTGTAAGAAAATTTCCCTAAAGGATAGGTGAATGTTGTCATCTATTGGCCTACTAGGAAAATTGGCACCCAAAAATAACTAGAAAATCCTTTTAAAAAAGCAATAATGTGTCCTACCTTCTAGCCTTTATATTATTTGATCAATGAAGTGGATTTGGAAATGATCTTTTCATGTGACTTGGTTCATCTTTAAATAATCAATGAATACCCTCCAATTGTTTTGGACTCTCGCTGGAATTAATTCATTATTCTAATTTCCATAACGTTCAAGCTAATTTTCTTAGGAACCACATGGATGGGGTTGACCTATTAAGAGTCAAAAATGGTGTAAATGATGTAGAACAGTAATATTTTTTCAATTTAGTTTTTTAACAACCTCCATGATGGTGAGGTTTAATCTTCTTTGGGGATACCTAACAGGTTTGGAGTCCTCTTAAAGAAAGATTATAAGGGAATATACAATGGATTTGATTATAGTTATATCTCTTAGGATTCACCCTATATATTGGGTATTTATCTTTAAAAGGTTTATTAGAGTTGTTTATTGGGTCTTGGATTCATTATTGTCAATGACCACTAGCTACTTTTCTCCCTCCATAAGATATACATATTTTAAGCCACATCAGAGGGGTTTTAAATCAAGATTTGGGATTTGTTATATGAATGATAATGAATTAAAAATTTCCACTTAAAAATAATGAATTTACTTGGAAAAGGGTATCATATTAGTTTCTTCATGAAAATTATCAAATAATTTAGAGGTTATTTATTTTGGAGTTTTAAAGTCATGATTTTTAGATTTTTGAGTACTATCTTCTTCCATGGTGTTTCAAATATCAAGGTGATCTACTAAGACTAAGAATTATTGAAGCATACAAGAATTTTTGATGGTTTGAATACCTTATTAGTGGAAAATATCAGAGTGAATGGTAGTTTTAAGGGTTCCTTTTGGAGTTAAGAACATTTATGTTCAATTTTTTGTCTCCCAATTCCATAGTGAGGGTTCATTAATAAACATTGATGTTTATTTTAGATATCATTAGGAATGGTATTCCCAAAATAATGTGTAAATTCCATTGTAAATTATCTTATTCCATGGTTATGATGTAATAATATACTATAAAAATAAATCCTTCAACTCCTACTAGCACATCCTCCACAACTCCAGCTGAAAAAACAGTGGATCGAGTTTCTAGTTGGACAACTACTCTTTTGGGATTTAGTTCACATATTTTTATTGATAAAAAGATAGGGTTATACATGAAATTAATGGAATATCCATGATCACACAAATCAACATAAAATTTTAAAGAATTCATAGAGAAAGAAATAGAAAATTGCAATGGATCTTGATATTTATTGGGAAGTGGTGGTATGAACATGGTTGAGGCACTCATTCCAAAGATGAATCTTTCAACCCCATCAAGACACTTTCTCTTATAGGAAGTATCTTTGATTAATATAAATTTTTTATTTTTCATATTTCCTATAGAATTTTAATATTAATTTCAACTTTTTGGAAGGTATCTTGGATTTCTCTTTGAATAGTATCTTCTTCAATCTTTGTTGGTCATGTTAATGAAGATAGGAATGGTGACTTGTTTTATTTATTCTCCCTTTGGTTCCTTCTTAAATATTTTTCTAGAATAAATTTTGGGTATATGTGTTTAGATTTATAATTTTCCATAGAATCATCAAAATTACTCAGTTCAGGTTGTGGAATCTCTTTCTTGCTTTGTGTTGTGATTGCACTTATATTTTCCTTAGTATTTGGAACTGTTTAGTCTTGAAGATTACCTTGATTGTTTTTCATAATTTCCATAAAACTTTAAAATTTATCTATGAATTTATCAATATTTTCTTCTAATACTACAAATTTAGTCTCCACATACTCCTATCTAGCTATGGGTGCACTGGTAGAAGGATTATAATAAGTCTTTTATTGGAAAAGTTGTGGTTGGTAGGATTGTTGTTATAGCAAGTGATGTTCTCCTAATTGTTTGAATTATGGAGGGTTCAGATATTTCTAATGGAAAGGCGGATGATTGAAAAAATGGGGTATATCCTATTTCTGTTATCCTTAAAACCCTTCTTCAGATTTCCCTTATCTTCATTGTTGATTTGGTTGAAATTGCCTTGGCTTGAATGCAACTGTGCAACTCTTTGTACCCCGTATCTCAGTACATTGATCAGTGTAATGATTAGGTGATGAGAATAATCCTCAAACATAAGTTGGGGTTAGTATTTTACTCGCTTTATTCATATAAAAAATCATACATAAATGGTAAATTCATCATGTTTTGTTATATTTATAGGTTATGAATCAGAATCTTGTACCTCGTATATTCCTCTAGTCCCTATACCTCTAGTTTTAAACTACTGTGTGTGCAGAGAAATATATTCAATTAGTCCTCTAGAATCTTTTTGTGATTTTTCAATCAAGGATGCTCCAAATGTGGCATCCATAATATTTTGATCATTATTGAGAAGGACTTGGTAGAATAACACTATGAATTGATGATCCATGATTTCCCTGATATGGGAAGTTAGCATAGATTTTCATGAACCATTTCTAGTACTTGTAGAGTGTCTTTTTTTGATTTCCACATGTCATGAATCTTCTTTAGGTGCTCCTATCAGCCAAAAACTTTTGATAGTGAAGTTGAATACTTGAATGTTATGATTTTTTTATCTTTACCTACAAGACCATGGAATTTAGGTAGTACAAGAATTATGTTGACACAAAATTCAATGTCATTTTGTTGCGCCAATATTGTTATCATATTTTATTGGTTGGAAAATTTGGTGGAATAAAGGTCCCATAAATTCTATTGTGGATTCATTTCTATGTTGGGTTGCTCAGATTGAAAACTTTATGTTCCAATTCAGTCTTCTAAATTGATTTCATAAAAATTATTTTCAAGGTTCAGAATGCTAATCCTAGTTAGCATAGTTATTTCTATCTCAATGTAAAAAAAATAGTTCTTAATTGGAGGTCCTAGTCATGAAAATATTTAATGTCAAATTAACACTTATTCCACAGAAACAAAACCAGTTTTTATGCATTCTGATCATGGAACATGGAAAAAAGAAAATTATTTTACTAGTACAAAACAGTGGTAGAATAGGGGTATAATATTAGTAGTATCCAAAATTCTTCTCTAGAGAGTAGTGTTTTAATATAGTTTTCATGTAGAAAAAGTAAATAAAAGAATAAGATTTAAAATATGAGAATGAAAAGTAACATGGAGTTTTAAAATTCAAATGAGAGACAAGTGATTGGATTTAGGTTAGGTTTTCCCCTTTTTTAATGTAATAATGTTTTTTTAATAAAAATGAATCTCTACTATCAAAATGATTAAATGAATGGAGTAACAATTGTTTCTATTTTATTCACTTATTATTAAGATTTATAAATGTATGAAATTCATTTTTTTCCTTTATAAATTATTTAATAAATATGAAATATGTTAATGACATTCCCCAAATATTTATATCAGTTCATTGTTCCTTCAAAATGTGTTTAGAAACCACTAAAACACGTATCAACTGGATTTTAGATCAACTAGTCAGTATGATCCAAAACCAAGTAGGGAGAATAAAACATTTAATCAAATAAATTCAAAATATCATAATTAAATAAAAAACGTGTATTTAATTTAAATTCTAAAATTGTAAAATTGAAAACCATTAACTACATAAGAAACAAATTTTTTTATTTTGATTACAATTAGAAACTCAAGAATCACAAAGGTGTCCCCTTCCCTTTATCCAACCACAAGGGCTTATACCCCTCCATTAAATGAGGGATCATTGAAGAATAATGTGTAGAATATGTTATAGAGATAGATAAAAATATGAAGGAAAACAAGAGAATGAAGAAATTAAAAGAGGCAGCAGCCCAAGACTCTCCTCTTCACCAGGGGGTGTGGTCAAACTTCCTATGCATATGGGTGTTACCCATCCTTTTATATGAACAAGGAATGAATTGGATTCTAGTTTCTCTAAATCTTGAGGGAAATTTACATTTATCTCTTCATTCAAAACCCCCTGGATACCCACTGTAGTTTTTTTAAACACTCAACTATTTTGGGTGTTTGAGTTATTCTGAGAATGGACAGAGATCCACATGGGGAAGTGGACTTTGTTGTCATTATAGAGGCATGGAGGAGTTCAATATTCATGGAAAAGGTGTTCCATGGGCTTGCATGGTGACTAGAAGATGTGGTAGTATCAAATGAGAGTAGTGTATAGAACTGGTGATGGTGAAGGTAGCATCCTTCATTAGGACTTCAATATGGTTGTATGAATCCTTTTATGGAATCGGGGTGATCTTTTGAGGGTCAATAGATCATTAATGGTGGTGGTATTGTAGTGTATAGCACTAGTATGTAGCAGAGAAGGCAACAAAGGTCTCCTCTTCTCCTCCTACCTTCAAAGTGTCTAGAACGAACTTGATTTGGTTAGAAGACTGTACAGAGGAGATCATTGGTGGTAGAAGGATTTGGTGGTGGAATTAGAGCTCATGCTCATGCTTATCTAGTGGCTTCAATAGTGGTTATTGGAGCATATTGGAAGTGTTTGGTGGTCTCTGAGGGCAGATAGTGGTGAATAATGGGGGTGTGGGTGTCTGAGTGTGAGGCGGGAAAAGCGGGAGTGAAACACCACTATTATTTTTTTGTTAAAATACACTTATTTTTTACCCAACGTTGAAATATAACTATGGTGTATACACCCTTACAATACAAGCTGTAGGATTAACATATCAGAAAAGTATGTTGTGAGATAGAGGACTCCTGCTGCTTTCACGGACCGCACCATCCCAATGAGATGCTATAACATCCCATGATTTTACAGTACATTTCCTATTAAATAAATTTGATAGCTTACATTGTGCACAAAAATATTTTATATAGTAAAAATCATATAAAATCATATAGAGAGAAAAAAACAAACTTTATAAATAAAGAATTCATGAAATAATAGGATTTTTCTTGAAATTAAGGAACATATATCAATGAAATAGTAACTTGACCTTTGGAATAGTAATATCACCCTTGTGAATAGTAACTCATCCAATAGAATATTAACCTCACCTATAAAATTATAAATAAAATTTTGGAATATTATAAATTAATATATGATATAATTATATCATAGAATAAGTAAATAAATATTTTTAAAATGATAAATTAAGTGTTGGAATTTTTATAAAACATAAATATTTATTTACAATTTGATAATTAATATAACGGTTTAGAAGAAAATTTATTTTCATAAAATATAATAATAGAAAAATATTTCTTTTCTTAATATTATAATAAAATTTTATGAGACCTTAATTAAGTTTTCAAAGTGTTATAAAATGAGTTATAATTTTAAAATTTGTATTTTTGAAGTAAATGATGATTTTAGTTATAAATTAAATTTCCAAGTTTAGAAATTTATTTTCATAAAATAGAGTTAATTTTTTAATTCTATACATCAAAAAATGTTTAGGGTTAATTTTTGGGTTTTTTCTAAAAAACTTTAATATTTAGTGAATCGTGAAATACAATAATTTAAGGTATAAGATAAATACATGAATTATTGATTCATAAATGATGTATGGATGATGTAAGACCACAATATAGAACTCTAGTTCATTATTTTAATAAATTTTGTGGTTATTCTCAAACTATTAATAGTCTCGAGGAAAAATAATAAACTAATGAATAAAATAATGATAAAACAGTCCTCTTCTCCACTATAAATACCACCCCTTTCCATCTATTTTCCTCACACCTCTTAAGACTTTAATATTGACCAATTTCTACCCAAAACCCTTCCCAAGTATCTTCCCCACATCCAATATCCTTTTTCCTCACCAAAATACCAATCTCAATCCCCTTAAGGAGGTTCTCGAGAAGAATAAATTCAATAGGTAGAATCCTATTTTGTTTTCCTTTATTGTATTTTCAATTTCTTTTTTGGTCTTATCCTTCCCTAACCTCATCTATAAAAACATTAATTATAATTCTAGTATATTTTATATACTTTAATTTTATTTTGTTATTGTAAAATCTATCATGAATCCCCTCCTCCTCTTCCTTTTATTCTAAAAAATGAAACTATTGTCCATGATGTGCCGATTTACTGCCATCGTGGATGATTCATTTTCATTTTCCATTACCTCCTTCAAGGCTGGCCATAAAACCATTAACAAAATGTTAATTAATAAAACAAAACTAGTTCGTCACAATAATAAATTCACCAAAATAAACTAACGTTCATCACTAACATTTTATCTAATGAATCTTCCCCATATATGAAAAAATTATATATAATAATATTTAATATTCTGGAAGTTTATTAATAACATATAATTTCAATTTTGGATAATTAATCCCATTTTTAAATGAACATCCATACATGCCTATAAGTTAACCAATCATGAAAATTAAGGAAACGAACACTCCTAAATGACGAAAATGAATCATATAACTCTTAAAAAAATTCCAAAAATAGTCTTCATAAAACATTAATAAGTCAAAAACATGTTTAATAGGTTCTAATTTAAATAATTAATTAATCTATTTTCATTATCCAAGACATTAAGGGAATGTGCAGAATAATTTCGAACATAAGGTAAGGGATTCTCCCTGTATCTCTATTTTTCATTCGGGTTACACTTTCCATCTCATTAACCCAATGTAATTATTTTTTATTTTTATATAAATATTATAAATTATATTTATATGTTCCCAACTCATGTATCTAGATCAGTTCATATTTTTTGATGTGTAAATACATGTTTTATAAGGTTCACTTTTCAATTACTCTAGATGATAAATCTTGATTGAAGGGAACTTTCCAATTTCATACCCATTTTTATGCACTCCCCATAATCTATTTTAATCCACCCATATATTTCTAAAAACACTATTCTTATCATGTAAAACTATATTTTTTCATTTCTGTTTTTATACAAATAATTATTCCTTTTCTCACTTTAGAGACACTTTCATATTTTCCCCTTAAACCGCACTAAAGAGGCTCATTTATAAAGTTTCTTAAACACTCATCTTACATATTTTCACTCCAGTTGGACTTTATTTATAATTATATATTCATATTTTCTATATGAATTTCCAAGTATTATTTAAATACATTATTTCTTGGACTTTATTATGACATTCCCTTTGATTATGCCTTGTTCGCCACTTATTCCTTATCTGTGGTGTATGTATACTTCTGTTTTATTTATGATCGTAATTCAATGAAAATTTAATTTGATATCCAAATTTATTGGATATGATTTTTTTATTAGTTGTATAACATTTTTATATATGGTATTCTCTTTAAATGTTGGTATTTAATTGAATCTATATATTAAGAATTATTTATACTTGCAGTAGCGGGTGGGTCCCGGTTATAGATAGCTCATCGATGCACCAACAGGTCTCATGAGACAATATAGTTAGAGACATACCCATTGTATTTGTTTCCAAATAGATTCATATAGGTTTTTACCCATAGAATTAAACCTTCTTGATGGTATAATGGTTCGTGTTCTAGATGCATGATGTCCAATAAATAATCATTTTCTTCATTTAATATTCAGTTATTACATTCTATTTGGTTTTCATTATGAAAAAAATCTATGGATGAATTTTCATTCTTAGTGTACTGATGGCATGCCTTTTTTAGATTATTTACCTTTAAATAATGTCTCTTTCTTATTGAATTTTATCCTTTTATTATTGTCTCATACAACCCTTACTGAGTGTTTTCACTCGCCCTTTTAATTTTTTCCTTCCCTAGGTTGTGAATGTCAAATCATTAAATAAGTGATGAGGAGTAGTTTATTATATTTTTTTATTCTAGGTTTAATTACCAATGTAATAGGGGGCTATTTATGTATCTAGTTATTAAATACTACTAAATTGATTAATGATTAGAGATTTTATCTCTTGTATCTATAACACTATAATAAAATGACCACCGCCTCTAGGAAACTAGGGTTGTGGTTGTTACTGTTAGTATTAGAGAAAGTTTAGTAGAAACACTAGGAACTAGATGTTAAATAAAAATGATTATTATAATAGATACTTATAGTGAATTTTTGGCTCAATACTCATGATGATTAAGATCTAACATAGTTTGTGCCATTATTTAGTGATGAATCTTAGTGGAAGGAAAGGAATCAATATCCGCAGACAATTTAGGGATTTCCCTACTAAGCAAGACAACACAGTTAGTGTTGGATCTTAACAGGTCATGTCCCTATTAGGAAATCTTACATAGGTTATGAATAATGACAATACTACAATTATGTTTGATCATTTCACATGGAAAAAAGCCCCCATCTTTTTGTGGGACTACAAATATAGTTGAGCAGTGGATCAAGTCCCTTGAAAATATATTTATGGCATTGGAATACAATGAAAATGAAAATGTTGTACTAGCAGTATATTTTCTCAAAGGAGATGCTGATCAATAGTAGTCTTTGATCTAGAATAATATGTAGTAAGTTAAAATAGAAGACATGGAATGGATAAATTTTAAAGAAACATTCTCCAAAAAATATTTCCCATGTGAGCAACGAACTGAAATGAAGAGAAAATTCCTTAGCTGAAAGCAAAGAAAAGAACAGAGTGTTTTAGAGTATGAGGATACCTTCAAAATTCTATCCATGTATGATATTGATTACATATGTGACTCAAAATAAAAGATTGATAATTTCTTTGAAGGTCTTAAGACAAGTATTCGAAGGTCACTAGATTCTCAAATATTTTCATCATATAATGAAGTGGTATTATGTGACATCAAAACAGAGATGGAATTTTCTAGATCCTATATGTTCAAGGGAAATAAAGAGAACAATAGTTCTTATAATAACCATATAAAATTTCAATAATTAATTAACAATAAGGTAATGAAGAAATTTCCATTATGCAGAAATTGTGGAAAGAATCATACTGGTAAATGGTTGAAATACATGGGAGTTTACTATAAGTGTGGAGAAAAGGGACATAAAGATAATGATTGGAAGGGGAATAAAAAATCAATGATTTTTAATGCTTTAATTGTAATTAAATGGGGATTTATTCAAATTAATGTACCAAGCATCAAGGTAATATACCATAGAAGAGGCCAAGGGGAGAGGATCAAGTTTATGTGATCACTACATCTAAAGTGGAAGTACATAATGATGTGGTGGTAGGTGCATTAATCATATCTTCAAATATATTCAATGCTTTATTTGATTCTGGATCATCACACTGTTTTATATCTACCAAATTTTTCAAGAAAATTAGACATTTTCCTTTTGATCTAATAAGGTATTTATTAGTCAAAACCCCTACGAGAAGTCTAATTACAACAAAAATGTGTCGGGAAGTTCCCATTATGGAATATAAACATGCTTTAATTGCTGAATCTATTATAATACCTATGGTTAATTTTGATCTAATCCTTGGAATGGACTAGCTTTCAAAATATGACTTGAGAATTTATTTCAATAAGAAGTAAATTACGATTTGTGAGGAAGATGTATAATCCATTATCTTTAGAATAGAAAATTCATCATCTGATTCTTATCTAGATCCACCCCCAGTAGCTATACTGAATGAAGTTCTTTTGAAGGAAAATAAAACATCTATAGATGAGGAAATTCATCATGAAATTGAGGATGTACCCATTATATAGGAATAAATTGATGTATTTCTTGAGGAATTACCTGGGCACTCCCAGATCATGAAGTTAAATTTACCATTGATCTACCCTAATACAAGACCAATATCAAAGACTCCCTATAGAATGGAAAATATGGAATTAGTGTATCTAAATAAAAAACTAGAGGATTTGTGTAATAAGATATTTATTTTCCCTATTGTTTCTCCATGGGAATCCTCTGCTCTCTTTATTAAGAATAAATATAGATCCTTGAGGCTATATCTTAAATATAGAGAAATTAATTCTATTATAATAGATAAAAAGTATCCTCTTCCTCATATTGATGATTTATTAGATCAACTTTATGGAGATCAATATATCTCAAAGATTGACCTTCATTCTGGGTATCATCAGTTTTAATTAAATAAGGAAGACATTCTGAAGACAGATTTTTGAATAAGGTTTAGACATTACGAATTCATAATAATGTTATTTGAACTTACTAATTAACCTTTTATTTTCATGGTTTTAATAAATAGATTATTCAAGTAATATCTTAATAATTTTTTCGGTATTCATTGATGATATTTTGGTATATTATAAAATGTATGAATACAATGAGAATCACTTACGGAACATTCTTGAGACTCTTAGAAGGAAACAATTATATGGTAAATTTAGAAAGTTTAAATTTTGGTTTTAGGTAAATTTTTTCTTTAACATATTCCTTCCAAGTATGGAATCCCAGTTGATATTTTGAAGAAAAATCTAATGCAAGAATAGGCTACACCAATGAACATAACCCAGGTATGTAGTTTTATTGGTTTAACAGGTTACTATCACTGTTTGATTTATAATTTTTCTAAATTTTCTAACCCATTAACCAAGCTCAAATATAAAGGGGTTAAGTTAGTGTAGATAAAATAATGTTCATAATGTTTAAATTAATTGACGAAAATATTATCTAATTCCCCTATTTTTACTCCACCATCAATTAATGATGGGTTTTTTATATACAACGATGCATTGAAGAATGAACTAGGTTGTTTCCTTATGAAAAATGATAAATTTATTTTATATGAATCAAGTAATTTGAATAATCATGACCAAATTTATTGAACTCATGATCTTGAGTTAAAAAGACGTAATATTTCCTCTGAAGATATGGAGAAATTATCTCTATGGTGAAATATGTGAGATATATACAAATCATAGGAATTTGAAATACATCTTTACACAGAATGGAATAAACATGCGACAAAGACTATGGCTTGAATTACTGAAATATTATTATTTCTCAATACACTACCATCTAAGAAAATATAATAAGGTATCAGATGCACTAAGATGGAAATATCAGGGAATTCTAACCCAAATGAGGATTGAGAAAGATCCTATGTCTAGGTATCTAGTCAATATGGATACGAGAATTGTTAAAGAAGAGGAAAATAACTCCCTTTTTAAATGATTGTTAAACCATATTTACAAGATAAGATAAAATTATCTCAATCAGATGATGATAATTTTTAAAAGAAAATTAAAGCCATTAAGGGTGGAAGATTGGAACACTTCGTGTATGAGGATGGAACTCTAAAATTTGGAAATAGGTTGTGTGTTCCATTAATACCAGAGATAAAAAGGGAACTATTAGATTATTCTCATAGTTAAAACTTCTCTATACACCCTGTTAGTACTAAGATGTATAGTGATATGAAGAAATATTTTTTTTGGGACAATATGAGACAAGAAATTGTTGACTTTGTGTCAAGATACCCAGTTTTTCAATATACAAAGGATGAGAGAAAAAATCCTAGAGGATTCATGCAACCTCTATATATTACTAGGTGTAATTTGGATGAAATTACTATGGATGTAATCATTGTATTACCAAATAATCCAATTAAGAATGACGTGATATGGGTAATTTTTGATCGACTTACCAAAACTGCACATTTCCATTCTATAAAGGATGATTTTCCACTAGTGTGCCTTGCAAGACTCTATATTAATGAAGTTATAATATTTCATGGTGAACCTATATAGATTATGTATAATATAGATCTCTATTTCACATCAAAATTAAAGAATATTCTTAAGAAGTATTTGGATACTGAGCTTAATTTGAGTACAACTTATGATCCTCAAATCAAAAGACAGTCTCAAAGGACTATTAGAATATTGTAATACATGTTCATATCATGCTCACATTAATTTAAATGAATGTGGGATAAATATTTACCTTTGGTGTAATTTTCATACAATAATAGTTTCCACTCTTATTCCCTAGATACTATTTAGGGAGTTTGATTCCAATTAGCTCAAACAATTCTTCAATAGAAATTTTATATCTTTTGCTGTTTGAACTATATTAATGTGAGGGTTATCAATTTCCCCTCAAAAGTGTTTGAAAATAAAAAAATATTATATTAGAGGATAGTTTCCGTTCCAATATTCAACAGGATCTATATGAAGAATTATATGGTAGGAAATGTCAAACTTTAACTTTTTGGGAGAAATTTGTGAGAGGAAACTTATAGGACTAGAACTTATTGAAGAGAAAACAAAAAAGGTATGGACTATTTGGGATCATATGAAAGAGGTTCAGTGTATATAAATGATTTATGCAGAAAATGGATAAAGGATTATAATTTAAAGTGGGTGATAATGTCTTTATGAAAGTATCTCCATGGAAGGGTTTCATAAGGGTTGGTAAGAAAGGGAAACTAAGCCTCGTGTAAATTAGACCTTTTGAAATTCTAGAAATAATTAGAGCTATAGAGTAATGTTTATAAATGACACCAAATCTCTCCAAAGTTCATGATGTTTTCAACATATCATTGTTAAGGAATTACATTCCATACCCAATTCATGTACATAACTTTTAATAAATACAAATGAAACTTGATTTCTCTTACTACAAAGAGACTATTGAAATTATTAACACAAGATAAAATGTATTGAGAAATAGGATGAATAAACTGGTAAAGTTTCTTTAGATAAATCATAAAATTGAAGAATAAACGTGGTAACCTGGGGATTTTATGAATAAGAACCACCCACATATGTTTAGTGGTAAAAATTCATGAAAAAAATTGGGGAAAAAATTTCTAAAGGAGGGAAGATTATAATACCTGAAGATTTTATGGTATGTGTACTCTTAAATAAATTTAATATCTTAAATTTCATGAAAAATTATTTCATATAGTATAAATAATATAAAATCACACAGAGAACACAAAAAAATATTTATAAATGAAAAATGAATGAAATAATAGGCTTTTCTAGGAATTAAAGAATATATATCAATGAAATAGTAACTTGAGTTTTGGAATAGTAATTTGACCTTTAGGAATACTAATTCATCCAATATAATAGTAACCTAAACTATTAAAGTATAAATAAAATTTATGAATCTTATAAAGGAAAATATGATATAATTATATTAAAGTATGAGTAGATAAATATTTTGAAAATGATAAATTAAGTTTTAGTATTTTTATAAAATTTAAATGTTTATTTATAATTTTTTAATTAATATAATGATATAAAAGAAAATTTATTTTCATAAAAATGAATCATAAATTATTATTTTTTTGTCTTAGGATTATAAGATAATTGTATGAGACCTTAATTATTTTTCAAAGTGTTATAAAATCAGTTATAATTTTAAAATTGGTATTTTCCAAGTAAATAATGATTTTAATTAAAAACTAAACTTCCCATATTTAGAAAAAAAATTATAAATTTTAATTAATTTTTAATTATAAAAATTGAAAAATATTTACATTTAAGTTATGGTATTTTTCTAAAATAATTTAATTTTTGGTGAATAGTGAAATACGGTAATTTATGGTATAAGCTAAATACATGAATTATTGAGTCATAGATGATGTATGGTTGATTTAAGCCCATAATATTTTATGATCTTTAATTATTTTAGTATATTTAGTGATAATGCTAAAAATATTCACAGTCTTGAGGAAAAATAATACACGAATGAATAAAATAATGAGAAAACACCTCTCTCCTCCACTATATATATAATCCCTCACCACCCCTTCTCTTCACACCGCTTAAGCCTTGAATCTTGTTCAATTACTACCAAATATTCTTCCCAAGTCTCTTACCCATGTCTATTATTCATTGGTCTCACCAAAATACCAATCCAAATCCCCTTAAAAAGGTTCTCAATGAGGAGAAATTCAAGAGGTAAAATCCTATTTCAGTTTACTTTATTTTCTTTTCAATTTCCTTTATTTTCTTATCCTTATCTCAACTCCTCCATCAAAACATCCATGATAACTCCAGTATATTATAAATACTATAATTTTATTTTTTAAATGGAAAATCTATCAATAATCCCCTTCACCTCTTCCTTCTATTCTAAAAATTAAAACATCGTATGTGATGTGTCGATTTACCACCATCATGGAAGATATATTTTCATTTTCCATTACCTCCTTCAATGATGGACATAAAACCAGTATTTTTGTTAAATAAGATTCCATTATACATGTTATAAGTCATATAATTTTCTAGAACTAGTATATATTCATAATATTAACTAATAAAACTAAACTAGTCTGTGATAATAAAAAATTCACCAAAATTAACTAACGTTCATCATTAACGTTTTATCTAATTAATTGTCCTCATATATGAAAAAATGATATATAATACCATTTAATATTCTATAAGTTCATTAATAACATATAATTTCAATTCTTTAGAATTAATCCCATTTTTACATGAGCTTCCATACATATATACAAGTGAACCAATCCTGATAACCAAGGAAATGAACACTATCAAATGATGAAAATGAATCTTATAACTCATGAAAAAGCCTATTAATGAACTTATAAAATTATAACAAATCAAATATATGTTTAATAGGTTATTAATTAAATTATTAATGAATCTAATTTCTTTATGCAGTACATTATGTGAAAGTATAGAACACTTTCAGACATAAGGTAAGGAATTCTCCCTGAATCTCTATTTTTCATTCGGGTTATGCTTTCCCTCTATTTACCCAAATTTAATTCTTATTTATTTTAAAAAAATATTTTAAATTTTATTATATTATACCAACTCATGTATCCGTATCAGTTCATATTTCTTTGATGGGGAAATACATGCTTTATAAGGTTCTCTTTTCAATTGCTCCCTATAAGAAAGCCTGATTTAAGGGAACTTTCAAATTTCATACCCATTTTTACATACACTCCATAATCTATTTTAATCCAAAAATATTTTTCTAGAATCACTCATCTTAACAATAAAAACTATATTTTTTATTTATGGTTTTATACAAAAAATTATGACTTTTTTTCTTTAGATAATATTTTATATTTTCCCCTTAAACCGCACTAAAGAGCCTCATTTCTAAAGTTTCTTAAATACTCATTTTACATTTTTTCACTCGAGTTAGACATAATTTATCATTATTTATGCCTATTTTCCACATTAATGACCAATTATGATTTAAATACATTCTTTTATGGACTCTATTATGATATTCCTTTTGATTATGCCATATTCACCACATATTCCTTGTTTGTGGTGTATGTATACTTGGGTATTATTTATGATCATCATTCATTGAAAATTTCATTAAATATCTATATTTATTGGATATGATTATTTTATTATCCACATACCATTTTTACATATGGTTTTTCTTTGAATATTTTTATTGAATTAAATCTAAGTATGGAGAATTCTTTGGACTTGCAGTGATGGGTGGGGTCCGGTTATAGATAGCTCATCAATGAAACGACAGGTCTCTTGAGACAAAAAATTTAGCGATGAACCATTTTTTTTGTTTCCAAATAGAATCATATGTGGTTTTACACACAAATTTAAACCATATTAATGGTATAATGGTTTATGTTCCAGATACATGACATCTAACAAATAAGCATTTTCTTCATTTAGTATTTAGCTATTACTTTTTATGAGGTTTTCATTATGAAAAAAATATATGGATACATTTTCATTATTAGTGTATTGATGGCATGTGTTTTTCATATTATTTAACTTTTCATAATGTTTATTCCTTATTGAATTTTCTCATTTATTATTTTCTCATATAATCTTTAATGATCATTTGAGATCACCCTTTTATTTGTTTTCCTTCCCAAGGTTGTGAAGATTAAATATTTGAATAAGTGACAAGAAGTAGTTTATTTTATTTTATCATGTTCTAGGTTTAATTAACAATATAATAATGGAACCATGTATATATATAGTTCTTCAATACTACAAAATCGATCAATCTATAGTGTTGTGATCTCTTGTATCTATGCCATTATAAAAAAATGACCACTAACTTTGGGAAACTGGGGTTAGGGTTGTTATATCTGCCCCACCCACAGTCGTGCATGCTTGACAACCGCATGCCCAGGAGATGATGGGATTTATTCCACACTTAATTCCAACGGGTTTTGGCACCCACAAGACACCACACAGGCTTGATACCCTTATGCTCCCCCAGCCTAGGCTATCCCTCTTATGGCCTTGCATGGTCAGCTATCCCCTTAGGCTGGATATATGAAATTATTTCCTATGGTTGAGACATGACATGGGCTTAGCACCTATTTTTTGTAAATTTCCCACATGAAAAATCATTTAAATAATAATTTAAAACAAATATTTTATTATAATTAATACTACACTTGAAGTTCACAACAAAATAATTCATTTTCATTCCATTTCAACTCTACATTTACTATTTACTTTTTTTTCTAATAAGGCATTGAAATATAAGGGTATTATCATATAAAACAATTCAGAAATAATAAAAAATTGTTTAAAAATATATACCAAATATTACTCTGTCAAACATTAATGGATATTATCTAGATTTCATTAATGAATTTTCAAAATCTATTTTTTGGGAAATAAGTGATAAATATGACATTAATAAGAATAGATTAAATTTCATAATTTTTAAATCTCAATATTAATATGAAACATTTATTAATAACCTTTATATAATAATTCTAAATAGGATCCTAATCTCTCAAAAAATCCCAATATAAAATAATTTAAATTTTCAAATATAGAATTTTTCTATCTATGTTTGAAAATAATTGACTCAAACTATGGATATAAGGGAAGAAATATTGGGTGTATTCCATCATTAATTTAAAATTTTATTTGTATCTTTTTTAGATAAATTCTACAAAGTTATTACATTATGAGTGGAAATCAGGTTTTTTTAAAAAGATTTAGTTTTATTAAAATGTATGTTTTTATTTTTTTATTTATGACATCTCTCACAACTTATTTGATTAACTGTAGAAATTTTATAGTGGTTATAAAAGTGATAACACAAACTTTATTTTTATAGAACATTATGTATATATACTATTATAGTCTTTAAAAATTTATCAAAACAACTTTAAATGCTTTAACTGATGATGAATAACAATGATTGAAACTTTTTTACTATAAAACTTGTGATTATTGGCTTTAGAAAATAATTTCTTTATAAATTTTATATATTAAAACTACTTTTTACTTTTATTTATAATTAATGTTAATCATATAGATTTAATTCATTGTACAATTTTTCAAGAAATTAATTGATGTAGCCATTATGAACTTAAATGATTTAAATAAGGGGGATGCAATATCTTGAACAAACTAACATTGGAAGGAAAAGAAAATTTTCATCGAGGGAATGGTCTTACTATAAATTCATTTTACTCTTATATTATATAAATTTTATTTGTAGTGTTTACTTGAAAAATAATTTTTAAATAATGCATTTTCACTTGGACACAATACAATTTTATGTGTGGGTGAGGGATTCTTCTTCTATACCACCCGATTTTTTTACAACTCAAATTTCATTGATAATATTTTTCAAAATTATGTGTTATCAAAGTTTTATATACAAATTATGAAATAATATATTATATAAAATGATTACTGAATTAGTTTTTGGGTAGTTAATTATTTTCTTTATATCCATGGATTTTACCAAGTATTTATATTGATGCATCGATATTTTAAAAATTTATTTTTTTAGAAAATATAGGAGAAATTTTTAATTTTTTTAATTAAATATAAGAGGATTTATGAGAATCATATTTTATAGTTATAAAATTTAATATTTTAATAATATTAAATTTCAATCCATGGTTTAACTATGTGTGAGAAAAACCGATTAAAAATATCTTTAAAAAACATAAATTAATTTTTTTATCTGATAGCTAAGGATAAGGAATAAATGAGTGTCCTTGATTCATATAATAATCCTTTATGAATTATAAGGTAATAGTTATTAATTATACATTTTTTTGAATTAGATAATGAGTGAATTTATTTAATGGTTGGATATGGATTATTTTATTATTCACTCTTATTTTCCCTTTTTTATACTTGGAAAACTCTAAGAAAAAAATATAAAGCGGGGGGTGACTTATCCCACTTATTGTTATATGCCCTAGGAGAGTCGAAAAGAAATAAAATATGTAAAAATTAATGAATAGTATTTAATTATTATTTCTCATCTCAACATTAATAATAGTTTTAAACTAGAAAAAGGTTAATTAAAATATTTTATCTTGATATTATGGTAAAATATTTTTATTATTGAATTTTATTCTATATATTCATCATTTAATAATTACCCAACTATATTCAAGTAACATTCAATACTTTAAATTAAAAAATTCTTGAAAAAAATGATTAATTATTTACTTAATAAGAATATATTATTTATTTTTGATGATATTTTATATATATGCATTTAAAATATATACCACAAAACATTATGTCTTCCTTTTATCTATTTTGAAACTTAAATTTTTATTTTATTACATGATTTCTAATTTGATATAAAATTTATAATTTTCTCTTTTTTAGTGTAAAATACAGTATTTATGTGTTATTTAAATAAAAATATTATGTTTCAATGAATAACGTTCTATTCCAAAAAAAAGTAAAAAAAGGTAGGTTAAAATTATAAATCATTTTTTATCATAAAATCAAAATGATCTATGGTACCATTACCGATGTATTATGGGAATTAAAAAAATAAATATTATCTCTATAACTATAAAATATTCTATGGTTTATTTTAAAATGGTATATAGTTGAAAAAATAAATGTTCTAAATTCCAGATTGAATTTCATGGGGTCTATTAAAAATAAATATTTCATGCTAAAAATTAAATATTTATTCTAGGATTCTAAAGCTAATATTTTTTAGATGAAATAAAAATGTATCATTTTAATAGATATTTAATTTTTCTAAAAAAATTATAATATTATTTAGTCTTAAGAATAAATTCTATATATACAAATAAATAAATTATATAAAGAATAAATTTAAATATCTTGTGTTTTTATGGACATTAATTCTATTTCTTTAGTGAAAAAAATTAAGGGATTTATATTTTTTAAATTGAATAAGATTTTATGTCATGGATTGATGCTTGAATTATACATTTGGATATTCACATATTTAAAATTTTTAGTTTGGAATTTGATACAAATTTTCATTATAAATAATGTTGTTCTATGAAATTTTTAACAAAATATTCTTTCGTATAGAATTAATTCATCCAAAACATATAAATATTATGCTATCGATGTCTTATTTAGAGGTTTTTGAATTATTGTTTTTATTTTATAATAAATTATATGTCAATTTATATTCCATGGAAAATTTTCAATTTAAATATATTATATATGGTTTGGATTTGTTCTTTAGTTGGATTTTTTAAATGTTATTTAGTTTTTTTATTGGATATTTATTCAAGTATGGAGAAATTTTTCATCTATAATAATACATGAATAAATTTTCAATCATCCACATTTTATATAATGATTTTTTGTTAATGATTTGGGGTCTAATTGATCAGTGTTATAGGTATAGATTACCATTTTATCTCTTTGTATAAGTATAACATTTTTTTTTAAAAACTATTCAATTGGAATGTTTTAGAAATATATAGTTTTTTATTTATGAAATTAATCTATATCTATCAATTAAATACTCTATTAACTATAAACCATTACATAATCCACACCAATTTCCCAAAAAACCTAAATTTATATTTTTTATCCTTTGTAACCATCAAATAAATACTTTATTATATGAGATATTAAATATGAATTATTGAGAAATAATTATTTAATATCTTGGTTCAAAATTCATTTTTCTATTTTTCATAATTTTTATAGGGCTTTTAAGAAACATACAAGGTATTTGACGTAAAATAGATCAGGATCATGAAGAGATTTATTACAAAATTTTATCGTTTAAAACTCCCTAAAATAATTATAGATACTCAACATAATATGTATTATAAAAAAAACAAAGAGAAAGGAATTTTTTGTCATATGAGATTTTGTCCCAATAAAAAAGCTTCAAGAGGTGGGAGGGGATTAACCAATGTTTTTATATAACAATTTCTTCTTATGTAAAAAAATTATAGTTTAGATTTTAAATATTTTAAATGAATATGATTAAAAACAATAATATAAGTGGGTAAATACAAAGGATAAAAAATATATAACTTAGATAAATCATGTGAAGATAAATAGAACCAAAATATAAAGAAAAAAATATAATTGATGTGTTAATGTAATTGATTGTAATTTTTAAACTACTAAAAAAATATTAATGTATATTATTGTTCATATACTAAAAACTCTTCACTTTTGATCTAAATAGGTAGGAGGATTAATACCTAGATCTAAAGTATGCATATTTTCTATAATAAAAACCCCTTTGATCAAATAATTCGAAACACAATACCTATCCTAGTACTTCTTCAATGGAGTCAACAACACAAGTCATATCACCACATTTCTTCAAATAGAGTTTGGAAATAAAAAGGTATTGCCTAAGATATCCTCTTTGAACAGTATATAATAATCATTCAAGTCATTATACCTATGGATTATTTAGACATGTAATTTTATAATCATCAATTCCTATCCTTAAAATACTTCAAAAATAAGATATACAAAATCAAATTATTACAATAAGAAACCTAGTTATTTTCAATGAAAACCTCATAAGAATAAGTTCTATGATGAGGGTAAAAATCATTATCAAATAAAATCACTCAAACATTGAGTTAGTGTATGTGACACCTCAAAATTTTACTAAATAATTATCCTTAAATAATTCAATGTGTTTGATAGCTATCTCCACACACAACACCAAACAAAAATGAAACTGTGAGATTTTTAGGTTTTTAAAAACCAGATGTTAAACTAGAAGAAATAAATATTAATAACCAAATTGTTTAGTATTTATATAATAAACATTTATTATAAATTTAATATAAATTTAATTCAATTTTTATATTGAAAATGACTAATACGGTCATTTTACTCTTAGACATGTATTTTTTGAAATATTTACTTTTTCTGTGATATGAATATCTATTTCAAAAAACTGGTGATTAGAGATAATAAAGAATATTTTATTTGAATAATTTTTTAATACTAATTTATTTATGAAAATATTTTAAATATTAATGAGAATTGATAATATTATGAAAAAATCTATTTTATTAGAAAAATAGTTTTTCATTATATCTCATATATTTTTTAAAATTTCAAAATATAAATTATAGAATTATAATTTGAAAAAATTAACATTTTTTGGATTCATTTTGGTAATATTTAGTTAATATAATCATTGGGATTTTTCTGAAAAGATTTATTTTTTGTTGAATATTTTAAGATATTGGATTTACAAATAACGTGACTTTTATTTCATTATTAGAATATATGTGTAAAATAGAAATTAAAGAAATAATTTTCTAAATCCAAAAATATGTTTTTATATGAAGCTTTATAATTTTAAAAAACGTTGTTTTAATTTTCGAACCTATATTTGACATTTTAGATGTTAAGATATTTCCCAAAAAAATTGTCTTGATACATTTTACATTAATGTTTTTAAAATTAATTTTTATCACTTTTAGAAATTTAATATTATTAAATGTATTTAAAATTTTGAATCAATATGTCCAAATAATGTAATAAGGTCCATTTTAAATTTTTAAATAATGGATAAGTCACCATAGGTAAAAACTATTTACCATAATAAAATCCAAAATGGAAAACGTAATAATTTCATGGGTAAAGGGATTGAAAAATTATTAAAACGTATCTAGAATTACATGGTTGAGAGGTTCTTAACCTTATCTCAACCATAAAATAATTATTGTCTATTTTGCGATCCACTTGAGAGGTTTAACATATGTTACCTTTATATTATGTTGAAATATTTACAAAAAATGTCATTCTCACCACTTAAATAAGGGGCCTCTCACCACCCATTCAATACCACTCTAAAAATTCCATTTTCACAGGAAAAATATCCCTTTACCATTCTACAAGAACCTATTACACTATTTTATGAATCTATTTACAAGTTAATATCCTATTCTATCTATTTTCAAGGGGTCATTAAAAGAAATATGAAAGTTCTCTAAATGAGTAATCATATTTTACTAAATTTATTTATTTTATATTCTTATTTTAAAAATATAATTTTGAAATACATATATATTAAAATATTTATTGATTAAAAAATTAGTTTTATTATGCAATGGGAATAATAATTTATCACCTTTTCCCTTTTTTCCCTTAAGAAAGTAGGGAACACCAATCGTGTGTGTGTGTATGTGTGTGGACCACCACCACCGCCACAAAATATCATGTTTTTCCTTAAACTCCTTACTCTGATGGTACTAGTGTTTAAATTAATTAAAAATTAATATATTTATAATATATTTTATATTTTTAAATGATAAAACATTTCATACATTTTTTCGGTTAAATGGAAAACAAAATCGCCAACCATGTGTACGTGCGGACTAAAACCTCCATGGGATTATTGATTTCCATTTTATATGTTCATTACCACTATTCATAGATGTTTATAATAATTGGTTTCGTGGATAAATATTAATTTTATAATATAATTAATATTTTGTTATGAAAACTTATAAAACCTATTAATTATATTATCAATCTATGATCATCGTCAATTCAATCATTTAAAAGGAGTGTTTTAAGAGTAAAACATTATCTTATTTATAACTTATGAATTTATATAAATTATACCATTTTATAATTATTTTAAATTATAGTATATCTTTCAAATAAACACTAAATAATAATATTATTATTCTATTATAATGATATTACTGCTAAACCACCTCATAATCAGCTATTAATTATGGTAAGTTCATGTTTGGGTCAGTTTGATGACCATCTTAAACAATATGATGATTTTATATCATGGATGACTATGAGAACATGTTTAATATGATAATATGATATTAATATGTGAATAATGTTTTATTTATGGGGTTTAAGGATATATCAGCATTTAAATCATTAATTATGAAATCATCCTTCATTCAATAACAATCATATAAACATGCTCATTACTGAATTCAACCTCTTGGATTGTAACCAAAACTAAAATGAAATGAGAATATAGATTTCTAAACTATCATGGGATATCTATTATAGTACCTTATATTATCTATGTAATATTAAATTTAGGAAATTAATAAATACAAAAATTTCTTTTATGAAATAAGTTCAATGCAAAAAGGAATTTGAAAAAAAATAAAATAATAAATAATATATATATATAATGATTATAAATTGATGTCACTAGGAGTTTGAGAAAAAATTATAATGGGAGGGGTTTGATTCATTGGTGATATGTTACACTTTATTTTCACTTGAAATAAACCCATGAAACTTGTTACAGTTTTATCCTTTTCAACTTTATAATCTATATCACACTTTTTATGGAATGTTATGAAAGTAAAGTAGAGAACAAAAGATTTAAATTGTTTTCCACCAGGGTGGGTGAAAAAATAATTTCCTTAGATACTCCCATAAATACATTTTAATCCAATATAATAGAAAGAAAATAAAATCAATCCAACTCCCATTATACACCTATTATCTCCAGATAAAAATTATACTGACTTCTGTCAGTTGTAAAACCATTATTGTACAGTTGATCCAATAGAATAATGATAAACATTAAAAATATATCACAAAAAATTTCATCCATAAAAATTTCTATCTATAATTATATTTCTAGTAAGTATCTATCTGTTGTTATCTAACTTTTCCTAGTATAATTTCATACGATGTGCCTCACAACTCTATGCCTCAAAATGGTTCTTTGTCTGATGAACACAACACAACATCTCTAAAAAGTGCTTTATTTAACGACCCTCATCAATAAGCCTTTTATTTTGTGAATCTGATCATTTCACTTTTTTTGTAGTAGTTTATTCTTATTTATTGATGAGATCATTGGTAGGAAACTCACACTACTCTAAATACTCATCTATTCTACTTTTTTTAGTCATCTCTATCTGATACCATATTCGTAGCACCCCATATCTCTATTTTTGAATATTAATAGCGTTAGTTCATATTGTAATTACACACCACTATATAGGTATTGCTCTAGGATTAAAAAACGGGAACCAAAAATAGTTTCTTTTCTAACTAAAACTATAATTTTGAAACTCCTTCTCATTTGAGATTCACTAGTCACTTCTCGCTTATTCTAGAATATTATTAAAGCTTCATGAAAACTACAATGAAAAAAATATCTTTTAAATTCCATAAACTCAATGTTAAGGAACTTATTTAATATTATTTAACCTTTATAGATAAAAAAACACATAACAAACAACTTAGTATTATCATTATAATGGATTTAAAAAGTTTATCTAAGGTATATCTGACCTCTTTATGGTGACATATTTGACTGAGGGTTTCGTTAGAAAATGTTTTAATAGTGTACTTCATATTACTCTGACCGGTGATTCAATTCTTTATTATATTCATCAATTGATTTATTTAATTTGGTTAAATCTACAATTATTCATCCAATGATTCTAATATAAAACTTATAACTAATGGTATACCTATGAAAGATGACTTGGTAATTCAATGTATAGTCACCTATCCTCTATTTCAAACATCACACTTGGTTTTAAAATCATTATATAATGATTTCATGGATTTTTTTTATCTGATGACGTTGATTTTTTTTATGATTCTCATCCTTTTATTGGAAATTTTACTAATGAAATCTAAAAAAACTCATTCTGATGACTTAAAGGATAATTCTACTTTATCAAACATTTTACTACATAACACCAATTTTTATGATGATCTTATACTTATATTTATAATGATATTTTGAGGATCTAAACAAACTCACCTTCTGTTGTAGGGATATCATCTCAATCATACAAAATAGGGTCGAATGGTTTATCATCTGATGGACTTAAACTAATTCCTTCAAATTTGAACTTCACACTCCATATGGTGTGTAGAATCAACATTTCACCTCTTTAACATTTAAATTTGTACACCTTGTATAATTAGAGACTTCATATTTATATATCTATAAAACTCAAGTAATTTTACGTTAATCTTGTCTATGAAAACACTATTATCACATTTAATTTTTTATTTTTTTAGAAACATAATATTCTTAAAAACATTTTTCTTATTCCCCCTTTAAAAATAATTTACTTGTTATAAATTTATACAAGCTCTGGGATGAATAATTCTTATAAACCTCATACTGATAACAGTTTTCTGTTCTATCAAGCGACAATGTGAGACATCAACCATTATAAAACACATCTTGGATTATGATTTTCTTCATGATGTTAGGAACTTTAATATTATTTTAGAATCATATAAACAAATAATTTTTTCCTAACATGGTAAAGGAGACTTCTTTAACCTCCTCAAATACTTCATAAAAAAACTTTCTTAACCATTCCAACAACTCTTTCTCACTTGAAGTATAAAAAAATTCATAAAAAATATGTTGACAACAAATAAAAAACATTTTACAAAAATATAAAAAACAATCATCAATCTCCCCCCTAAAGATTTGTTTGAAAAAATTATAAAAAAATTAAAATTTCTCAATAAATTTTCTCATATTTTTATTAAATAAAAACATTTATCATAGATAATGTCTTGAATCCATACAGATGGAGAAAGATTTTTTAAGTAATTCCATCAATTGGTGAGAAGAAGTTTTTTATCTATGGTAAGATACACTCCCCCCTAAATATTGTATTCTCACCCTTTTTCTAATAATAACAACGTCAAATTCATATATAAAATATTTATACTTATTATAAATTTTTACTTACTATCCCTTTATGAGAATATAAATCAAATCAAGGTGGGGGTAGATTCCTTATAAAAATTATAAAATAATTAGTGGAGGATGAACATATAGTTTTAGCAACAATTACTTAAATATTAATCATGGCGTATATTTGGTGAAAACCTTAGAATGTTGATACTTTTTTCCTATGTATTCAAGAAAAACATCTCCACCAACAAAATTATATTTGTTGAAATGATACTTAATATCAATGTTCTTTGAACTAGAATATTGTACAAGGTTTTTGGAAATATTAATTTCACTTTTATTATTAAAAAGTCACTTAAATGGTTTTCTAACATTTACTCTAATATATTTGATCCAAAAATTCTTCCATAACATTTTTTCATAAGATTGGTTGGAGGAAACATAATATACTGCTACCAATATCAATGTAATATAAAATTATTTCTTTTTATTACATCTTACACTATAATTTACCAAGAATAAATTTCACCCTGTTGTTGATTTTATATTGTTACAATCTTCAGCTCAATCAGTATCATTATATCTAAGAAGGTTTATATAACACATTCTTTTATAAAACATATAATAAGAATATGTACCTTTAACATACTTGATAATTATTTTATCTACTAACATGTTTGATTCCTTAGGGTAACTCTTCTATTCTACACATAATGCAACAACATATACAAATTCTATCCTCGAAGTAGTAAGATAGAATATTCTTTCTATAATATTTTGTGAGTATTTATGATTCATACTTTTATCTACTTCATATATACTCAACTTTAATCAAATATATATTGGTTTGGAAACTTATTTTGATAATTCTATGAAATTTTTTATTAGAAACTCTTTATAATACTTTTCTTGATATAGAAGGATGTATCTCTCATTTTGTTTAACTTATAAACCAAGGAATAAAGTTAAGTCTTGATGGATTTATGTCACAAAATATTCATTCATTTTTGTGTAAAATACTTCACAATTTTATCAATGTATCCTATAGAAATTATATAATCAATATAACCAATGAAAATTAGTTTACCAATGGTCACTTCCTTGAAATACAATTTTGTATCAACTATTCCTTTAGAAAATTTTATCTATATTTGGAAACTTTCATTCTTATAAAACCATGAAAGAGGATCCTATTTCAACCCCTATAGATCATTCCTTAAATTACACACCATGTTTCTATATTTATCAAGTAATAACCCACTTCATTTCTTAATATAAAATTATTCTTAAATTTATCTTTTTAAAAATTCTTACTTACATTCCATTTAATTGAATTTGTAACAATGATGTATAATAACTTCCATAACATTCTTGTTATTTTATATCTCACAAAAAGAGAAAATTTTTCTTCAAAATCACATATTTCCACCTACCAGTAACTATTGAAAACAAGTGAATATATATTTCATGAAATTTATAATTGTTCACTTAGAATGTTTCTGAAAACCCACTTTTTCCTATGATATTATTTCATACTATTAATGGAATGATATTTCATCTCTTATTTTTCTCAATTTGATATAAATATTCATTAATTTCATCTAACCACTCTTAATGTTCAACCACCTCTAAAATTGTCCTTGGTTCCATGGGTGAGATAAGAAACATCTGATTTTATAATGTAATCTTCCTTCTGGTATGAACTGTAGATTCTTTATGTACAATGATGGTTTTAAATTGATCATATTTCTATAAAATAAAAAATTTAATAGTTTTTATTCAGATCTACCTATTTTCATTACAATATCCATCTAACTCATCTTTTATATGATTTTCCCTGTACTAATATCCTCTTTCGTAATATGCATTAGATGTATTCAATTTTTCTTATGTGACATATTTGATGAATTTTTTAATGAAGTTTGATTATCTAAATATTTCAAATCATTACAATCAACCAGCTTATGGAGTTTTTTATTCCAAAATTTTTAACTTCGTCTATTTGGAGAGTAATCGAAAAGAACTCATTCCTTCTCATTTTATCAAAATTTCCAAGATCTATTTTTTTATTTTTATTTATCAATGATTCCTTAAAACATTAATGTATTTCACTAATGAATTTTATATATACTATATCTTATAAGGATACTTTTTGTTTAAAACTATAAAAAATGTATATAAGAATCAGTACTTATAGATTCTCTTCATAAAAATATATATTATTTATATTTAGCAAGGATAATTCTCCTAATTTTAACCAAACCTTTGTTATTTTATTTTTCTACTTTATTTTGTTGAGGGGTGTAGGGTGTGATGTATTGAATTTTAATTCCACATTTACTATAATAAGATTCAAAATCATTACTTGAGTACTAATTTTAGTTTTCAATTCTTATCTTTAGTATGTAAACACTCATTTCTTTTTCAAAGACTCTTATAAAACTTATGAACATCACTATAGCCCCAGATTTATGTTTTATAAATATTATATTAGTCATCATACTGAATTCAATAATTAAAGTAATATTTTAAAAATAACTTTTTTTATTGATGTCTCATTAGCCCAGAAATATTAGTGTGAATGTGATTAAGAGGTCTAGTTAATTGGTTTTAAAATTTCTTATGTATATTTCTAACCATCCATTATTTTAGGAATTTTTAAAAACTGGATCATCATTGATTTTAATTTTTCTTAACCCACTTACAATATTATTTTTTTTATATTTTTATCATTAATTTCTAACCAAAACTTCTAAATCTTCGATACCACAACTTATTTTCCTCATTATCACTTAAGTAACATGAGTACTAACATCGTTGATCTGAAAAAGATTTCAATAAGTTATTTATCCATCAGTAACATATTTTTAATCATTTAAACTTATAATGATACAAGAATTTTTCTAACGATAAATTCCTTACCATTATCCCAAATTTGGATAATAATAAATATTTTTTTTTGATCCCATTAACCTACACAAATTCATTATCTTTTAGTTTATAAGATTCAATTTTGTTTTTTCTTATTCCTATGATTTTAAGGAACTATCATTTCAAAATTTAATTGTTCTTAATTCACATTCTTCAACATATTTAAATATATTTATATCATCTTTAATGTGTGAGTAATATCCACATTCAATAATCTAAGGTTTGTTCCTTTTTCTTTCTTTTAGATTAGTCTCAACAATAAAATATCATTCCTCAATTTTCCTCCTCCCAGATTCAATTTGTCTTATAGCACATGAATATTTTCATAGAAGTATTTTCATGCATTCTTCAGCATAGTTACCATATTGGTCACACCTTCTAAAATCTTCTTTAAAGAAATAAAATTAGTTCTTTGTTTGCAAGATTCCTAGCATATAACAACTTTCCTTTTCTTTCTTCTTATAACATAAGAAAGTTACTCTCTTTTATTATTATATTTCTCCATCTTATATCATGCCTATTTATAAGGAGAAACATGTTATTCAAACAATTATATTCCTCATTCCTATATATACTACAATAGTAATAATATCTACTAAATCATGATCTTCTATGGAAGTATGATCTCACCCTGAAGATAGTTTTTATGGTTTGATATATTTTCAAGAACTGTTTTCCCCAGGTATATCGAACCATGTTTATTTAGTTTTTTTCATATTCCATAGATGTGATTTGTTTATAAATTCCCTTTTCAATCCAATTTCCACCAAAATCTATTCAAATATATGCATGGTTAATAAAATCAAATAAACTTTTACATTTAGTTGGTGTAGATTTCCTTTGATTCTTAGAATGATTTTTCCCATTAGACTAAGATATTTTTTCCTTTACCTCTGAAGCCTTTTTGAAAATTTTTAAAAAAAAATTAAGGTATGTTACACATCATGGATTTTAGATTGAGTTTTATAAACCTTGTTTTCCTTATCAACAAGTGTCATTCTAATATCATTAACCACATTTCCTTATTCTATAACTTTCAATTTTTGTTTCTTAATCTCCACCATGTGAACATATTACTTTTTATTGAATTATTCATTTTCTATATTCTTTTATAGACTATCATTATTCAACATTCTGACTTATTTCTTGAGTTTTTTGTTTTTATAATGATATTCTACAATCTATGATCACATTTGATATTCCCTATAGGTTTCTTAACATTATTATTCTTCACTATTAGATGATTCTTCATTTCTCTAAACATTATCAAGGAATGTTATGAAGTTATATGAATTCTCATATTCTGTGAAAGTAATTTAAGTAGAGACATACTCAAATTTCAAACTCAATATACTAATTTTATTCTTTCTGGTGATATTTTTCTTATAGTCATTAGTTTTCTCATATTTAGTGTAGTTTTTTCTATAATTCTTCCACCATAATTTTTCATTATAATTATATTCATATTCGACCACTTTATTCCAAGGAAAATTTATACCAAAAATTGAAATTCCTATACACTTGGAGAATTTTATTTGGTGTTTTCCTTTATACTTTCCTCTATATTTTCATTATTTTTTAGACATGATTCTATAATTTTCTCCAATATCAATTTCCTTATCTTCTTGTTCAAGGAGTGAAACCAACTCACGTTCTATCTAAAAAACATTTTCATCATTGCATGAAAATCTATTTCTTCCTTTATATTCTTTTGAAATGTTGGATATTTCCTCACCTCATAAGAAATAATAAGGTTATACAATTCATCCAGAGATAAATCGTCATTATATTTTAAAGAATAAATTTTAGGATAAAAAACTATAGGAATTTTCTTATAAGTTTCTTAACAATGGAATAATATTACAATACATCTGTAAATCCTCTAATATTTCAATAAATTTCATTAACTCTAGTAATGTACTAATAAATAGTTTTATCATATCCCATTAAGATATCTTCGAACATACTTCTCTAGATTTATAGATTTTCATCCTTCACTTTTATATTTTCCTCAAAGACAATTTCAAGTTTTAACCATGTTTCCATAGCTATCTTGAGACCCAACACCTTCATATAATCATTTTCCTAAAATGAAATTAGAATCAAATTTCTATCTTTCTCATGAACTTGAAGATTTATTTTTTTTATTAATTATCACTGGTGCATCTTTCTCAATGGGTGGAAACCCAATGGTAGCTTCATCACTTACCTCCAAGATAAGAGATATAAGATTGGGTATCATTATATTTTTCCAACTAGGATAATTGTTTCCTTTGAAGGTAGGAATACAAATTATATTCACTTAGTTGAGATTATCCATGATAATAAAATTAAATATATTTCAAAGGGAACCAACTTTTATATCAATTGAAGTTCCCAAGAATATGATAGGAACTTAGAAGGGGGATTTAATATTTTGTGATATTTCACAATTTCCTTTCCCTTTATAAAAAACCTGTAACTTGTTAGATTTTTATCCTTTTTCAACTTTATATATCCAACCACATTTCTAATGATATATTGTGAATGTAAAGAAGAGAATACATGATTTACAAGGTTCTCCCATAGTGTGTGTGACTACATAATTTCCACAGTGATTCTCATTGGTCCACAGAAGACCATTGCGATTGAAAGTGAATAAAATTGAGAAAACTATAGTTAAAATCCTATCTTCTGATATAGAATTATATATACTATTATGAGATATGAAGGTTTTCTTATCAAACTAATCCAACACAAGAATGAGAATCTTTGAAAACATCTCATAGAAAATATCATGTGAAAAAATGACCATCTTATTTTATCTTTCTAGTATGAGTTAGTCTAATAAAATCTAAATTCATACCATAAAATTTCATTTGATGGACCTCAAAACTCCACATCATTAATATTTTATATCTCTAATGATCCCAACACAACACATCTGGGTAGTTCTCTGCCTGATTCTATTGATTGGTTAGTCTCTATCCAATAAATCTAATCACTACACCTATGTATGGTATCTTCTTCTTCATCATCGTCTAAGAGATTCCTTTTTTGTAAAATCACATTACTCTAATGTATTATCTCTTATACTATATTTATAAAATCTAAATCTAGTGAAACTTATACAGTTTTAAGCTCTCCCTTTTCATGTGTTAATAGTTTTAGTTTATACTATAATTTCACCCATTTATATACACATGCTTCAATTAAAAAGAAATTTAAATCCAAAAACATTTCCCCATGTAACGTCCCGGATCCGGAAGCCACACAACGGGTTCCCTGAACCCGGTTGGTCACATGACCTCAAGCGCATTTCCCCAAATGCCAGAGGCTGCCGACTATCATCGAGGGCCCAGGTCTGATAGTGGTGAAATTGTGCCCTCATTTGTCAAAGTGTAGCACAGTGGAAAAGAAATGTAACATACAACAGAAGAAGCACTAAACAATATACAACTGAAATGGAAAACTGAAGTAAAAAAAAGAACCAGTAGTTGTATATATACAAATATGAATCATGTCACTAATTTTATGAAATCAGCCAAAATAGGTTACATTGTAATAAAATACAATACAACTCAAAGTACAAGGTACAACCAAACAAAACAAAGTAGAGTAAACAGAACGTAGCAGCATCGCAAGCCTAAGCTCAGTCCCATGCTCTCCTACTCCTCTTCTATAATAATGTACCTGTATAGTCACCCTTACCCCTATGGACACTTGCAGCAATATAGTCTATTTGGGCCAAAGACATGACCCAAACAGGGTGCGAGAAACAAATCCTAGTAGGCACCCACCAAAGGCTCGTGCCCAACTAACAGTGAAAATGTGAAACCGCAGTGTGCAAAGGTAAATGCAGTAAACTAGTAAGTACTCAAAAGTAAATATCACTACTAGTTTCATTTCCATTTTAATTATTTCTTATCACCTCCAAGCTTGTGCTTCGGCTTGGTAGGTACAACATAGAAAATCACCACAGTGAATATTCTAAATAGTTTTGTCCTCAAACATACTATCCTTACCCTTAGGTAATAGAATCAAATACCCACAGGTGATTTCCCTCAGGAATAACGATCATTTCCCTCAGGCATACATGATATTTCCCTTGGGCACAGAGACTACTGCCCACAGGCATAAACGAAGGTTACCCTTGGGCTAAGCATACACTGCCCTCAGGCTAAGAAAACACTGCCCTTAGGCTAATAGAACACTGCCCTCAGGCTAATAGAATGTTTCCCTCAGGTTAAAGGAACCGGGCCGAGACCAAATCATAAGAAACAATTTATATAAATTTTCTCTCAAGAAAAATCAATGCACAATATAAACATGGCATACCCTCGGGTATCCTGGCCAAACGGCTAAACAAAGGAACGCACCCCCGGGGTGGTCCTGGATCCAAGAAGTGATCCCAAACAGCAGTTTAAGCTTATCATTAGATAATATATGCAATTATAGATATCTTTTCATCAAAGTAATCAGCCATACGACACCCCAACAATGGGAGCGTAGCACAACAATACACAATTTCAACACAATAGTTAAAAATAAACATCCTACCACCTACCTCGATCATCTCTGATTGGTATACGTGAACGTCACCTCCCGAATCATCTAAGAATGACATAGATCTAGGATAATATAATTCCCATTCAAACGTAAATAACTTCCCTTAGAGGAATAATTGGTAAGAACAACACAAGGAGAGGGGGGGGGGATTACCCATACGGTCCCAACGTGGTCGACAGAGGTGGAATCAGATTCCTGGTGCGCGAGCGGGTGATCATGCAAGGTTCGGTCGTCCTACCAAGATTCAAATGGCGGTTCTTCCTCTTCCCTCGAAAGAGGAGGCCACTACCTATTTTAAGTGAAATTTCATGACTATATGGAATGTACTCTCAAGTACACGACATTTAATTTTATTTTTTTTAAATGTTCCCTCAGTGGCTTCTTTCCACTGCGGAACTGTTCATCTGTCGACATGTGTACACGACATGTATTCCTGAATACACGGCGTGTACTGTCACTCAGCTGGCAATTGGCTCCACCGCCTTACTATTCACCTACCGACTGATTAAACGGCATGTAAATACCTAGTACATGGCATGTAGTCGGTTTTTACACCCTTCATCGTCGACAGGCCTACATGCCCTGTGTACTCATCTCACATGGCCAAAGTACATGGCGTGTGGAAAATTACACGACGTGTACCCATAAAATTTGGGATTTCCCCCCATTTTCCTTATTTTCTCAAAAACACTTAAGGAAAAAGGAAAATAAGAAACCCGTACCTTAAGAATAAAAACCGGGTTCTTACAAACTTCCCCCCTTAAAGAAATTCATCCCCGAATTGCCCTTCCAAGGGTGGTGAAGATAAAGATGTGAAAAACTCTGGCCACTGAGCACGTACATCAGTCTCCCACTCACAGCTTTCATCCTGCACTCACCCATACTTCCATAGCACCCGAACGATAGGAACTGACCGGCCTCAGAGAACCTCCGTGATCCTATCAACCATATGAATCAGATGCTCCACAAAGGATGCATCAACCTGAAGCTCAACCTCCTCCGGCTGAAAAAAGTGAGATGGGTCTGAATGATAGTTGCACAACTGAGATACATGGAAGACATCATGCATGTCCCAGTACCTCTGTGGTAACTGCAACATGTAGGCAACAGAACAACTCTCTCCATAATATCAAACAACCCCACATACCTCGTCGAAAGTTTACCCTGTCTCCTAATCCGCCTATGTCCCAACCTCGGTGAAACACGAAAGGAAACCTGATCCCCAACCACAAATTCCAAGGGTCGTCTGTGGTGATCAGCATAAGATTTCTGATGAGACTATGTGGTAGCCATCTACTTCTGAATCAACTGGACCTGCTCTAAAGTCTCCTGAATGAGATGTGGCCCTAGTAAAGTTGCCTCACCTGCCTCCAACCAGCATAAGGGTGATCGCATGGCCTACCATATAAATCCTCATAAGTTTCCATCTCAATAGTTGCCTGAAAACTGTTATTATAGGCAAACTCAACCAGGGGTATATGCTTCTCCCAAGAGCCCCTAAAGTCTAGGGCACATGCACGCAGCATGTACTCTAGAACCTGTATCATACAATCTGACTCACCATCGATCTAAGGGTGGTAAGATTTTCTCAAAAGAACCTTTGTACCCAGTTCCCTCTAAAAACCCTACCATAATCGAGACATAAAGTGGGTGTCCCTATCAGAAATGATAGAAAGAGGGACCCCATGAAGACATACTACCTCTTGGATATACATCTTTCCGAGCTCGTCAATACTGAAGGTCTCCTTGATCGGAAAAAAGTGAGCTACCTTTGTAAGTCTGTATACAAAAACCCACAAGGCATCACTGCCTTTAGGTGACCTTGAAAAACCAGTCACGAAGTCCATCGTGACATTATCCCATTTCCACTCTGGAATGGGTAGTTATTGTAACAGTCCGGATGGCCTTTGATGCTCTGCCTTCACCTGCTGACAGGTGGAACATATCGTAACAAAACCAGCTACTTCCCTTTTCGTACCCGGCCACCAATACTGACGTCTCAAGTCATGGTACATTTTGGTAACTCCGGGATGCACTGCCCAAACCGAAGCATGAAACTCCCACATCAGCTCCTCGCGTATATCCCCTAGAACCCACACTAGTCCATGGAAACGCAATGCCTCATCATCACCTACCGTCCATTTAGGAGTAGGGTCCTCACTTTCCACCGACACCCGTAGAACTAGGCCTTCTGAATCTGATAGTTGTCTCATCCTCACTCTATCCATGAGGGTAGAAGCCACATATAAGGAAGAAAGATAGGTTTTTCCCTGACTATCGTGCACCTCCAAATGCATCTCAGAGAACAAAGCCATAAGCATACACTCACCACTAGCCTCCTACATTTCCTTTGTCTGAGTCTTCCTACTCAGTGCATCAGCAACTATGTTACCCTTACTAGGTGTATAGGCAAGCTCAAAGTCGAAGGACTGAAGGTATTCGACCCAACTTCGTTGTCTCATGTTCAATTCATGCTGGGTAAAGATGTATTTGAGACTTTTGTAGTCGGTGAAGACCACAAAATACTCTCCCAAGAGATAATGTCTCCAACAATGCAATGCATGAACAAATAAAGCCAACTCGAGGTCATGTGTCGGGTAGTTCCCCTCATGTGGCCTCAACTACCGAGACCCGTACACAACAACTCGATCACCCTACATCAACACTGCTCCCAGCCCAATACCTAATGCATAACAGTAAATTGTATAGCTCTTCCCTTGCTCTAGAAGTATCAGGACTGGTGCTGATGTCAACCTTCCCTTCAGCTCCTGAAAGGTCATCTCGCAAGCTTCTGACCAAATGAACATCACACCCTTCTTAGTCAAACCCGTCAACGGTGCTGCTAAGTGGGATAAGTCTTGTATAAAATGCCTGTAGTAACCAGCCAGCCCCAAGAAACTCCGTACCTCAAACACATTCTTAGGCTGCTCCCAGAAAACTACTACTCTCACCTTCTCTAGGTCTACTACAACTCCTGCCTCTGAGATAATGAGACCCACGAAGTGAATTTGGTCCATCCAAAAGTGGCACTTTGAGAGCTTAGCATATAGATGATGCTCTCTCAGTGTACTCAGTACGATCTCAAGATGGGTAGCATGGTCATGTCGAGTGTGAGAGTACACCAAGATTTTTTCCATGAATACTACCACGAAAGAGGCCAGATAGGCATGGAACACATGATTCATCAAAGCCATGAAAACTGCTGGCGCACGAGTGAGTCTGAACGACATAACCAAGTACTCATATAGACCATATCTACTCCAAAAAGATGTATGCAGTATATCTGATGGTCTAACGTGTAACTGATGATATCCAGAACTCAAGTAAATCTTCGAGAACACTCATGCTCCTCGAATTTGATCAAAAAGATCATCAATCCTCAGCAAGGGATATTGGTTCTTGACTGTCAGCTGGTTCAGCTTCCAATAATCCACACAAATTCAAAGGGTATCGTCTTCCTTCTTTGCAAAAATGACCGGAGAACCCCAAAGAGAAATACTGGGTCAAATAAAACCCTTTGCCTGCAACTCCTCTAACTTCCTCTTGAGCACCTGCAACTCAGGTGTGGCCATCCTATAAGGAGGAATAGACACTGGTGCCGCTCCTGGCACAATCTCAATAGAGAAATCCACCTATCACTCCAGAGGTAGACCTGAAAAATCATCCGGGAAGACATACCTGAAACGATCAACTACTGGAGGGAAATACTTCTGACACATTCCCTGGTCATCCGGATATAAACTCACAATATGAGCTGTCACCTCACCTCACCCACAATGCTCAGGTCCATCTCGACTCACCTGGACATCCCACTCGCCCTTTTATAGAAACTCTCCACCCTCTGGTGATGTGAAACTCACCCTGCGATGATAGAAATCCACAAAGGCTTGAAAGGGTACCAACCAGTCCATCCTGAGAATTACATCATAGATTTTCATCTCCAATACATAGAGGTCCCATAGGAAGTGACACCCACCAACCTCAAGGGGGCACTCTTTGCACTGACGTAGACTAGTCATTCTAGTCCCCAACGGAGTATCTAGCATCATAACATCAGAAGAAGAAGAAACACAAAGCCCAAGGCTCTCCACAACATCCACAGATATAAAACTATATATAGAACCAGTATCAAAAAGTACTGAAGATAAAACAAAAGCTACTAGAATAGTACCTATGACAGTAGAAGGTCATGGATCCTGCTCCTGTTAGGTCTGTTGCACTACATATGTCTTCCCAGTGCCGCGGCCCTATGACATAGCCTGGCTACTCTGAGCTGACCTGCCCTGTTGTCTCTGAGATCTTGGTATCTGGATACCACGGCCATTCCCACCATCTCTGCCTTCATGCCCTGACATATCCCAATTTACCGACTGGTAAGAAGTTGTTGGTCCTGCTCCCGCATGAGGAGTCTACACAGAACCACTCTCACTAGCCACGGGTGGAAACGCCCTGCAAAAACGTTGTAGATGACCCATCTTGCCACGAACTCATCACTCCATTGGGTTACGCGGACACTGAGGTCTCTTGTGCCCCTCTCTACCACACTGGTAGAAAATAAACTGGCCACCTAAAGTATTCTTCTGTCTAGTACTACCACCGTGAGAGAAATCCATCTACCTCTTCCTCTTTCCGGTAGAAATAGTACTTGAAACTGGTGTCGAACCACCCTGGACCACACCACTAACTTACCATAGGTTCCTCTCTATAATGAGTGTCTGGTTCACAATAGCATGTACGGTAGGCAACCTTAAAACGTTCACCAGCGCTCAGATGTCACTCCGAAGACCATCCTTAAAGTGTCTATCACTCAACGCCTCATCACCCACCAGAACGAGTGAAAAATGCTAAATCTCAGTGAATCAAGTAGAATAATCCATCACTAGCATACCACCCTGATGTAGATTCATGAACTCTCGAGCTCTATCTGACCTCAGCGTCTCTGGGAAGAAGAGGTCATAGAAGAATTCCTGAAAATATTCTCACGCCATGTCTTGATGATGCTCGATCTGGGTGGTAACATCCCACAACCTCTTGGTGGAATCACGCAACATGTATGTAGAGAGCTTGACCCTCCGCCCCAGAGGAATCTCCAGATGCTCAAAAATAGTCTACATAGAACCCATCCAAGAATCCGCAGCCTATGGTCCACCATCCCCTAAAAACGTAGGCAGATGCTTCTGCTGGAATATACACATCAGCTCTACCATAGATGTGGCAGCCTTCGGTGCTCCCTGGAAGGTCTACATGAACCACATGAAGCCTTCATGAAACTGCGCATCCACGCCTGTGTCTGGTATAATGGTTGGCGCCGCATCTGGCTCTTCTGGAGGATCCATCAGTAGCCCGTGGCCTACTATCTCTTGAGTATACTCGTTTCCGCTCTCCTGGAAAACAACTCGAGGTCATCTCGGCGGCATGAATCTACATGGTCAAACACACACCTTAGATCAATATTTATCAAGGACGGAAAACAAGGAGTGTAAAAAAGGAAAAAGAGAAAGAAAACATTAAAGTTTTACAAAAAAAAAGACTACACGGCGTGTACAATAACTACACGGCGTGTTCCCTTAAGTCTTTCACATGGGCGTGTACTCTTCCATCACTAGTCATGTAACACCCCAAAACACACAACATTTTTTCAACACACACGACATGTACTTGATTTTTCTCTCCTTCCTGAGTCCCTCTACACGGATCTCTTTTAAATGAGACTACACAGCATGTATAAGGTCTACACGATGTGTACTCAACAAGATTCACTGACATGTGTTGTCTAATACACGGCTGGTACACAACTCAGACTACACAGCGTGTTCCATAAGTACACAGTGTGTACTGCTTAGATTACAACTGCCCACATTGTTAGTGACACAGACGGCTACTCGGATAACTCTACATGGCGTGTTACACCCGCACACGGCGTGTACACCACATTATTTTTCCCAGCCACACAACCAAGTCCACAAATCCTCTCACCGGTCAAGACTACACGGCGTGTACCTCAGGTACACGACCTGTTTAAGAAGAGGTAACACCGACCTGTGTTTGTTAGTTACACAGTCAGATCCCCAGTTTAAACTACATGGTGTGTTCGTCATTGACACGACATGTATATGGTCAGATTTATCCACTCGTGTCATTAGATACACGGTGGACACATGGTCAACACTACACAGCGTGTACAACCGGTACACGACGTGTTCCCCCAATCCATTCCTTACCCCGTGTCCCCGCCCACACGGCCTATGAAACAGGATGAGACTACACAGAGTGTATTGAGGGTACACAACGTGTACTTAAAAAGATTTTATTTCTTCCCGAACAGAAGAACACACGACATGTGTCCATAGAACAACACAGCGTGTATTCAGGGGTTTTCCAGACAGAAATCCTCAAAAACTACTCCAGAACCCATAAAAACATGAAAAAAACACCAAAGTTCCAAATTATGATTCGTGAGGGCGCATACTCCCCGCGAATCAAAGCTTGGCATCTTATACATGTTATAACAAAATAAACTCATCAATGATCCACCAAATTCCGGTTATTGAGGGCCGATACTCCCCAAAAACCAAAGTTTGGAATTCACCCTATCAACAAACTCACACAAAAATAACCTATCAAATAGAAGGTATTTATCAAAGTAGCTATCACAACAGCATTCTTTTCTAGCACAACAACTATCACAACAACATGCAATTCCTAATGCTCCTACATGGAATGGAAAGAATGCATGACATGTGATTTATAGCATGTGCCTAAATGATGAATGAGATGGAATACCCTCATATCATTGAGTTGAAACTAAATAGAAACCATGTATAACATATAAACAGCACAATCACAAGTGTATCACCCAACGGTGAAAATCAAATCAACCTTCAAAATTGAAAAATCAGAAAAATTACAATAGACGAGGTAGACTGGCTTTTCCCTGTACAAGGGTTAGCTACTCCCGGGCATAGCTTATTAACAACTACCATGTCCATCCTATCCATGACTAAGGCTCAAAACAGTTAGTCAAATAAAAGAACATTCTCTGATATCACTTTGTAACATCTCAGATCCGGAAGCCACCCAACGGGTGCCCTGAACCCGGTTGGTCACATGACCTCAAGCGCATTTCCCCAAATGCCAAAGGCTAGTGACTAGAAGCGAGGGCCCATGTCTGATAGTGGGAAAAATATGCCCTCATTTGTCAAAGTGTAGTGTAGCGGAAAAGAAATGTAACATACAACAGTGGAAGCAGTAAACAATATACAACTGAAATAGATAATTGAAGTAAAAAAAAGGAACCATCAGTAATATATATACAAAGATGTATCATGTCACAAATTCTATGAAAGCATCCAAAATAGGATACACTACAATACAATACAATACAATACAACTCAAAGTACAAGGTACATCCAAACAAAACAAAGTAGAGTAAATAGAATGCAACAGCATCAAAATCCTAAGCTCGGTCCCATGCTCTCCTACTCCTCTGCTACAATAATGTACTTGTATAGGGACCCTTGCCCCTGTCGACACCTACAGAGATATAGTCTATTTGGGTCAAAGACATGACCTAAACAGGGTGTGAAAAATAAATCCCAGTAGGTACCCACCAAAGGCCCATGCCCAACTGACAGTGAAAATGTGCAACCGTAGTGTGTAAAAGTAAATGTAGTAAACTAGTAAGTACTCAAAAGTAACTATCACTACCAATTTCATTGCCATTTTAATTATTTCTTATCACCTCCAAGCTTGTGATTCATCTTGGAAGGTACAACATAGAAAATAACCATAGTGAATATTCCAAGTAATCGTGTCCTCAAACATATTATCCTTACCCTCAGGTAAAAGAATCAAATACCCGTAGGTGATTTTCCTCAGGCATAACGATCATTTACCTAAGGCATACATGATATTGCCCTCGGGCACAAAGAATACTGCCCACATGTATAAACGAAGGTTACCCTTGGGCTAACCAACCACTGCCCTTAGGCTAAGCAAACACTGCCTTTAGGCTAATAGAACATTGCCCTCAGGATAATAGAATGTTTCCCTCAGGCTAAAGGAACTGGGCCGATCCTAGTGCATAAGAAACAATTTATATAAACTTTCTCTCAAGAAAAATAAATGCACAATATAAACATGGCATACCATCAGGTGTCCTGGTCAAACAGCTAAACAGAGGAACGCACCCCCGGGGTGGTCCTGGATCCAAGAAGTGATCCAAAACAGTAGTTTAAACTTATCATTAGATTATCTACGCAATTCTATAAATCTTTTCAGCAAAGGCCTCAGCCATACGACACCCCAACAATAGGAGCATAGCACAATGGTACACAATTTCAACAAAATAGTTGAAAATAAACATCAGACCACCTACCTCGATCATCTCTTATCGGTATACATGAACATCGCCTCCCGAATCTTCCAATAATGACGTAGATCTTGGATAGTAGAATTCTAATTCAAACGTAAATAACTTCCCTCAAAGGAATAATTGGTAAGAACAGCACAAGGAGAGGGGAGGGCTTACCCGTACGGTCCCAACGTGATCGACGAAGGAAGAATTAGATTCTCAGTGCACGAGCATGTGATCCTCCAAGGTTCACCCGTCCTCCCGAGCTCCAAATGGCGGTTCTGCCTCTTCCCTCGAAAGAGGAGGCTACTGCCTGTTTTAAGCAAAATTTCATGACTATACGGCTTGTACTCTCAAGTACACGGTGTGTACTTTTATTTTTTTTAAACTATTCCCCCGGAGACTTCTTTCCACCACGGCATTGTTCATCTGTCGAAATGAGTACATGGAGTGTATTCCTAAATACACAGCATGTATTTCCTCTTAGCTAGAAGCTAGCTCCACCGCCTTACTATTCACCTTCCGACTGATTACACAGCGTGTAAATACATAGAACATGGTGTGTAGTCTGTTTTTACACCCTTCATCGCCAACAGGCCTACATGCAAGTGTACTCATCCTATACGACCAAAGTACATGGAGTGTGTAAAAGAACATAGCGTGTACCCATAAAATTTTGGATTTTTCCCCATTTTCCTTATTTTCTCAAAAACACTTAAGGAAAAAGGAAAAGAAGAAACCCGTACCTCAAGAATAAGAATCGGGTTCTTACACCCCACATAAATAAAACTCTTATTTTAAAACTCCTACTCATTTGATAATTTCTAGGCACCTTTAACTTATTCTAGAATATTATTGAAGCTTCATGAAAACTCTAATGAAAACAATTATCTTTTAACTTCCTAAAACTCAATGTTAAGGAACTTATTTATTATTTATTAATGATTATAGAAAAAAACTAAAAAATATATTAGTAACATAATTATAATTAGATTTATAAAGTTTATTATAAGAATATTAGATATATGTATGGTGAAATTTCTAACCCACAACTTCATGAGAAACATGTTAGCCCAATTTACTCAATATTACTCTAATGGGTGATTCAGTTCTCTATAATCTGCATCGAATAATTTCTTCAATCCAATGACCTGTAAAATTATTCATTCGTTATTCTTAATATAAACCCACTAATAAATGACCAAACTTTGATTTATGACTTGGGGAGTTTCTATTCGGTCACCCTTCCTCTACTTCAAACTTCACACATGGTTTTCAAAACCTATTCCTATACCATCCTCAAATCTTAAATCCAATGCCATCACTTTTTTTGAATGATTATTGTCATTCCATTGGAACTTTAACCAATAAAAAAATGAAAAAATAATCATAGATACTTTAAGGATCATTATTATTCACCACCTTTGGTACTTATTTTCACTAGTCTGTATACTGTTATTATACCTTTTTTTCTAATGATTGTTAATAGATCTATATGAACTCATATTCTATTCAAGGGAGATCATCTTAGTCACAAAAAAACACTATGTGATATTTATTTATCTAATAGACTCAAAATAATTCCTACATATTAAAACATCAAACTTATTATAGTAATTTCCAACAAATTTTTACCGTTTTCACTTTAACATTTGGACACCCTATATACCAGATGACTTCATCTATCTCTATTTAGAAAACTTGCATCATTATCCTTCAATATTGTTTGTATGATCACTTGTGTAGATTTAACTTTGTACATCCACTTTAACATAAACTTATCACCCAATTTTACTTCATAAACTTTCAGAATTTTTTCAATTTTCACAAATGTGTAAAAAATCCATGATTCCGAGTTATTAAAATACTTGGACTCGTAACAACTGCTCAGGTTCATCTGGTAAAACTGTGTAGTATCAACCTTTGTACCAAATCATCCTAAATAATAAGATTTTTCATGATTTTAGGAATATGAAGATAAAAATAGCATCATATGAATCAAGGAATGTTTCCTAAAATGGTTAAGGAAACATCTTCCACCTCATCCAACACTTTATAATAATACCTTCTTAACCATTCTGTAAATTCTTTCTCACTTGAATTATAGGATCATTCACAACCATTATTTTTGAAAAAAAACCTGTTGCAAGAAAATCCAACAGGATATTCATAAATGATTAGTATAAATATTTATAATTATTAATAAGTTTCATGGGTATGTATTTAATGATATTTAAATAGTAACGACATTTGGTGTAAGTGTATAATGAATGAGGACCGAGTTAAGGGTTTTCATCTCAAATTAAACTCTTTCAGAAATATTTGGTATTATGAACCTAATTTCATTTATGCAATATATGTACTGAAAATTTGAGATATTATATCGAGAATTATAATTTAACCATGTAATTATAGTTTTAATTACAATCTATATGTAACTAATGTTTCTGATTAAAATTTTACTCAAGTAGTAAGGGTTATTTGTATAAAACATTAATTCATTTAGATGTGTTTATGTTACAATCCATGTTGTCCAATAAATGGGGTATTCACTACCATTGGATGTATTTTTATCACATAGTTTTTTCATTCATAGGATATACAAATCTACATCTGTTATATTTCATCAAATGACTTTTGACTTAGTTGTTACCCTAGTTTTAAGTCTTTTTGGCATCATACTTTTCTTTGATTGAGTTTTGATCATCCACTTAGAAATAAAATTTGGATATATTCTAAAAAATTATTCTATTCTATTCTATTCTATTTTTTATATGAATTTACATTACTTCCACGTTACAAAAAATTTGGATATATTTTGTACAATAATAAGTATGTTTCTCATTAGGGATATTAAAAGATCAAATCTCCATTCTTTGAGTTATAATTTTTAACCAAGAACTTATTTATTAAATTATTAGGTTCTCCCAAAGTAATATTTTATTTTATTATAATTTATCTACCTATATAGAGAAAAATATTTTTTATACATATAATGTTTTTTACTCCTTTTACAATGTGATTTTTGAACAAATGTGTCCCCAAAAATAATAATAATGTGTTTTACTTTCACTTTCATAAGTTTTTATTCCTATACTATCTTACCAAGATAATATTTATTCATTTTCAAGGATCTATTATTAGATATTATTTTTAAAATTAAAGTAATTAAAAATATTTCAGGTCATATTTTCAAAAGTTACCTTTAAAATCAACATTTAAATGTTTATTTTTTACCAATGTTAAAAATGTTTTCTATCAGATCATTTGATTTTTTTTACATTTCCCTTATCATTTTTAAAAGGATTTATCCTAATATGAATTATGTTTTAATATTTATACTCTAATATATATATATATCATTTATGGGATTAAACACACGGTATCAATCAATTTGATATTTGATCCCTTTATTTCTGATAATGTTTAAATAATTTTTATGGGTTTTCCATTTATGACATCACCCTTTAAAGTTTCCTTTGTTTCACCAGGGATAAAATATTTTTCAATAATCCACCTTATTTATCCAGATGTATTATGATAATTTTATTGCATTATTTAATTAATAGTATACTCATCACATTATATGATGTGAACAAATCACTATAAAAAATTCATATTGGTGGAAGTTCACCTAGAAATAACTTTTATTTATTATATGGGGATGTATTAAAATTATTCATGAATATTAAATACTAAAATAGTTTCATTACCTAATAACATTTAATATTTTTTATTATACATATAGCCATGTTTTTATTCAACCATAGGATCCTTATGTGTTGTAATAAAAGGTCTTGTAGTATCATATCATGAATGAATTAGACTTAATCTAATGAAAAGAGGGTCTTAGTATTATATATCTCCTTGATTCATTGATAGGTATCATGAGACCAAACATCTTGGGGTTTTCTGTATTCCTCTCCCAATTTCAGTATATCATTTTTGTGTAGGGCCTTGAAATTTTGTTTTGATGTCCAAAATTATGAATTCCATTAGTATGAGATAAATAATTATAATTATACAAGTTTTCATTTATTTTCATGGATATAGAATGATATCAATTTTATTTGACTATGTAATTGATTATATTATTTATTCATACCATGTTATGTAAACAATTCTTATGTTTTTTGATAACTTTAGTTATTGGTTTCCCTTAATGATCATTTTATCTCACCCCTTTCTTATGTTTCCATTTCCTATGATAAGAAGAAAATTAGTTCATTTGAAATTTTTATAAGGATAACACTTGTGGAAGAATTTCTAGTATATATTGAAGAGTTAACATGAATTAAGTTGTTTCTTATTTTATATAGAAAATTTTCATTATTTGATATTGAAGTCGATTATATTATTTTATAATTTTTCCCAATTTTCTAATGTTTTAAACCTAATAATATATTTGGTATGTAAGAGATGAAATGATAATTATTTATTTTGTAATTATTTAATGATATATCTTTGATTTTATAGCTAGTTTCAAATTGAGTATGTAAATTACGTGCTTATGGAACCATATCTAGAAGTGTGGCATTTTGGGTGCTATGGTAAGTATTAGAAAAGAGTATAGAAAAAATAGGATGTTAATATATTTATTGAATAAAATTTATGTGTTTTTAAGTTAAGGGTTTTCATAATTTCAATGGTATAGATAACCCTTTAGGATATATATGATTTAGTGTTAATGTAATAATGAACATTTTATCATGAAGATTATGATAAAATAAATTTAGTGAAATCTATAGGGATATGTACAAGGGTTAATTCTAAGTAGGAGATAACATCTTTATATTTTGGTAATGTAGATATTGTGTGATTATCCTGAAAATTACATCAATTTATGGATACTATAGTGGATGTAGGCTTTGACATAGATGTACCAAGGGGTAATAACATTGAAAAGTGTATATTAAGTATTAACTCAATTATCATATGTTCTAGATACTAACATGTAACTACACACCTAGTTTGAAAGTATTGGGTGATATTATTTATAAAATTTACATTCTCTTTCTGAATATTTATAAGAGAATTGAATTTTTTTAGGTTAGATAACCTAACAGGAAATTTACCATGAATAACATAAATTAAATCCTAGAGATTCAAAAGTTAAGGTAAATATTAATTGATAGGTTATTTTATTGATAAGGGATATTTTAGATTTTAATAGCATATATTTCAATGTTTTTGGGTTTAGAATATTTTTGAGAAATTTCATGATAATTTATAATATATACTTTTAGGATTAGGTTAATAAGTATGAGTTAAACCAACAAAATGTGGCCTAGGATGAAATAAGAATGATATTGGTCAAACTGAGAGTGATATTGGATGAATAGAGTCTGATACAAACTGGGATATACGAACAATAGGATAATATGTTAATGTTATGAAGTGAAACATATTAATGTTAAAATTTCTTGTCATTATTTATTATAATTATCTTATAATTATCATCACCCTTGTTAACTCCTTTGGTTTTAGTGATGGATGAAGACCAAATGAAAAAATTTACCATTGAATTCCAAGGAAAATTAACAAACTATCACAATGAACAACCTAATTGGATAAGGTATGGAGTGAGAAACATTGTGATTATGATAAAAGATCTATTAGTAATTCTGGTTAGATACATGAACATAGTTACAATACAAACCACAAAAATGAACAGAAGGATGGAATCTCAATGAAATTTAGGAAATGATGATGATAAAGGAAAGAATATTTAATTTCCTAACTATTTAATATATGATAAGAATCATAAGGAAATTTCTTTAAATGGATAGGTAAATGATATATGTGTGGAAATAATGGTCACCAAACTTATATGTGTGATGGAAAGAGAGTATCTACAAAAATTAATTTATCCAATTGTATGAGTGTTGGGAATCATATGGATAAATGTCTCAATATAAGGTCTAATGAGGGAAATAGTCATCAACAACCATGAGAACAAGGAAAACCAAATGAAATTGATACTAATGTAGTGAATAGTGAGTTTTTACTCATGATTTTATAGTGTCTTATGTCATTTATTATTTCAATAACTACTTAATATTGAGTTATAAATAAAAAACCACTTGTGGTGTGATTATCTAATAAATTATTTTCAAGGTTTCTGGGAAGTTATTCATTATGAATATTGGTCTTCTTCCATTTTTCGAACTATATGTAAAAGTAGTAATGTGTAAGATCTCTTTATAAGGTTATTCTAAAGGTAAATGTAATTCCACATCCTAAATAAACCCATGATCATATAGCTAAGTATGGTTAATTATGAGTCCCCTATAGAAATTAATCTGATCTTATGAGCTGAATTTCATGGATGTGATTTATTTAAGGGGGGAATGTAATGCCTCAAAATATTAATATATTTTTACATTTACATAATTTAATGTGTTCAATAGATTTCTTCAAATAGAATACAAAACTAAAACTAAACTATGATATTTTTAGACTGGTAAAACCCAACCATTGAATTAGATGGAATTTATAGGAGTAATTATTTTATTAAATATTTATTGATATAAAATAAAATCTACTTTTAATATCAATGAAATTCAACTAATATATATATAATTACTAATACAATCATTTTCTGCTTAGAAATATATTTTTCTAAATATTTCATTTTTATGCGAAATGCATTCCAGTGACTATGTACTTGTTACGAGAATGATTACAATTAGATTTATAAATAAAAGGTATAGCATATTGGATAACATAGGGGTCTATCTCAAGGAAGTAGTCTTGAATTTATTAGTTCCTTCCTAACATTTTTTTTATGTTTTTATATATTTTTATGGAAGTAAAAAATATGAAATAATAATAAAATTCAATGAGTTGGAGTGAATTGAATATAAATAGAGAAAAAAATTGAAAACAAAAAAATGATGATGAAGAAAATAAAATAGAAGTAAACAAGAACATGACCAGATCTTGGTTGATTTAGTCATCACCTCCCAATAATTGATACCTGATGGATTAGATTATTTAAAATATCATTTAGTGAACAATTAGTCTATCAAGTCACAAACCACTATAACCCAAAACAAAAAATACTCAAAAAATGAAATCTATTCTAGTGGAAGATTACTCTCCCAAAAGTGAAGGATCACCTAATCATACCACTCTAACCAAGAATCTCTTTCTATCTAAAGTCATCTTTAAGTGATCATCAATCACACAACAACTCCTATATATAGTCTCATGTGATGTAAGAGAATATGGGTGTACATATGATGTGAAAAATAGTAACAAACACTTCCCTTGGGTGGTTATTCTATTTCATCACCACTTATATCATCACAATATTTAAAGATAAAGGAAGAATATATTTATCATCTTGAAGTTTGAACCTCTAAGTAGTGTTAAATCTTCACCCACTAGCTTTGGACTCATGGGTAAACACTTCATCTCTAAGGGATAGAGTTCAAAACACATTGGGGAAGAATAATAAATGATCAAAATGCATTTATAATTTGAAAACTATGTTACAAAATGGAAATAGAGGATATGTAATAGGATCATTATGAGTTCCCATCTCCCAAAATCAGAGTTGATTCATATTTCCATGGATTGTGAATATAGATGTTCATCCCTCTATATATTCAAAATAGAAATTAAAAAATAGTATCAATGTAGAAAACCAAGTTTAAAACATTTATTTGGAATACGACAAAGTGTTTATCATCAGCTTCCAGTGAATTATCAGATGAGTGTAGAAAATTTACTCTATAAAAATTAAATATATCTACATGATCAATAAAGACTCAGAGGAATCTACCACTTGATTTACAATTCCCAATAATCTAAATATTATTCTAGTGTTTCTCCCAGTATCATCACAGGTATTCTAGTAGATTTTAAAATTTTCTAGTATATCTATGAGAAACATTTTCTTAATTTTGTAACTGTAGGGAAACTAATACATTTTTTAACAAATTAATAGACCTTGGTGCAGTTTTGGACTAGTGCGCTTGAATATAATTCAATGGACCAACATGTTTCATCTCATGAAATCATATATAAAATTTAAAAAAATCAAGGACATAATCATAGCCTCTACTGACTAGTATTCAAAAATAATAATATGGGTCATGTATCCCTCTGATTGGCATGTTATCTTCTTGGTTTTATATTGATCTTCATTAATTCATGGCTGTGTGCAATCAAGAAACTCGAAACACTAGAATTAGTTTTCATTTTCACTTGACCAAGGATTTTTTAAGGCATTCCCATAAACATTTAACTTTCACAAATCAATATCATTATAGACAGAAACCTAAGTAGTGATTTCTACTCTTACACAATCAATTTTAACTATGGAAATGAACAATAACAGAGATACATATATTCTATATCTTTATCATCACTCAAAATAAATTCCTAATTAGAGAATTTGGGTGTGTCATATGATTTTATTCAATCGTAGTTTTGATATATATGATCTCTATATGTTTTAGTTATTTATACAAGATAGATCTTGAAGTTGATACTTCTCAAAGGTGTTACATTGACATAATGGAATAAACTTGTTGATGCCTATAAAATGAGAATCCAAAAATCTTCAAGGGAAGAAATACATAAACAACCGGTTTTATTTTCTCTAAATAAAAATAATGTAAGGTCTCTAACTTATGTGGATCATGTAAATTTAGAAGGGTACGTGATCGTATGACCCTAATAAGGTCATACGAATGTTTCATGTGTAGTGCATGATCTATTATTGATCATGATATTCCCCTTTGACATGAATCTCTGTTCTTGAGAAGGAACCCATATGACCACTTATGATCATGTGAAGGCTTCTAGACAACATCTTCTAATCATGAGGTTTTTTAATCAATAGGCACCTGAAAATCAACCAAAACTCTTTTCAAAATAACGGGTAAAAATTTACAAAAGGATAAGACCTTAAGCAGTCATTGAATTTCATACAAAAAGATTAAGTGGTTCACAAGACTTCATTAATTCCTTATAAAACTGTCCACTTTGTCATGTAAGAGTCTATTTACATGTCACCTTCATCTTGTGAAGGGTCTTAGACATGTTCATTTGATTATGAAAAGCCCTTCCAGATCTATAGACAAGTAGATGGGGTGCCGATGACAATTATTTTACATCACCACAAGATCCAGTATTTGTCGTGTTATGCATCATATAAAAGTTGAGGGATTGTCATCAATAACACTCAAATATTTTTTTGAGATCTCAAATCCATTTATAATACAAAAGGAAATAAAAAGGATAAATATAGAAGCTTCTGTTGAAGTAAGGTTACATTGGTGTTCATATGAAAGGGGTCATACACCCCTTGCAATCACCATTGATCACAAAATCCCCCAATAAATGTCATACTGATCTTATGGGGGCTCCCTTGAAAATCCATATTTGTCTTACAAATGACCCTAGACAATCCACCTTGCTCTCATGAATGACACAAGACAAGGCATCTTCGATCACGTGAAATCCTTTACACAGGAATCTCAATCTGGTGACACCCATCGGACATGTTGATATAACCTTATAAAGGTTATTTAACACATCCACATGGTTAGAAAAAAATTATTTTTATAATACAGGGTCCAAAAAACATGGAGAAGGTAGAATATTCTCATAGTAATTATTATCATGCGGTGCCAGGCATGACCCGCAGTAGGATTATGTGAAGCACGTGATACCAACATCCCTCCATCAACTACATATCATATTTATGTGATAAAAACCATAAAATTAGGCATATAATTGGGACATATATGGATATAAACTCCCCCCTCAACATAAAAATAGTGGATCGTCTAAATGCACACAAAGAGGACAATGAGAGCGTAGGAGCAGACTTATCAGAGTGCATAGTCACACAATCACAAGGTCCTCCATCAGGTAAAACTCTATGAATGACCAAATGGATCACGTGAAATGAATATTTTCTTTTCATGGTAAATTTATAGATAACATGAAGGACCTCTAGGGTGTCATCCATTTTATAAAAATGAGGCCCCTCATGTCGACCCGATCATAAAAAACCTAAAATAAGATAAACTAGACAAAAAATGAGGCACATATGCCATAAATTCTAGAATAAAGACTAAAAAGGAAGAATACTTATGTGAACATGGATATGATAGTATTCATGTGATTTACATGACCTACCTAGATCATGCGATGGAATCGGGACATTTCGCCCAAGCCATGCGACACTCTCTCAACATGTAACTTGGATCATGAAATTTCCTTTGAAAATGTCAAGAAAATAATACAATGACCTCTGAGAATTCCGCCCAAGTCTCTAATAGTCCTCTATTATTTCCATTAAAATATTATTTATTCCTCTTGGAAGAATACCCAACTCTTGTGACACCCTCTAGATCTTTCATCTTTGATTATGTGATTCCCTCCAGACATATTATCTTTGACCAAGATAAACCATCCACACATATCAATATTGATCATACAACATCCTCCAAACATTCTTGCCTTGATCATGTGACACCCTATAAACATTTTATCTATAGTCATGCGATGTCCACTAGATATGTCATTCATATTATGAATTGTTCATTAAAAAGTCAACATGATCATGTGATTGTCTTTGAAAATGCATGTTAGGAAATGAGGGAATGTCCATACATACTCAAACAGTTCATATAGACACTCAAGATATATTAGGAAGAAAATAAAGAAATGTTAGGAAAACAATTAGGACATGTCATGCATAAGATCAGGACATGTCATACAAAAAATTTGGACATGTCAATAAGACAATCATGAAATGTTAGGAAGAAAATTAGGACAAGTCTAGCCAATGTCCCCAGACATTATAACCTTGTCTAGTGGCTATACTCGATAATACCCCCAGCTAAACTATGAGAACTCTAATTCCTTCCCTAACCAGGATATGTAGGACACCTTCATAAGGCCTGATCTATATATCAAAAACCCCATAAGGGTACCTTAATACATAAGTCCTACATTCATATATAGTGATATTGATTACTTGCTACCCCTTTTTCTCACACCGAGCATAGATCATGTGGGATTAAGTATTTCAAACAGTTATCTCTCTTGAATCATGAAACATTTCCAACTAAGTAAACTACAATGTGCAATCCCCATTTAGTGGAATGATATGATAGTCCCTATACAAGTGAATCCACCTCGGGGTAAGTCATAGGGTGTGATTGAACCACAAATAATTTGATTCCTTCCATAACTAGGATACATAGGATGCCTCCCTAAGGATGATGGTGAATATTTGATGCCTAAGTTACCTCATATATGTCCTTTCCACATGAAATTAAATAGCATGGTTTCAATGAACTACATGGGTTTTGATTCCTATTATAAATGGAATACATAGAATTCCACATAAAGGATCAATCCCATGCTTGATATATTTATCACCTCCTTGGATGGTAGTAAACTCTAAAGGGTCTGGTCATATGGCTTCAAATTATAAGTAGCTACCTGTTATTAGGAAATGGAATATAAACCTCAGATAAATACAGATTGGCTCATTAATAGACCCCCCTTCATGCATATAAGGGTTTAAAACTTGATCATTTTATTATGGTAACTAGTCATGTATCAATATTAAGAATTGATTCATGAACATATTGAAAATTCATAATAGGGTCCTATCGTAGGAAAAAATTCCCCCCAAAAGGGTGTGATGAGCCCAACCTCTCATTCTCTCGATTAATGTGATTTGCTAAGTGGCATTGCGTCTGAACCCCCAATTGACCGATTACCTTTGGAAAGTAGGTCCATACTTAGTTATAGATGTGGGAACCATTGGAAGTTTTTGTAAAAGAAAAAAAATGGTGAAACCAAATTGAATGAAATAATTTATTAGTAGATCCTCCTATACATGATAAAAAAGATAGACTTCCATGTTCTCATTAGACTATTTTCTTCTAACCTTACATGTAGTCTTTCCCATGAAACAAAATTGGTGAACATGACATGAATGGAATCATTTACCTATGTCACTCTTTTACATGATAAATTAGATAGACTGCCCAATTTACTTAAGAATTTTTTTTCTTCCATGCGTAAAGAATTTCTATGAAATAAAAATAGTGAACCAGATGTGAATGAAATCATTTAGCTATAAAATATCTTTCACATGATAAGGATGGTAGATTTCCCAATTCTCATTGGGAATTTTTTTTCCTACCATGCATGTAGTATTTCCATGAAACAAAAATAGTGAATATGACATGAATATCTCAAATAATAAAAAGGATCAGTTGACTAAATGTATCTAGGTTTCAGATGATATATGTTTATCCTTAACATGATAAGTCTAAAAGATCAAAATTGTCATACTGGGAATAAGAAAGGAAAATTGAGTTATCTTTTAATATCTGATTGAGAATGTATCATATCTATGATGATTTACTAATAAGTGACCTTGTTCCTTGTTATCTTTGTGAGTGTAGATACTGCTCTTACAAACAACACCCTGAACTAAGATCATGCCTTCATCTAGTGACTGTTCCAGAAAATATTATATGGCTTAAACCCCTATAAGTTAAAGAATTGTGTCACCTCCCAAAAACCATTTGAATTAGCTAGAGAATTTAATGGTTGGAGAATACCATATACACAATACAATGTTTACCCTTGTGGCTACATGAAATAGTTTCCAGATGTTGAAACTGGAGAGTCCACATCATCTGAATAATGCTGCATTGAAACCATTAGCACTTGTTTCCACCACTAATCACTTAAGAAGCTTATACCTATAGAAAAAAATCACTAATTATAGTATATGATGAAGGTGGATCAAGTATTCAACTATAGATCCCTTCTGTTTTAAGATCTATTGAGGAGGGTTCCTTTCAACCACTGTCACTAACTTCATCCCACTGGTGCCACTCAGTTTCCTTCTGAGGGAACCTCCTAGTACATTTCCATCTCTACTTCCCATGCATTGAAACCAAGGAAGACACATCAGGTGTAAACATATTTGGATAACCAAGAGTGGGCACATGCCCTTCATCTGTCGACGAATCCCGTAAACATATTATAGTGGTAGCCAGCAAGCTGTTATATATTCTCTCTCACTTAGAGAAAATTTACGATCATATTCTTGTATCAAGAATGGGGGATAAGTATACTCTAACCCCTACGAATTAAACCCTTCGACATATTTAGACAACAAAATCATAATAAAAGTGGGGTCATATCCCCGCTTCAATTGAATATATATGATAGTATATATCATAGGTAAAAAATGTGAAGTCCTACATTCCTGCACCCATTTTGATAAAATATCAGTACATTTTAGAAAAAACTAAAGAAATCTGATGGCATATTCTAGCATTGGTATATATACTAGGAAAGACGCATATTCCTATCTCTATAGATAGGTAATCCCAAAACACTAATCAACATGAACAAGGGGTTTCTTTAGAGAAAGAATACATTAGTTCTCTTATCCTAGAGAATTATTGGAATATTACAGTATAGTAAGAGGAATCATACCATGATCATATTCTTATTCCAACAAGGTATCACTAAGTGAGAGCGGTACATTCCTTGGGACATGCACACATTCTAGTCAAAAAAGACAGGATACATACTCCAAATCCACTAGATCATGCCAATATTCATGTTCCAACCAAGGATCACCAAGTGAGAGCAACACATTCCATGATACATGATCATATCTCAATCAAAAAATACTAGTGGCATACTCCAGTGGCATGATATTGACCTCATATACCCTCTCCAACTGGGCCCCACTAGGTGAGAGTGTTACTCACCTCTGGAAAGGCTTGTATTCCTATAAGTAAAGATACTCATCATATTCCAATAGCTCATAAAATCCATGTTCAATATCCTAATTTGTCTAATGAACGATTACACCAACATCCTTCAGAGCATATACAAAAGGATGCTCATACCCCTTCTCCCATTCTACTGGTCCTTTGGCATATTCTGATGGAGAATGCATATTTGGACTTGGCTCATACCCCCACTTCAACCAAGGTTGACCGACATATTCCAACAACCACCCAGAGGAAGGCTCATATTCCTTCTAACAATGAAGAAGATCACATGAATATTCTAGAATATTCTCAGCAACAATATCAAATTCACATAGTATCATATGGTTATCAACATATTCTGGCATCATTTATGTAGTAGGTTCATATCGCCGAACAACCCTAGAAGGAAGCTCAACATATTCCATCAAGACGTAGAATGAGGTTAATATACCTAATCTACTCAATTCCATTATGCTCAAGGTTATTTGAGAAACATTCTCAACACCTCAAGGGTTCTTCATCTCCTAAAATGAAGTAGAATAAGTTCTTTACCTTGATATTCCTCCTCATGGTAGTGTAGAGATGGATCATAGGGACTCAACTCCTGACATCTTCAATGTTCAACCATCTCATGGTGATATCTCCATCGGATAAAGAAATCCTCCCCTTTCCTAGACACCTTCATACAAATAGGTTCTCAAAACTCATATTCCTTCCTAAAGATAGGTTCTCAAAATATCGGGGTTAACCATATATATTACCTTATCAGTTACTAGAAAACCTTCACCATGGTTAGCAGGAAACCTAGAGAAATGACCTCTTTGGTCCGATCAAGTGGAGTCATGTAATTTTGATGAAGAGGATGATGACATTAAAATATATAGAGGTTTATCTAGAAACAATGTCCCAACCATGTTTTGGTAGCTCACAACTTAGACAATGAGATCTTGGATGTTCTAGAGAAGGAGTGCATGCCTTACATAAACCAAAATATGTGGGAAATCATCATTGATTGATAGCTCGACAACTCCCTTATCTAGAATATGAGGGTCACTTTCAGACCATCAATATACCCTAGTGGCAGAATATCCTAGCTTCTACCTCCATGGCCTAGGACCCAAAACTAGAAAATCACATTGAAAATATACAACATGATTGCCACTATTGAATCACAAATCTTTAGAAACTGATCACTAAAGCCTCTCCATGTATCCATATTCAAGGATGGAAAAATTATAGAGGGTTTCACTTCACCAAACCCCTAGAACATCAGAACTCCCTGAATGAAACATCTTGTAATGTCATAGAATCTTGTGAAATCAGGGGACCAGGTAACATGTGATCCAGTTGCTCACTAAAGTGGAATACCCCACATTAATGATGCTAATAAATCATGAACATAGGGAGGGGAATGACAATATATTTTTGAACTATACCCCTTAAAATAAATGTAACCCATTTTAGACATGGAGGATAAAGTTCCAGCCAACCCAAAACTAACCCGTAAAGAATGAATCCCATAATGGGATTCTATTTCACCCAGGTCATTGAGAAATCAACGGTGGTCCTAGACAAACCCCAGCCCATAGGGATAGGGAAATTTATATCTCAATGACCATCAGATAAATAATCAAATCCATGACTAGAGTCAATAGATCCAAAATAACATGATCAAAAAATACCAATGATTTCCTTAAATAGTCCCTATCCCATAGGGATAGGGGAATTTTCATCATCATCATCACTATAAGGGGAATCAATCTTCTTTATATTGGGAGATAAATATGAATGGTCTCTATACCATCCATTGTAAGATGAAACTTTTATCTTCAAGGATCATTCGACAATCTCGATCAAAAACACCCTCAAGATCACTTCACATAGGTTGAGATAGATGGAATGTATGGAAAACAAAACAAAACCAATAGGGTTCATACCCCAAAATTCTCCAAAATAGCCAAGGGTATGAAAAATGAACTTGATGCTAGTAGTGAATAATCACATTATTGCATTGAGATTGATGGGACAACTACCACTTCCTAATACACCTCTGTGAAATTCATCACCATCAAAATAATAGATAATGTGGATCAAGATGAAAATGTAGAGGGGCACTGTATAGAAAATATATCCCAATATGAGGGTGATTTGGATTCACCAACTAAGACTATACACATAAAGAACCATAGGAGGATCCAAAAATCGACACCTCAAGATATATATTTTCCACCTCTATGGAAAAACACTACCAATGATAAAGGGAAAGATGTTTACATACCCCAATCGTCACCCATAAGATCCCATATTCCTTCCACAGAGGAGGAGTTATAAAAGTACGAGGATAAGATACAAAACCTAAAATAACTCAATGAGGAGATACTCTAGGACAACATTCCCTCTGGGTATCATCTTCAGCATGAGATTAATATTTGTCCTCTAACATACTAGGAAAGAGCTGATCAATCTGCAAGAGTTGTATTTGAACATCAAACTGGATCTGGGTTCAAGAATCTGGTCTATATAAATGAGGAAGTTGAAGATGATCATGACTTATCTCTATTACAATGATAGCCTATCCCTTTATAGGGTGACCATTATATTTTCATATGGATTTAGAATTAGTGGGAGATACAATTGAGTCCACCTCATCAAGCCTGTCCCACTCCCTATAGATAAGAGGTGTCTCAGACAACAGTACCTGTAGAACTGATCAATTCCATTGAGTCCCTAGCTACTAAAATTGAATCCATCAAAGGGAGATGCACACTTGTGCGTCCTAAGAAGAATCCATATTCTGAATTGGTAGAGGAAACTTTTTCCGCACCCAATTTAGACAATCCTAACTTCTCCACCTTTGATAGTACATGATATCCAAAAAAACTCACTCACTTTGTGTCCCAATGTGGTCTAATGATGGGATCTTGAGGTCAATAGAAGGAAACCAAGTTGAGATGTTTTGTATAGACTCTAATAGGTATAAACATTGTTTGGTACACCATCCTTTTATAAGGATCTGTTATAATATGGGGAATTCTTCTTTGTCAGTTATGTTATCATTTAATCTCTACACTAAGTAAAATGAAAATTTTTGACCAAAAAAATTAAAAAATATCCAAAATGAGAGGATTTATGACTATATAACCAGATATAAAGGATTCGCCTATTCACTCACCATCCCTCTCTCACTGGATAAATTTTTGGAAATCTATGATGAAAATATTTGGGATAAATTACAGATACCACTAATCCTCATGAAGTATCTAGGAAGATTTCATGAGTTTGCATAAATAGAACAAAATTTTGAATATCATATTCAAAGTATACAATAAAAGTCTTAACTCATTCCCTCAGTAAAAGGGAAAAGTATTATAAAATTAGAGATTGTCGATGTTAACCGTAAACCAATAACAGTGCCCATTGAAACACCTTGGAAAGTCACAAATCACCCAGAATCTCTTATAGAGTGGAAAAAATAGAAATATCACCCTAAGTGAGAAGATAAAAGAGACCAGGGCTTCCTGAGATAAGATATGAAAATATAATACTCCTTATGAAATAAGTTGGTCCCTATTTATTTCCTTGCGACCATGGAAAATAAACTACTCAATCCACCACAAACCAAGAAACCTGATGAGGTAAACCTCTCTTATCACCCAAATACTTCCCTTTTCATTAGAGACTAGGTCAAAACATCCAATATTTATTCATCTTTAAATATATCCTCCAAGGAATGGTTCATTATATACAGGTGATGTTGGAAAGTTCTCTTGAATAAGTGACCTATGTAACCATTTCCTAGTGTGGATAAGAAGGTGATTGGAAAAACTGTCTGGGAAAGTGTGGGTAGATGTTTGACAACTAGATAGATCAAAAGACAGTTGACTAAGATTATTCTACTCAAAGAGGAAAAATTTGTGGAACCAAAAAGATCCCATCTCCTAGGGAGGTCACATAAAATATTTATCCTTAAGGTTGACATGATTTTTGGACATAGGAAGAGATAGAAGTGGAGGAGTCATATTCCACTCCTACCCATGCTCTCACTCTTGCATAATTCTTTTTTTGCAATTCTTGAAGAATGGGAAGTGCCATAACAAATGGAAACCTTATCATATTAAGATATCATATTGTCCTCTAAAAAATAATACACTTTTTATACCCTATATCCAATGATTAATACACCTCCAAGTACGAGTTCCTTATACCATATTGAAAAAATGGAGGTTACATGCAAACGAGTCAAGGATATAGGGGACAACACGAGCATGGTCAGACCAAATATATCAATCACATACCCCCAAAGGATATATATATATATATATATATATATATATATAAAGTCTATACCCATGGGAAATCACTCTATTAAGGCCAATAGAAACATTTTGGTGCCTCATATACCTCCAGTGGTCACCCTAACCAATTCATATTATATGACCATCTACTGAGGATTCGATTGTATAATCATCATATAAAATGGGGATGGCCAACACAACCTATGTTTTGGGTAGAAGATGCTCCCTAGACCTCTGAAAAGGAAAAAATATCATCTTACTCAAATTCTTCATCTCCTAATTCATATAATAAGTAGAAAATCCACCTTGAGAAACAAGGAATTTTGGAAAAACAATTACAACATTATAAAATATTTGGTGGTTGTGCCAACTAAGAACTCAATCCTAGATGCACTCCATATTTCAAAATAACTCAGAGAGGAACACATCTAAGCCCACAAAATCCAACAGGAGTTGGATATAATTGTCTCTGCAACTGAGGTTTATCAATTGGAGATCATTCAATCAAAATTCCATGTCTCCATCTCATTTATAGAGTAGGATTAGGAAGAGGTCATCCAAAGACACATAAAACCCCTATATGTTTTAGGTAGACTCGATAATGTCAACATATTGTGGGATATAATTGAAAATGGTTAGATAACCAGCCTCATCCTAATACATACCCTTTGAAATTTGGTATATAGTGAAGGGGACTTGTCTCCTACAAATATGACCATTCAGGGGTGTGATAAGATTGATCAATGACCTCTCTAAAAGATTAATCTCAAGTCTTGGGTTGGGGATCTCACATCTAACACTGATTTTATGTTTTTCTAGAAAGGAACTACATATAATGTCCTACTTCAAATTCCTTGGTTCCACATCCATATTATAATACCTTCAAAATTTAATCAATGTTTTAAATACCTCATCAATGGTAAGGTTAGTGTTATATAAGGAGATAGAGATATCTTTGAGTCCTTTACTACCACATATGTTGAAGCAAGTTTCTATATAATCGAACATAAAAAATAATCGTGGATGAAAATATGAAGGTTGAAGCCCCTGATGGTTTGGGGATCACCCTAATGAATACCTAAAACATGATCGATAACGATTATGTGAAACCCATAAATTTTATTGAGTCAATAGTCTTAATCTCAGATATCTAGAATCATTTTGTCCCTATAGGAAGTATAAAATAAAATAATCAGCTCTATAATCATTCTATAATTACTTTGGAAGTAGAGGATGTTAATATCTCTTCCCACTACCCCTCTCTCCCAATAGTGACAAAGATACTCCTAGATTTCTGAAAACACCTGAAAATGCCTCAAAAGACTCAAATGTGGTAGAATAAGAGGATGACCTTAGGAAAAACCCTCCCACATTTGAGGAAGGCATCTACACCACCATTGATGAGCTTATAAAGATACATATTAGAACTGAAGAATACCTGAAGCCTATATTGATTAGTTCTACCATGCCTCTCAGGGATCAAGATATGTACATCACATTTCTAAGAAACATTGATATCTATTCACATGAAATTTTACAGAAATGCCCAGACTGAAACCTGATGTGGCCACACATCATTTAAACTTACCCAATGACCATATAGGTTTTAAGAAGGAATCCAGGAGGATGCACCCACCCATTATAACAATGTTGAGTCATAAATTGAAAAATTAATAAAATAAAATTTTGTAAGAGAGGTGTAATACCCAATATGGATCTCCAAAATTTTCTATGTGAACAAAAAGAACATGAATATTAGGGTCTATATTAATTTTATAGAACTTACTCAACACTTCCAAAAGTAATATTTCCTATTTTTGATCACAAGACTCTTGATCTGTGTAACAAATGGCTTCTTATCCCTTTCATTTATGGATAGTTAATCAGGGTTAAATTAGATCAATATGGCCCCCAAAGATTAAAAATCCATAGCCTTCAGTGCACCTTGAGGGATATTTTTTATTAGGCCATGAACTTTGGATTAAATAATTATGTCTCTAAAAATCAATGTTCTATTCATAATATATTTAATCCCTTCTTGGGGTGAATATTGGAATGTTATGTTGATGATCTGTTAGTCAAAACCAGACACTAATGTTACCACTTCATGGGCCTCCAAATAGTCATCGACATGTTGTGATAGCACAATATGAAGATGAACCCACTAAAATTCACTTTTGGGAAAACATTCAGAAAATTCCTTAGATTTTTAGTACTCTACTATGGAATTGAGGTTGTTTCTAAAAATACTATTTCATTTTTTTCAATGTCACCCCTCAAAATCTCAAAGAATAGAGGGGGATCCAAGATAACCTCACCTACATTCGATATTTTATATCTAACCTATCTGGAAAATCTCTCAACTTCACCAAGATAATGAAGAAGGGAGTCACCTACAGATGGGAGTAGGATTGTCGAGAATCCTTTGAGAGTATCAAGCAATACTTACTACACCCTCTGGTCTTGGTTCCACGGGTATAATAAATCACATTAATATTATATGTAGCCTCCATAGAGAGATCACGTGGAACTATTCTTATTTATAAGAATGATATAGGGAATGAGAACAATATCTACTACCTCAGTTGAATGATTCTAGAAACTGAGAACCGATATTATGATTTCAATAATAACTTCCTCACACTCATCTTTACAATGAAAAAGATGAGGCATTACGTGCAGCACTATGATTTCCACATGGTCTCTCATATTGATCCTCTAAAGTATATACTCGGTCTTCTTATATTTATTAGGCATTTATCCTGATTGTAAGTCATTTATAAAAGTATGATATCCAGTTCTTATCATAGTAATTGATGAAAGGGCAGGCCTTGACTAATTTTTTTGCAGGACATCTCACCCTAGAAAGAAAATAAGTGTATACTGAACTTCTAGATGATGAGGTTTTTCAAGCCCCATGAGACTCCCATATATGGGAAATGTATTTTGATGGAACCTCCAAAATCCCTATAGGAAATAGATTGGAAAATTCGAAACTCAATCGAGCTATTATAGGGATTGTATTTGTTTCTCCTAACAAAGTAATTTTTTCCTACACTTTCTCATTATTCGAAGTCTGCATGAATAATGAGGTCAAATAACAAACCATCATCACTAGCTTGGAACTATCCCTATAGTTGCAAATTTTCTACCTTAAAATCAAAGGGGATTTAGAGTTAGTGATAATAAATATCAATAGTGAATATGACATTGGAAATGAAGAAGCAACCCCTCTCACTAGTTATGTCATTGTATTGATGGAAGAGTTCTATTTTAAACCCACATTGCATCATTTCCCCCAATTATATAATGATCGTTCTAATGAACTGGATAATTTTGCTACAATTTGGGATGAACCCAATCAGAATGATGTGGTTATCTACATCACACACCAAAGGATGGTTTTAATGGTAATCATCTATGACATGGAAGAAATCAATTAGATCAAAACTAACCTAAATTGTGATGAACCAATATCCACACTGGGATGGATGGAGCCCATAATTTATTACCTCCAAAATGGGATCCTTCGAACATAATGAGAAAAAAGGGAATAAATTAATAACCGAGAAGTAAAATTTACCCTCAGGTTTTAACCAAATGAGAAAAAATAATCTAAAAATGAGTCTTTTATGGAATAATCCTTATACACATAATAGAAAGATTAATTATGACTATCATGGAAGAAGTTCATTATCACAACACGTCCCCCGAGGCCCGTGCCATAACTACCCCAAGCCCTCCTTCCATAGGCCAGGGGTTAGCGACTAGCACCAGAAAGGCATATCCCTAAATCAGGAAGGCATTGCATTTAAACCTCTACAAACACACAATCTAAGAACACAACAAGATGCAACCACGAAATAAAACTACAGTAGTAAAAGTGTGTACTGAAAGTAAAGGGGATGGAATACAAGACCAACTGTAAAGATACAACTACAATAGAAAATAGAAAACATCTCCTGTGATCATCCTCCAAGGATCCTACCTGAAGGGTAGGTACATATCGTCTCCATAGCTCTCCACGTCAACTGTCACCGTCGTCCACTGTCAGGTCCTATCTCCCTGAGTCTTAGTCAAGGCTGCCCTTCGTCTGCACAAGACACAACAAGGTGCAAGTTAAGCTCATGTAGAGGTGAGTATAATAATACCCAGTAGGGACCCCGAGACCCCCGAAGGTCTCTCAGAATTCTAAAAAGGAAAACCATGAAGCATGATCTCAATCACAAATCACAAAGAAAAATACTCGGCTCAAACCAGGTATAACTGAAGTACAGAAGTACAGATGATTAGTTATAAGCTAGATCATCTTATTCTATTAAGAGGCACTACTGCTGACCCACATAGGATCGATAGGTACTAACCCCTGCTGACCCACACAGGATCCGACCCACCCAGGTTCGATAGGTACTAACCCCCACTGACCCACACAGGATATGACCCACATAGGATCGGTAAGTATTGAACCAGACAGGATTGTTGAGCGCTGACCCACACAGGATTTGACCCACACAAGATCTGTGTTGATCCACATAGGATCCCTAGGTGTTTATCTACATAGGATCGCTATTCATTCTTCACATCTCATCCAGTCACATGATTCCCTCTCTTAGTACGCTTGTTTCTGGGAGAAACCGCTCCTCATGTTATCAGTCATATTTCAACCAGCACAATGTCCCACTAAGAAGTTACCCCATGATCTGTCATGTCATAAGAGTTCCAACACAATATATGGTGCGTCAACCGGATGTCCAGTCTATAAGTTATTGGCGTTTTAGTGCCAATGGCCCGATTGGATTCATAGTTGATCCAACCCAGTCGTACTCCAAATTTCTCCAAAACTCTTGTGGAGTATTTCAAAAGAACCTTCTTGTTCCAAGGATTCCAGCACCATAGATAATTCATCAAACAAACATCTGGTTTGAGAGATATATCCATTTAAGCGTATCTAGGCCGAAATGGGTTTGGGTCCTATCCGACCTGATCAGACCTACCCGATTCGCTTTGGCATGGGCCGACCCGACCTAGTTCTGGTCTGACCCGAGTTCGACCTGGCCCAGCCCAAACCAGCTAGGTCAGCCTGAGTGGGATGGGCCACGGCTCCGCTTACTGGGCCGCGGACCAGCCCGACCCTCCAGGTGTCCCAGCCCTGGTTGCTAGCGCAGTCTACCAGCCGGGTGGCGGACCACTCTCCTTAACGTCTTTGTTGTTTGGGTAATGAAATGACAATGCCATGTGGTGATGCTTCAGCTTGCCATGGGACCCATGGGGTGTGGGTCCCCTGCACTGTGACCACCACCCATGGCACACGGTGATGCGCCGCTCTCCACCAATGCGGTCGGCCAGTAGCCGACCTCCCTTGCTGGTCCGCCGCGGCGTCGTGCAATGTCGCGTCCTTCCCCAGCCAATGAGCACCAACCACCACCTTGTCCCACCTACACTAGTCATGAGCGCCGCCGCGCCGATGCCAGTCTCCTGCCTTCGCCTGCCGACACCGGTTGCTGGCGTCACCGCGCCGGTGCTGCGCCAGTAGTTCTTCCGTGGGGCCCCAATGATGCTTCAGAGCTCCATTTTCACTCTCGTCTGTGCCTACGGGCCTCACAAGACACTTCCATCACAGGGTGGCTCACGTTTTGGCCTTTACGCATTGTTTCTTGGTCACCCATGAAGAAACACAACCAAACCAAAAACGGCGGAGGGTCAGGTCCTTGTTCATTCGGCCTGCGCCCTCCGCGTTAGCATCATAACATTGGAAGGATTATTTAATCATAAAAAAATCCCATAAAGAAACCCCACATTATCCTTCCGTATTAAAGAAAAAAATTCAGATCAACCTGTTGGAAATTTGATCCATGTTTTTCATAATATTTAATAATGGGAAAAAAGGAGGAATTAAACATATAACCCCCTACCTCGAGAATCATTGGAGGTGTTGCGGTTGTGGCAGGAGAAGAGTCCTCATTAGATGAAGTCGTCGGCATTCATTGATCCTAGATCATTACCGCCCAAGCTTCTGTCCTCCTTTAGTGGAAGTTTCCATAGTAATTTGCCTAATGTTCCTCGCTTGAGGAAGCCGTGTCGAAAACCCCAACCCGATATCCAGTTAAATAGAGGTGTAGGGTGAGTAACACATCAAAATAATTAATGAAGTTCATTAATGAGTTTCTAATTAATGAACCTCTTAATTCCCAGTGGTGTGGTTACAAAAATAAAGTGTCAAGCCATTAAATGGCTTAACAACCCATCGGCCCCACCACCACCGCTCAATAAGATATAGGATAATAAAATAAATTTTTTTTTATTTTATTATTTTTTTAAAAGTTACAAAAGCTAACATTTTCACCTGACCTACTAAGGTCGAATTTAATCCCCCCTTAAGTGAATCCCGATGCTACGGATTCAACAGTATCCTTAGATTTTAAATCCGAGCACCAGTTCAAAAGATAGAAAACGTTGTATGTGCGTTTATAGAACTTAACTTAAAAAAAGTTCAAAAATTATTAACAGTCATCCTAGATCTACGCTGGTCGAGGTTAGGCTTTGCCTAAGGGAAACACGCCCTCACGAGCTCAATGGTACTCTTGGACTTCCAATCTGAGTTACCATTTAGGAGTTATTGAATTTTACAATAAAATAATTGTTACTTAATTATTTTATTTGTGGCCAAAAACTAACTTCCATTATTGGCCCATGCCAGCCAAAGTTAGGATCTTCCTAAGGAAAGCATACCCTCTTGAGTTCAGCGGTGGTCTCATATTTTTAATTCGAGTCACCGTTCGTGAGTTATAAGCATTTGAAATGTAAAATAATGTTATTTAATTCTTCTATTTACGGTTATTCCATTTTTGGGTTTTCTCACTGGAGGCCAGCACCGAATAAACTTAAGTTGCACCTTGGGTAATCCCACCATCCTAAATGCAACGGTGCCCTCAGATTTTTGATCTGGGCACTTGTTTAAGAGTTATTCCACTTTTTCAAAAAAAAAAACTATTCACGCACGCTATTTTAAGCTTAACACTTTTTCAATGGATCATTCTAAGAACTCTGGGCCTCAGAATCACATGTCATCAGATTTTATGGTCTTTTAATAATCCCAAATAATTTACAAAAAATATATGGAATTTTCAGGTCTTTACAATCATGAAGGCTCTTGTGGCTCTCACCAATCCAAAACCAGGATCTCCCACCAAATCAAGAGGCTTGGTTACTAGTGGAAACCAATTTTAAGAAAAATGTGGATTTCACCATGAATTTACATGCATGATAGATTTATGAAAACTTCATACATTAACCCTCAAAATTTCTGCATACGAAAAAATATTCATGGCCAATTCTTATGTAGGGAATAAATGTTGCAGGGTCATATCCTCTAGCCACAACTAAGCAGTTTAAGTACATCCTTACTCCTACTAACTTCTTTTACAAATGGGATGAGGAAATACCCCTTAAGAAAGTTAGAATGAAGAATATCATTAACTTCATGAATTATAATGTCATCACCAGATTCTAAATTTCTCACATGATATTTACAGACAATGGAACCAATTTCTATGATACTAAGTTAAATAAATTATACTAGGAGTACAACATCAAGTCCAACAACTCATCCCATTATCTTTCAACAGAAGATGGATAAATGGAGAATTTGAATAAATCTATATCGAATATACTCTAGAAGATATTGGATAATGATAACAAGTCCTATATGGACAAGATCTTCCATGCTTTAAGGGCCTATCGTACCACCACACATACTTCAACATTGGAAAATCCATATTCATTGGTGTATGAAACCATGTTATTTTTTTCCATAGAAGTCCATTTTCCCTTTCTTAGAATAGCCATATACAAGAAATTCTCATAAAATGAGTATTTTCAATAGAAGTTGGGTGAATTATAGTGGCTTGATGAGAAATGGTTGCATATACTGCTCAACCTTAAAGTACATCAGAATCAGATTGCACGAGCCTTGAATAAAAATTATTCATCCATTTGTTCCTTAATGTATAATTTGTATTGGATTTTAGGACCCAAATTATACCAGGAAAGAATCCTCCAAAGTTGGTACCCAAGTGTGAAGGGCCTTATATGGTACATAAATCCTATCAAAATAGTGCTTACTCATATGCCACAATAGATGGGTAATGTGTCATGCACTACACCAAAGAAAGGTTTTTTATGAAATACTTTTCATAGATTCCATTAAGCATTATTCGTATACTAAACACATGATGTTAAAATATATTGAAAAGGTCCTATCAGAAAAAATTAAATTGCACTATGACTTAGGTCCTAGTAACAAGATGTTAAACAATACTGAACCTCCTGTCACATAAACATGACATTAAACTATATGAAAAAGGTCCCAAAAGTAAGTCGTTAAACTACATAGTTCCTTAGGTCCTGAAAAAAAGGCGTTAAACTAAAGAGAACCTCAATAATTTACTTCATGATTTTAAACTGTATAGAAAATGTCCTAGAAACAAAATGCTAAATTTCATAATGTCACAGGTCCTAGAAGTAAGACTTAAACTATAGAGTTCCTTAGGTCTTGGTAGGAATATGTTAAACTACATAATGCCTCAGTACCTAGCTATAAATCATTAAACTACACAAAATCTCACATCCTAACCACGTGATGTAAAACTATATGGAGCATGTCCTCACCACATGACATTAAACTAAACAGGAAACATTTTCTCACTACCAATTTACTAAAGGTGATCTAAATTCGTGCAAAAGAGAAATGAAGTTCCCTCTTGTGTTTGAGTTAGATCAATATAGGAAATTCCTCTCCCAAGAACTATACATGGATTGATTCCTACCATCATGGGATACGTAGTGATTCCAAAACCCAAAATATTAGGTCATTCCGTAATATATCCTTCCTTATCACAAGCTATCAAACTACATTACAATTTTCAAAGTCTTCTCTCTGATGTTGGGTAACCCTCATCCTTACCGCAACACATTAAACTACCTAGATAACGTCCTTGACACATGATAATAAACTATATGGTTTTTTTAAAAACTATATATAGATTTATTATCACCCCAATGAGCTATGTAGGTATGAATAAATATTATTTCTTTTCACAACCACCATATGATGAAAAAATCTCATGTACTTTCTTTTAATTGCCTATGTGGGGTGAGAGAACACTTTTACATTCCTTTTTTATCACACCGAGAATGGATCACAAGGAATTATGAATTTTGGTAAAGGTATCTCCAAATTATCGATACATGATAGTCTGTGATAGGCTTATCATGGTCCTAGATATAAGAACATAAAAGTAACACCACAATTCCTTGCCGCATGACACTAAAACTACGTTGTTGTTGTCATCTTTATGAAACACAATTAGAAATTATAGTTTACCTCACCCCATAGGTCTACTATCATTGGTATTGATCTCCCACCACACCTCCATTCAAGAACTATGTGTTTCTTAATTCTCACCATTATTGGATATTTAGTGAATCCTAGATATCAACTCTAGGTCCGGTCACAATATTCAATTTTCATGTTGAATCACCTAATTCTTTGTTGCACGATGTTAAACTACATGGTTTTTCAATAACTATATGTGGATTTATTCCTATCATAACAGGATATGTAGTGATTCCCAAATATCCAATCATGTGTTTAAATACAACAATCAATGGGAAAATACTCCCCTCTATGTATAGGTCATACATGCGTAGGAATATTCCCATTCAATAACTATGTGTAAGTTTATTCTTTCCATCATAAGGAACATTATGATGCTTTGATATCTAATATTGGGTCTAACTACAACAATCAATGAGAGAAAATCCCCCCCCCCAATGTCTACGTTAGACCTACGTGGAGAGTTTCTCATTCAAGAACTATGTGTGGCTTTATTCCTGTCATCATAGGATATGTAGCAATTCGTGGATATCTAATAATGGTTTTAGCCACATTATAAAAAATTCACCACCTCCCTGTGTATGGGTAAGATCTTCACAAGGAACGTTTCATGTCCTTGACAAATAAAATTAAATTTTATGGAAAACAACCTGGTCGCGTGAATTTAAAACTACATGATAAATAATTCCCCACTAAATGACGTTAAAAGGTGTAGTCCATCACCCATAATCATTCCCTGTCAAAGGATCACAATAGAATGAACATATTTAACTAGAGTATGGGGTACTTATGTTATCTTTTAAGCACAAAAACCCATAAATCACACTTTATTTCTCAAGAACCTCAGATCTCTACAACCTTCCATGGACCTTGGAAAAGGATTCCTGACTTTAAGAGACCCACTTTTTGACTTTTCATATCTTCCTATGGTTTCTATATATGGGACTATATTTATCAACCAAATGTTTCAAAACTTGAAAAAAGGGATTTATTGACCTTATGATCCCTGGCGTCTCCATGGTGTAACTCATCACCTTATAGTGTTTTGGGTCATTCCTGGTATGATTATCATATATCACTACTCATGACCTGAGAACCTTGAGCCATTATATACAACAATTTCACCTCCTACTCTGAAGGACATCAGGTTACTCTTGACCCTAAGTATCTTATTCTAGATGTTGTGTAACATTCCCCTTATATTAGGTCCATGTGCATCATGACCTTAAATTGTATGCACTTTGGTCAATTTTGGGCGACCTTAGACTCTATCCTTTGATGGTTCATATTACACGAGCCTAAAATTCTAGTGAAAGAGCTATAAAACTTTTTAGGTTGAAAACCATCATAGGGAGACCTGATAAAAATTCAATTCCCCGCTCACTAAAAACATCATATTCAGAGTTCATTCAAAGGTTAAGAGCATGAATAAACATGGAATAAATCTCAATGGGACCAATTGGTTGCCCTGGTAAAATCCTATCCATACTTCCTAGACCCTGTCATCCTGGAAAAATTTAGAGTAATGATTTTCCACATTTCCTATTATTGATAATGTGTTCACTAGGAGGTGTCACAAATTTTAGGGTCCACAAACTATCCTTGAATATTATGTCTCTCGTTAATAAAACCTCATGATTTAAGTGACCTGGATCAAGAAAACCTTCCATGGAATTTGGAAAATGATACCCAACTTCGAGGGGGCCTTGGTCTTACTATGAATGTATTCTTATTGTTTCTACATATGTATCTACCGTCATTAAAAAAATGTGAAAAAACTTATAAAAAGGATTTCTGATCCTTTTGAGCCTTAGTATCACCATGGTGGAACTCATTACCTTATATTGTTTTAGGTAATGCCTTGTATTATTGTCCCATATCACTACTCATGACATGGGAATGTTGGTCCATGATTTAAAATCATCATAACCAAACTATTCAAGTGGATTCGATATCCCTGATGTTACATCACTTTGTTTTGTACCCTTTCCTAAAGAAGGAATGAGACACTCTATTACCGAACCTTCTCATGGCCTACCCCATGTGGCTCAAAACCATAGGGTGTTGGGCCCAATACTCCCTATAAAAATCTAAATTAATCTAGGATTCCAAACCCTTCCTAGATAACTTTTAATCCATATCCAAATTCATCACCTAGTCATTTGGGTCTTCAAAAATCTCTCATGGACCTTGGGAAGGAGCGGGCATCATCTTTTCTTGACCATGCATGTAAGACCTATGGGTTCAAGCATAAGATATTTGACCTACAAACTAAAGTAATATCCTCTATTCAAGAAAGAAACTTTGATCCTCATGTTCCCTAGTAACACCAAAATGGAAATCATTAACATAGGGTGTTTTGGGTCATCCCTGGGTTTTCAGCCCCATTTTATATTCATCGATTCAAACTTTTTTTTATGAATTACACCACACATATTCCAACTCTCTAGGTGAACCTAACTTACATAATGTTTTACCCTCATTCAATTCTACCCCTTAAATATTTCATAGCCCTCATAAAATATTGGGTACACCTCTGTTTGACCATGATATTGATGTATAAGGTCTTTGACCTACCAACTAGAGGCATATCATCCTTTCAAGAGAGTAAGTATGCTCCTTGTGTTCCCTAGTAACAACATGGAAGAAATCAACACCTCATGGTGTTTTAGTTCATCCCAGTAATTTAATCCCCATTCCATATTCATCAATCAAATCCTGATAGAAAGAGATTAAACTATATAGTTTTTGATGTACTAATAATAAAACTTTGAACATCATAACATATTTTTGTATTTACCACATGGTGTTAAAATACAGGGCATGTCCTTACCAAATGATGTTTTAATTCATGGAGAATATTACCTTGTAATAAATATATTATCATCAGTAAATTTTTTGAGATTGAATTCCCTAAACTAAAGAAAAAATGATCTATTTTGAAAGATCAAAAAAGACACAATGCTTTCCAAGTTGAAAACTCGATAATAGAACCTTGTAAAAATTTAAGTCTATGCTTTCTGGATATATGATTTGTGTGTTCTATGCAATATTGATCACTCATAAATAGAAATGACATAAAAAATTTCAGGTAAAAAACATTTTAGTGGGCATCTTGAGAAAAATCCAAGTCTATGTTCGTTAAGTCTTCCCTTATATGAAGCATAGGGAAAACAATTAGGCAATATAAATAAAAAGATACGAAGTTAGTGGGGCCCACTATATAGCATTAGAAGAAATAAATCTATGCTTTATAATTCCACTAACCTTAGATAAATATAGATCAATATACCTCTATGACATATATTTTTCCCAATTTGTCCTTTCATAAATGAGGTGATCTCAAGACAATTGGAGAAGGTATATCTATAAGGAATCTCATGTTGGTGGGAATTAATGAGAATTTCTCAAGAAAATTTTGTTTTAATTTAAGCATCCAGATCTAGGAATTTAGCTTTACTTGATATTACTAAAATGATAGGTATCACTGATGATTCATAAAACATCAAATCATTGAAATTTATCACATCATGAATGAAATAAAACTGGAAAATGATATATAAAGACCATAATATTCATTCATTGATAATCTGAACAAAAAAATATTGAAAAGATGAATATCCACATTACAAATCCTCTCTGATGATTCCCTAAAAACAAAAACATCAATGATCAAACTATAATAAGATTTCATCAGTTGAATTTACCAAGTTAAAAAGATTTTGAAAAGAAGCATTGATTGATCATGGAAGTGCTTCCCACCCCACTTCTTCCCACTCTGCCTGAGGATGGGGTGTCTTGATAAGAGAATAAAACTCCTCCAATCTCTTATGATTATTTATTAATAATGAATATGCCACCAAAATATCAAACAATGAGAAATTTGTGATCTCTTTAAGCCTCACTGTCAGTGAATTCAATGTATCCATTTGGGAATGCAACTCAAGTATTTTCTGATTAATATGTTCCAATTCCTCTAAATCTTCCATAGTTAGTTTATCTAAGGGATTCCCATTATCTAAATCATGAAATCCCCTCATTCTAATGCCCATTTTTTTTCAGAGTTAGGATAATTTGGCGCATGATTTCATAAAATGGATGACAGTCGAACCTACCCTTCCCCAAATCATGAAAGAGATAGTGATGTCACTCTTCTTAAGAAAAAAATGTTTCTAGAGTATTCTCAATGATCATGGTGTGAATCTACTACCAGATTATCCAGCACTAAGTCTACTACTCTACAATTGTTGGGGTAGGTACATCAGAATAGGGAATAATTGGTTGAGCTAATGAAGAATCAAGATAGGAAGCTGTATGTTCTCTTATCTCAAAATATTCATCATCCGTCACTCAAATATAATGGATAGATTCCTCAAAAAATTATAACACATTAATTAGATGGTCATATTTAGGATGAGGATGCTTCCTTGAAGGCTTGAGTCTTGAATAAACTCCATCATTACTACAGACAGGGGGTTGGTGAAGCACATAGTCTGTATGCCTTGAGGATAATCCTATCTTGCACACCACCCGGTTAGGCATCCACCCATGCTTAGAAATAATCATAAGATCAAAATACATGGGTGCCAATATGTAGAAGGAAAATATCATCATTTGTTTCCTCACATGCCAATATCTTCCAAAATTGGGGTATAATATAGGGAAGTTCTTATTCCTGCACACCAGCTAAAGGGATTCAATAAACTCTTTGAATACAACCAAATGGGTGAGGGATCCAATAATGGGTATAGTGCTTTCATATAATCATATCATCCATATGGGTTTTAAGAACCCCATCCCAAAGAGAGATTTCATAAGACCACTCAACGATGGAGCCACTTCCATTATCTAGAATTAACTAGGATGACATAGAATAATTCATAAAGTTGAAATGATTGGGCCAGTTCACCAAGAAGGAAACCACATCAGGGCCTAAAAACATCACCTTAACCCAATAAAGGTTTAGAATATTGGGGAGTAATCGGGTATCAGGGATCTTAGCAGTGTTGTAATATTTTTAGCTATGAAAATGCTCTCATTTATAGTTGGATAGGAACTATAAATAGACAACAACCCTATATGGGTTTTTTTATTTTCTTGATGTGTCCTAAGAGATAGAAAAGTAAAGCAAGAGTATGTACCTCTAGATTAAGAGGCTTCCCCTTGCTAATTGTGCTATCATCACCAATGTACTAACTCAGATTCTTGAGCATGCATCCCTAGCTAAGAAAATCCACCCATTCAAGAACAAGGATAGGAAACTTTATATCCTAATACTATGGGATATTTCAAGTCTCACTCGATAACCCCATGATTCATATTCCTCAGCCTTGAGGATTTCCCAATAGGAGCCCACAATATCACAGACTTGATGAGAAGGGCACCGGGGAGGGTGTATAGCAGCTAGTCAAGATATGCTTCGACAATGAAATATATTGATCTAGACCTTGAAGTAAATGAGAAATCATATATTAATATCCATCCTTATCACTTTCACAACATTAAGAATATCCCTATCCAAGAATGATTTTTTTTATGTTCATCCTATATGCCTATAGTGGGAAGAAATATTTCACACATCTCCCCAAGAAAAGATATCATTCCCTATCAATAGATGTCACAAAGGATGATTCATACTTCTCCATGGTATAAATTAAAGGAGTTATTTCCATTTTATTAATGACAGATCATCACTTTGAGCAATTTTGAATGGGGATATATGATAAACTCAAAAACTCACACTACCTTGTAAAGGTGAATGGCATGTAGCTGATATGGAATTCTAAGCCACTTTTCTAACCTAGAATAAAAATTCCAATTAATTGGATAAATTTATACCAGGACTCATTTACTATTTAAAACTATATCTAATTCTTAGATCATTCATGATATAGAAAATTAAGCTATAATAACTTTGAATGATCAGCTGGTGTGAAAAATTACAACCATCTATAACATGGGGGAGTTCTCCAGCATATAGGTATACCCCTGGGACTATACCATGACCAATTGACTGCCTTCAGAAATCATCTCTTGAACATAATCCATAGATGATGATAACCAAATAGATAGACAATTGTATTCAGATGAGTGAATGGAAGCATCATCCAATAGCCCAAATCTATACATAGAAAGTCTGTGTGATAAAGGATATATCTAAAGTTCATGAGATAGAAGACTCTTCTAAACCCCATTTTCAAAGATCACAAGATACTGAGGATTAGCATTATGATTTCCAGTAGTTTTGGACCTCTCGTTGGTCATGTTGGGAGCTTCCTTGGAAATGGAATCCATCTGTATACAGGGAAGAAGAACACATATTAGAAAAATGAAATAATTCTAGTGAAAGATTTTCATAAATCACACATTATCTTGAAGATCACATGAACCATAAAGGGATTCATTCTCAAATCACTTGATAATGATCATAAAAACCGCATAAAATATGGAGATATCATGAATCTCATAACCCATTAAGCAAATCTCTACCACACGACCAATCATAAGACCTGCAACTGTGTGTCATTGAAATTTTTACACAAGTCGTATAATGATCGAGTGATCGTGATAAAAAGTTAGAAAATTATGCTATACCCACAAGAAATCCATGTGGCCAAGGATTTGGATCATGGATCAAGTAATTATAATGAACTGATTCATAGGATCATCTAAATAGGAACTGAGGAAAAGTGAGACTCATGATTAGATATATTGAAATGGTTCTCACGGAATAGTCTTATGGAAAGATCTAATTATTAGTTTTCAAAGAGAGGTCTTGTGAACATGAACTTATGATGAGATCTTACAAAGGGATCATACAACCAAAGAAAATCACAAGATATCTAAGAGTTGGAGTAGATAGTAGAATGAGCCTCCCATTATCCTCTATTTATAGGGTGCTCTACTGAATATCAACAGTCTCCCAGAAGCCCAAATGTTACCTAAGACACTAGTTAGATATATCCCCAAAGATGAAGGCATTAATTAACTTTACTCAGAAGAGATTCTACATCCCTAAAGATGTCACTCTTGAGGGGGGAATTTTTTTATGCTCGCTAAATGAGCATCAACAAATCTACATGGAAATAAATACCCAAATAATTGGTCTTATTTTATATGAAAAAAAATAAAGATAAAGAAGTCGACATATGTGGATCACATAACATTTAGAATGGGAGATGATCACATGACCCTGATAAGGTCATGTGAATGAATCATGTGAAACACATGATCTGTTTTTGATCAAGCATAGACCATTTTATTGGTCTCTCTGTTCTAGTGAAGGCACTCAGACAACCGATAATATTCATGTGAAGGATTCCATAAAATATCTTCATATCACGTGACGTTTCAACCATTAAGCACCTTATAATCATCCAAAATAATATAAAAATAAACTGTAAAAATATAAAAAAGGAGAATGCCTTATATGGTCATATATTTTCATGAAGCAAGATTATGTGGTTTTTAAAACCTCTAGAATACTTTGTTGACCTGTCCACTTTTTCAAGAAAGATCATGTTTACATGTCTCCTTCATCATGTGAAGGGTATCAAAAATGTTCATTCGATTATGTGCTACCCCTCTAGCTTTATAGACAAGAAGAGGGGATTTCCATGAAAATTATCACTCATCACCACAAGATCCATTATTGGTAATGTGATCTATCACAAACAATGAGAGTTGTTATCTTCTTTAATACTCACATGACTATGTGAGGTCTCCTATTCTTATAAAACAAATAAGTAAATAAAAATGGGAAATGAGTAAGCTTCTTAAAAAGTGAGGATATGTTGGCCTTCTCGTAAACTAAGTCATACACCCCTGATGATAACCATTGATCACATGAGGAACCCTAGAGTTATTGGCCTGATCTCATGGAGGATCACTTGAAAAGTCATCTTTATCTCATGAATGAACCCATAAAATCCACTATGGTCTCATGAATAACCCCATACAATTCATCTTCAATCACGTGAAAGCCTTTCCATAAGTGTATTAATCATGAGACACCGTTCAAACATGTTGGATTGACCTTATGAAGGTTCTTAAACACATCCACATGGTTAGAATAAATCCATTTGATCATCCAAGGTCTAATATAAATGGTGATGGTGGAACATTCTGGTGGTCACTATCAATATGTAGTCCCATGGATGACCCATGGTAGGATCAAGCGAAGCACGTGATACCAGGATCCCTCCACCAACTCCAACTTATTTTTATGAGATATGATCCATGCATGGTGGCATATAACCAAGGAAGTGAGACTTATAAATCCCCCACCCCCTCAATAAAAACGGGGTATCAACTAAAATAATGCAAAGATGATGAAGAGACCATATAAGAGGAATTATTAGAGTGGAAGTTCACATGATCACAAGGCATTCCACTAGGTAATACCTAGGGAATAACCTAAGTGATCGCGAGGCATAAAGATGTGCTTCATGTGATCACTTTATAGATCATGTGAAGGACCTTTAGTGTGTTAAATAGATTATGAGAATGAGGAACCACATGTGTACTTGGATACACAAAATATAGAGTAAGATAAACTGGTAAAAACATGAGACACATATAAAATAAATGCTAGAATAATGTCTAAAATTGAAAGAAGTATTATGAGAAGATGCATATGTTGATCTTCATGCACTTCACATAACCCACCCAAATCATGTGATAGCTTTAGGACATGTTTCCCAAGTTATGAGACACTTTATTGACATGTCACTTTGATCATGAAATGTTCTTTTGACATGTCAATAAAACCACGTGATGCACTCTGAGCATTCCACCCAAGTCTCATGAAGTCCTTCGTGCTTGCTAGCCAAATCTTGGGATGTATCTCGTAAATTTCACCCAAGTTATGTGGTGTCACTAGGGAATGATGGATAGGTCTCATGATGGAATAAGGGAATGAAAATTAAGTCTCATGATGGCACCCGGTCAGGTCATCTAGGTCTCCCTATGTCCTCCGAACAAGTGATCTAGATCATGTGGTACCCTCCATACATGTTAGTCAGATCACATGAAAGCCTCCCAAATGTGTTATTTGGGTCTTTTTAATCCCTATATGCATGTCACCCAAGTCTTTTGATACCCTCCAGACATGTCATCTTTGATCATGTGATGCCCTCCAGACATACCATCTTCGATCATACGACACCCTCCAGATATTTCATCCTTGATCATACGACATCATCCAGACATATCGACCTTGATCATGTGAAACCCTCTAGATATTCCATCTTTGATCATGCAATTTCCACCCAATATTTCATTAAAATTATTAAATTTCCACTAGAAAATTTGATTGGATCATGTGATTTTCTTTGAAAATTTATGTTGGAAAACAAGAAATTTCCGGGAATCTCCATACATGTCATATAGACACTCCAGACATGTCAGGAAGACAATCAGGAAATTTCATAAAAAATTAGGACATGTTAGGTAGATGATTAGGACATATCAAAAATAAAATTAGGACATGTGAGGAAGAAAATCAGGATATGTTAGGTAGACAACCAGGACATGTCCAGATGATGCCCCCATATATGATAACCTTATCTAGTGGCTATACTTTAACATACCCTAAACTGAACTATGAGAACTTTTATTCATAACACAATCATGATACGTATTATACCTTCATAAGTCTTGAGATATATATCAAACACCCCATAAGGGTCGCACCAATTTATAAGTCCCACATCTATATACAGTGAGTTTTATCACCTGCTACCCCTCTTTTCTCCCACTGATCATGGATCCCGTGGGCATTGGGATTTTAAATGGTCATCTCACCTACATCATGAACCTTTGAAAATTAGAGAAACCATAGTGTGTAATACCAATTTTGTATAATTATATGATAGTCCCCACATAAGTGCATCCACCTCAGGGTAAGTTCTGGGGGTGTGATTGAATTATGATGACACTGATTCCTATCATTACTAGGATATGTAGGACACCTCCCTGAGGCTTGAGATCAATATTATCTACCTAATTTCCCTAATATATTTCATTTCTAAATGATATTAAAATGCACAGTTTCAAAAAAAATCTATGTGGGTTTTTATACCTGTTATAAATGAGATATGTAGTACGCCTCATAAAGGTTAAATCCCATCCTCAATATATTAATTTCCACCCTAGATGGTTGTTAACATTGAAGTGCTTGGTTATATGAATTCAAAATATAATAATCTACCTATTAATAGGATTTGGATAAAGAACTATTGATACATACATATGGACTCATTAATATATATACTTTTTCACATAGAAGGGTTTAAAACTTGAACGTTTTATTAGGGTAACTGATACCATATCGAGAAAATGATTAGATTCCCAAACATATCTTAAATCTATAAGAGACTCCCAAAGTAGAAAAAAATTACCTCTAAAAGGGCTTGATGAGCTCTAAATCCCATCATATTGACCAATGTGAGTTCCTAACTGTCGTTGAGTATAAAATCCAAATTGATCTCTTGCCTTTGGAAAGTAGGTCTGTAATCAGTTATGGATGTGGGAATCATTGGGAGTTTCTGTGGAATTAAAAAAATTAACATGATGTGAATGAAATAATTTAGTTATTGTACCTCTCTCACATGATAAAGGGTATAGACGTCCCAATTCTCATCAGGCCATTTTATTTCTTTCATGCATGTAGTCTTTCCTCTCAAAAAAATAGTAAACCCAATGTGAATGAAATATTTTAGTTATGGAATATCATTCACAAGTTAAAGAAGATAGACTACCTAGTTCTCATCAGACCATTTTTTTTCCTAACATGCATATATCTTTTCCACAAAATAGAACACCACTATAGCCTCTTAACCAATAAATTATGGTAACAGTGAGGTCTCCAACATCCTTCTGAATTAGACCCGTTCAAGGAGAAAAACCAACCAATTGAATTTTCATCTTGATAATTCAATCGTCTATAGTTTCATAATAATATTACTCATTCCACATTGGGTTTATTTAGTATCCAAGATCAGGTATATGGTTCTTATTTAAGAGAATAGTGGATTCTTTATCTAGGGAATCTCATGCCACCCTACCCTTCATGTTTAATTCATATTTTCATCTATAACATGTGATCTTGGGATCATGGTTCAATTTTAGTTTACAATTTATAAAACTATTACAGTTGAATCTCTAGAGGTGGTACTTTATTGAACCCTCTTGGATCTTTTCATGGGCCGAGTTATCATGTTCTCCCACATTTTCTCAGATTCAAAATTTTTCTCTATATAGATTCTCATTTGTTAGAAGAGGCTTGTTCAAATTCATAGATCATTAAAGATTCAATGATCATCAGTTGCTATGTATTACCTCACTACAATAATGGGTTTTTCAAACTCACAAAAGTTGTTCATTCAGGTTTAATCAACACATTCCAATAGGTTTGATTCTTCATCAATTTTTTAGCTTCAATTGGTGAATCTCATCTCAGTTTCACTTTGATTCATAAGAGGTGAGGTTGTACCAAGGAGGATGGAGAGTTAATAGGGATAACATCATTAGATTGGATTGGTAGTGGAAGTAGGAAATAATAGCAGTGGTAGAGATATAGTAGACCGATAGTGGTAGTAAGGGGAACGATCGACACCAAAAGAAAGGGGGGAGGATAACATAATTTTTAACATTATTAATTTAGAATAGAAGGAAGGCATGGAAGGGTCCATAGGTAGAACATTCAAGTACTGGAATAGAAGAAATAGGCGATTCATAATAGGGATTCCATCTAAAGTGGTAATAGACAAAAACCAAATAGGAATAGGGGAAACTATAGAAAAATAGTGGTGAAACTATAAATAGACTTAAAATTCTCATATTTTTTCCAATATAGATACATTCTAAAAATGATTTCATTAAAATATTTATCAATGAATTTTAAAAATTTATAATTTAATTCTAAATTAATGAATAAACTAAATTCATTGAATTTATGAAAACTAATTTATGTGTCTGAAATAGTTTTGAATCATTCAAATATATATATTTCATTTTAGTAATATGGACACACAATTTTTGATAATAACAAAAAGATAAATATGATAGAAATAAAATTTACAAAAAATAATTTTTTTGATCAATAAAACATTTAAAATATAAACAAGGATTAAATAAATAATTTAATTTTAAGATCCTATAATACCAAAATCAATTATGTTGCAAAAAAATTACTAAGATTATAAAAAATTATAGTTCACATAATAAATAGAAATTCAGGGCCAGAAAATTACTCAAATTAATACCAATTTTCAATATTTTCATGTTTGTTTTTTATATTATTAATTTCTTTACAAAATAACCCAGTGGAAAAACATACTCCCTTATAATCTCAATTTCTCACTAAAACTCATTTATTTTACCAAAATAGATGTGGAAAATTGTGTGAATAACATGTCTCATAACATTCTTATTTCAAGAAAATTTTGATTAACGATTATAAAATAATTTTTATTTCAATAATTTTTATGTAATAATTGAAATTGTAATTAATATGAAATATGAATGAGAATAAATAATACTCTAAAAATATAGTTTCCTATAAAAATTGTTTTTCATTATATGACATATTTTTATTTAAAGGTTATATTTTCAAATTTTAGAATTGGAATATAATGAAATAAAAATTAAATTTTTATCCATCATAGTAATGTTTTCTTACTATAAATTTTTGGTATTTTTTTAAATAGATTCATTTTTAAGTGAATAGTGTAGAACACTATTTTAATAAATAGCATGAATTTAAAAATATTATTAGTATATAAGTACAAATTTTAAAATCGGAAAACATTTTTCTAAGATAGAACTATTTATTTTATAATTATTTATAATTTCAAAAAAAACTTAGTTTTAATATACGAAGCCATATTTTTTATTTTAAAACATAATTTATATTTTTAAAAAAAATAATACATTATACATATATTATTTTAAAATAATTTTTTCATTTTTATAAATTTAATCTTCTTAAAGGGACATAAAATTTGATTTCTATAGGTCTAATTTTTTTGACAGCATTTATTTTATTTTGGGACATGAATCATAAGATACCTTAGCTAAAAAATAGTTTCCAAGGTAAAAGATAAAATGGTAAAAGTAAAAAATTTAAGGGGTAAAGGTTTTAAAACATGATAAAAAGTATAAAATTTAGTGGTTTAGATTGGAACAACCTTATGTCACCCTAAAATCAATTATTGTAATTTTTTAGAGTCATTTGATATGTTTAACATGTTCTCCCATTATATTAAGTTGAAATTTATATAGAAATTCTATTCTCACCACTTATAAAAGGGGCCTCTCACCACCCCATCAATACCACTATAAAAATTCAGTTTCCCCCTTAAACCCTTACCTTTATCATTTCCTAAAATCCTCTTTCTATATTTTTAAGTTCTAGCCATAAGAGATTATCCTTTTACTTTTATTTTCAAGGGATATTCCATGGGAATCTCAAAGTGCTCAGCATGAGTAATCATTTTTAATTAACTAATTTTGTTTATGTTTTTATATAACAACTATAATTTTTAAATATGATTATAATGAAATCAGTACTGGTAAGATACAAAATTTTATTATTCTATAGGAATAATCATGAATCACATTTTACTATTTTCCCTCAAGAAATGTGGAAATGGAATTCATGTGTGTGTGTGCGGACTACCTCCTCTATAAACCATCATTTTTTTTAATATTATACTTATTATGATTTTTTAATTTTAAAATGATAAAATATTTTGTCCATTTCTCAAGTTCTATGGAAACCGAACTGATCAACCGTGTGTACGTGTGGACTACCGCCTCTAAGAAATGAATGGTTTCTATTTTTATTTTCATTATATGAAATAATTAATGGCCCTAATATTGGGATTAATGGATAAATATGAATTTTAATATAACATTAAGGTTATGGTATAAAAAACATGAAATTTTTTTAATGATGTTATCAATAAACAATAATTGTGAATTCAATCATTTAAAAAAGTTTATTAAAGAAAAATGATCTCTTCTTTATGAGAAATGACTTAATATAAATTATTTTTTTTATAATTATTTAAAATTTTAATATATCATACTAAAATACACTAAAAAATATCATTATTCATCTATTATAATGATATTATAACTAAATAACCTCATAATCATCAATTAATCACGGTAGGTTCGTGTTTGGGTTAGTTTAACAACATATATGAACAATGTTTTTATTTTATACTGTGTATTACTATGATAACATGTATATTAGTATAATATAATATTCATATGTAAATAAATTTTTTTTGGCGATTCTAAGGTCATATCATCATTTAACTCATTTATTAATAAATCACCCTTAATTCATTGAGAATCACCCAAACATGATCTTTGAAGATTTCAACCTTATAAACCATAAAAAACCATGAAATGATATTATAGTTTAATAAATTAATATGAAAAATATAATAAAATGCACCATATTATCTAATAGTGATTTAATTTGGTGAAATAATATATAACATCATGAATTTTAAAAAAAACTAGTTTAAAGTGATAAAGATTACTTAAACCATGTGCTTAAAATAAGTAAAAACTAACACACAAACACAAATATATATATATATATATAATGATTATAAATGAGTTTTATAAATTTTTATAGATATGAATATGGTTCTTGGGTATTTATTTAATGAACTTAATTTAATTATTAATGACATTTGGTTCAAGTGATAAATTAACCCGGACTATGATAGGGGGTTTCATCTCAAATTCCAATATTTGAGACATGTTTCATATTATGCACCTAATTTCATTTATGTGATTTATATAATTTCAATTTGAGATATTATATCATGAATTATATTTCAATCATTGTATTTTATGTTCAATTGAAAAAACTCTCTTTCTAGTATTGTTGATTAAAATGTTACTCAAACTGCAATAATTATTTGTCTTAAACTCTAATTCAAGGAGAAACATTTATATTATAAAAGATGTTTTATATTGAAGGGTTTATTAACTTTATATGTATTACTATTTATAAAATATTTTTTATTTAAGGTAAATAATAATCCAAATTGGTTCCTTTTAATCAGATGTATTTTTACTTAATTGTTACCCCAGTTGTAAGGCTTTTCGGTAACTCAATTTCCATTCATTGATTTATAATAATCCTATTGGAATTAAAATTTTACTATATTATACAAATTAAATATATTATGTTATATTCTATTTTTTCCATGAATTTAACTTTATACCACATAGTAAACTTTTTCAAAAAAAATCTATATATTAAAGTGTTTGTTTCCCATAAGGAATATTGATAGTTGAAATCCCATTTCATTAATTTATATTGTTTCATCATAAACTTATGTATTAAATTCTTGACTTTTAATAACATAATATTTTATTTTATGGTAATTTATATACCTATATTTGGAAAAATATATTTTGATATGAAATATTGTTTTTTACTCCTTTTATAGTATGAGCTTTGAACAAAGGAAATTTCAATATAATAAAATTGTGTTTTCCATTAACTTTCATATGTTTTTTATTCACCTCATATTTTCATCCAGGTAAAAATTATTTCTTTTCAAGGATACATTATTTAATATTATTTTTAAAATTATGGGTTTTAAAAATCATTCACCTCACCTTTTCAAAAGTTTCTTTTAAAGGTGGCATGCACAATTGTTTTATGTCAATGTAAAAAATGTTTTCAAAAAGTTATTTTATATTTTTCTCACATTTCAATTATCATTATCAATATTAATTTCCCTAATTTATTTTATTATTATTTATTTATCCTATTATATATATATATCATTTGGGGGATTGAACTCGTGACACCAAACAATTCGATTCTTAATCTATTATTTTTTGGTATTGTTTAAAGCACTATTTTTGTAAGAGTGCTTTAATTTATGTCAACACACTTATATGATTACTTTTTTTAACTAGGTATATATTCTTTTAAAGCCATACAAATTATTTCCTATGATTACAAATGATCAGGTCATTTCAACAATGAATTAACTGTATACACATTACCTTATACATTGTGAACATCTCATTTTAAAAAATTAAAATTAAAGAAGGTTCACCAAGAAATAAATTTTATTTATTATATGGGTAAGTATTGAGATTATTGATTATTATTGACTGCTGATATAGTTTTATTTTGTATTGGAATTCTGTTTTTAATTATACGTCAACCATATTTTTTTATCTAAAGGTTCCTTAGGGAATGGTATGAATTGTCTTGTTTACTCTTATGGTGAATTCATTGGGTCTAATAATGTGATTGGTGGGGATGTAAATTATATATCTCCTTTACAAATCCATATTTCTAATGATTAAAAATTCAATATCCTAATATTTTAAATATAAATTCTATAACATACAATATTTGAAACACCAAGCTTAGACGATCAAAAAAATATTATTATTTAAATGTGATTGTTATAACCTAGTCATTGAAAAGGCAAGAATGAATAATATAAATAGTATTATGATATATATAATTTTCATACATAATTTTACTATATTAATTAATTTTTTAAAATAATCACTCAAAATTTTAGTAATGTCATTTCATTCGTCAAAAATTTGTTTTTTTCAAAAAACTAATTTTCTTTCTTTTTATGAGTGATTTTTATAGTCATTTTTTGGATATTTTAGAAAATTTATTTGAAAATTGAATTCCATTTTTTAATTAATCATTTAAAAATTATATTAGGATTAATTTTTAATATTTTTATGAAAATAATTATTTTTCAATGAATAGTGAGAAATATCATATTTTAAAATTTTATTTTCTTTTAAAGTATTTAAGAATTAAAAATATATATTGGATTTGTTTTAAAATTTAATTAGTTCATATTGATTTATAATTATCCAATTATGGTTTTGAGATGGATTTTATACTTGAATTTAGCATTAAAACATTTTATATTTAAAAAGGGTATTTTTTTGAAAACCCATTTTTCATTCCATTTTTTCAGTTTAGTATTAAATAGAATTATAAAAATTCTATGATTTGAATTTTGAAAATTTGGATCCATATTTGGAATAATTAGGTCCAAATTTATTAAATAGTTTCTTTTTTCTTTTTATAAAATATATATATTATACTATTAAATAACACTAACACATACCTTAATCTTTTTTTGTGTATATATAGACATTAATCATACAAGTGTTGAATATATGACCTTTTTGGGCTACTTGTTTTATAGTATTACCTTTATAGTATTATATTTAAATAAATTCCAAACATTTCACACTCTTTAAAAGGTTGGGTCCAAATCCTCATTTATTGTTAAATCAAAGAAAAGACCTCTTTTAACTGGACAGAGGGAGACCCATTACATAGCCCGAAGGCCTAGTGGGCATTTAGCCCATTACATGGCCCATAGGCCCAAATTTTTGGCCCATGGCCCATTCTGTGAATAGTACTTCTATAGTACCACTGTTATAGTACTGCATAGCACATGTCGCTACAGTGCTCGTCATTGCTACAGTGCCCTCCTCTATAGTGTTCATCGTTGCTATAGTGCCCGCCGCTGCTACAGTGCACTATAGTGCTGCTACAGTCCCTGCACCCCATGGGTTTTGAACCTCCATTTTTCATATAGCATTATGGGGTGTTTACCACTAAGCCCAATCCCAACTACAATATTTCACACTCTTATTTTTAATAAGTGTAATATTTCAAATATGGTGTTATCTAGAGGATATACTTGACTATTAATAGTATTTTTAAATATAAAATATGTATATTTATCATGGTAATTTATTTTTAATTTTATATGAAGAAATAATTACCTTTAATTCTTTCAAAATGTAGATACAGTAATAAATTAATTAATGGAAAAGTCAAATTAAATATATTAAAAATATAAATAAATAATTCTGAGATAAATGATGCAATTATTTTATAGATGAACATGACATGTTATGGATAAAAAAATATTTTTTTTAATTTTAGATGTTGTATTTATATTATTATAGTCAATGTAATGAATAGTCCTAAACATTTACATTATCAATATTTTATAGTAAATAATAATTTATAAAATGATATAGAATTCTAAAAACCCTTACACTTATAAAATTTATTAACATAAGGTTTAAAATATAAATCATGTCCTATATACAGGTATTTAGTCATTTTATAGTAACTATATTGACTATCAATGATTAAAAATCCATATTGTCATTGTAAGAGTTAAAGGAGTTAGATATGGGTTAAAACCAAATCATAATGGTAGAAATATAGTAAAGACATGTCTAATTTTTCCTATATAAGGGGATTTCAACCCATTATAATCTTATATATGAAATAAATCACATTTTATCCATTTATAATTGAAAATTAATTTATATTAATTTGATATTTTTAGAAGTTCTAAGAGTACCCCTACCCTCTCTTATAAAAGGGAACGTCTTCTTCTCAATACTTAACACTTCCATACCCATTTGGTTCAACCAATATATACCCAAATATCTTACTATAATCCCTCTAATAATTGTACAAGTCTTGTTTTAAGAATAACTCCATCCTTATAGGACTTAAGTTGTTTATCAAATGAGTATTCCCAAAGAAGAGGAAGATAAAGAACGTATGTGATGGGTCAGAAACAAGGTAAGGTATTTTCATCTCACTTTTACTTTAGTGGTACACATTTCTTATACAATACTAGTTTATTTTTTTGTTTTATATACAATCAATGATTATCTTTTATTATTATTATCATGAAAATTAGGATATTTTCATATCCATATATGTTTATTTATTTCATGAGGATTATGATTCAAATGGTACCTAAGTAGTAAGGTTCTATTTCACAATGTCATCATTATTTAGTATTTTTTATTTTTAAGTCTCTAATGGGAAATATTTATCTTCCATGAACATTTTTTCTTAAAAAATATCAAAAATATTTTTATGATTCTTCAACAATTTTTTAAAATCATTTTTTACAAGTTTTAATTTTTTCAAAATTGTTTGAAATGTATCTTTTTGTTTTTTTCCAAACTAAGTAACTTTTGACTCTTATAGAAAAAAATATGGAAGATTTTTTTTAACTTATATGGTATGAGTGTATTTTACTAATTTTATGAAACTAAATTTTTTTTAATCTTCCTTTATAAGTTTAAAAGTTTATTTTCAAGGAAAATTTTCTACTTTATAAGTGTGTATATTGTAAAAAAATTGTTTTCAAAATTGAAATGTTATTTTCCTCAAGAATTATTCCCTTTGATATTTGAAAATAATTTTCCTTATAAGATGTTATACATTTAGGTTATGTAAGCTTTTTTGGGGATATTAACTAAGGATTCCATCCTTATTATTTTTCTGGATGGTTTAAGTTTATGGTAAAAAGTTGAAATGTTAATGAAACCTATTTTTTACCTAGATTATTCTCTAATAAAATGTTTATGAAACACATTTATTTTGAATGGTTCTGATCTGATGAATGATTTATGATCATGTGGAACACATATGTATAGTTTTCATTATGTGATTTTTGGAACCTATATCTCTCACCAATTCATTGGGTAAGGAATGATATTTTATGAGATAAACGTAAAAAAAATGGGGAGTGAAACCATTTCAGTAAGAGTGCTTATCCACCATGATAGTCTCGGCAGTGAACCTTGACTATTATGATGGGTTGGCAGTGAACCCATTCAACCATGATTGTCTTGGAAAGTATAATTGACTACTAAGGTAATTATTTTCTATGATTTTGTGTATGAAAATTTTCAATGCCTTATACAAATTTTATTCATTGAAGGATCATTTTCCCTTATAAATCATATTTTAAGAACTTCCATGATTTATTCCATGATGAAATATTGTCATATTTGATATGAAGTGTATGATTTTCAATTGTCATGTTCATGTTATTATTCCCTCATTCTCATGTTATGATTATGTAATTATTAATATCTTCCTTGATTACCCATACTGAGAATATGAGCTCACCTTTTTTATGTTTCCATTTCCCTAGGTTATAGACAAAGGTTTTAAGTAGGATATTTCTAAGAAGGGTGGAATATGTGAATAAATTTTTGGAGATGATATTGATTTGTATGAAGCCATTGTTTAATTTTCCATGATATGTAAGAGTTTTTTCAAATTTTATAAAACTCTAAACCTAAAATTCCATTCAGTATTAATGTGGTCCAATATTTCCTTTGATTTTTTAAATTTTATATGTTTTAAATTGATTTATTTTTATTAGTATCAAATCTATAAATGTAGTGTTTATATTTTTAGAATAAGATTTGAGAGTCCATGTCTCAAGATATTATCGAAAACATCTTGGTTTTTTGTGTATATGTCTCCCCATATCAGTATATTATCTAGTCACAAGTCCTTAAAAACATGTTTTGATATTAAAAATTATGAATTCCTTATGTGTGATATTATTAATTATTATTATCCATGTTTTCATGTATTCCCATTGATATAGCATGCTCTAAATTTTAGTTAATTATAAAATTATTCAGATTATTTATTCTTTCCATATAATCTATGGAATGCTTATTTTTTACACCATTCGTTATATATTTTCCATAATTTTCATTTGATCTCACCCCTTTATTATGTTTACATTCCCTATTTTATGAATAAATGTATTACACATGACTTGTTTAAAGGATAAAGTGTGTGTGAGAATTTTGGGGAGATTTTAAAGACTTTTCACGAATTAATGTATTTATTATATAGTGGGAAAAAGTCCATTAGTTTATATAGGCATGGGTTTTATTAGTGTAATATTCCTATTAATTCTATAAATATCTAAAACTAAAACTTTCTTTAGGCTGTAAGAGATGCAATAATTATTATTGATTATTCAATTAAGAATGGTTATATTTAATATTTTAGAGATGGAATCAAGGTGAGTATATAAAGTATGTGATTATGGAACTAGATTTTAGAATTTGGGTCTATGTTACAATAATATACAACTATTGAATAATGGTAGATAAAAAATACCCGACATATTATTCTTGAATAATCAATCTCTAATTTATATGCATCAAATCTAACAGACTTAGAATAAATTATTCAGAGAATTTAGGTATAACTATCACTTCTAAAAAACTCAAAATATCCAACATAAACCTCCATTTAGTCAATGATATACATGAATTCACAATTATCTAGAATATAATTGGTTTTGAATCATCACATTCAAAACATTTGATTTGGATGTCGAAACTACATTCACTAAAAACATACTATATATAAGCACAAGAATAATATAGAGTTTATATGTTAATCATCCAAACAAAGTATATAGAGGATGTGTATTTTAGGAAAATTAATTGATAATATCTTCCTTTTTTATAATATAAAATCATTATAAAAAGTAAGTATTAAATGAAATAAGTGTAAATAAAATAACACCATTCTTCAAAAAAACAAACTACCCCCTATAAATATAAAATTTATGAGGGAGTGATTTCTCCCTTTTAAATGTTAACTAAACATATCCATATACTTAACATTACTATGGATGCTTTTCCTATAAGAAAATTTGAAAACATGAATATTAGTTGTACATTGAACTTTAATGGAGATGATTTTGTGTATTGGAGATATAGGGTGATGTTTTTGTGATTAATATAACAGTGTACAATTATCATATGATTGTTAGATACTATAAGATTCTAGAATAGAAAATTAATAATTTTAATCATGTTGAATTAGAATAATATTAGTCTAACTACAAAGTAAAAAATATGATTTTCTGTTTGATGAACCATATAATATTTATTTTGATAACTTATTTTGAGATGATTAATAGAATTTAGATTAAAATTAAGGGTAATCATTTTGGGACTTCAAAAGTTTTGAAGACTAGAAGATCGATGATACATACTAATTTTCCTGAATTTAATTCTTTACATAGATAATGTGCTTCTAAAATTACTAAATGGTTTATGAAAGTTATGAAAAGATTAAAATATCTTGGAGTGAAGGATATAATGGTTGATCTATTATTTTAGAATATCATTAATATAAATTTGAATGGGTGGGAATCTAAGAGAATGTCTATTTATGAAACATATTATATTAAAAATCTAATATTTAATAATCTCATAAAATTTTTAATGAATTATTATAATCGATTGAAGTGATATGTATAGAGGAGGAATTGAATAATTGGATTAGGTTTTCTACCTATAATTTTAGAGCTAATACGTTGAAATATTCTTCTTCAAATTTTACTTAAAATAAAGTTCATTTAGATGATACTAATCTAGAAATTAATGAAAGTGAATTTTATTATTTAATAATTTTTATGAATATAATTATTGGGAAAAAGAATTTATAGAAGTATAACTTGAAGGAAAAAAGAGATAAAATGAAAATTTTGGGAGGATGATAATTGAAAATATTGCCAGGATGTTGTTTTCTATAAAATTCAGAAGCCTAGAAAAATTAGACTGTAATGTACATGGTTGAAAAAGAAATATGAGGAGTAAATAAGATCCTATATATATAAAGGAATCAATATGATATAGAAAATAGATACCAAGAATATTAGTGAAGATCCCTCTTCCAGCAGTATTTTAGATAATGATGATATTAGAAAGATAATTGAATTATATTAAAATATTACATAGAACAAAAAAAAATTCATTTCTAAAGTAACACATAATCTCATAAAAATATAATGTCATATTTTACGCATCCTTATTATTTTTATGGTGAAGATGAATCTATATCATATAAGAAAATTGAGGAATATGTGACTGAACTGAAAATTTAATTTAAAAAGTTATTGGGGGAAATATTTAATTGATTAGGTAAATTTTAGTTAATATAAGAAGACTATTTCTAAACTAATTCCAAAGTTGAATTGTAAATTTATTCTTATTTTATTACTTATTAATAATTTAGGATGTTGTTTTAAAAATAAAATCCAAATATGAGAGTTTGAAGAAGTTGCTTTATAAATTTTATTTGGAAATATAGAAAAGTGATAAACTTCATGAATTAATGTAAAAATTGAAGTATTAAATATGTTTTAGTTATTAATATTCTATAAAGAACCATTTTCAATATAACTATCATGTTTTGAATAAGTATCTTTCTATACAAATTTTCAGATGAGAGGTCACTAGAAGAATGTATTCTCTCTAAAAAGGAAGAAATCTATAGATATTATATTTATAAAGAGATTATAATTTTTCAATGTAATAGATATGTATAGATGAGATTTCTAAAAGTATTTATTTCTTATGGATCAAGACCTAAATAATTTATGTACCAAATTTTTAGTTCCATTCATTTCTGGAAGGAAGTCTGAGTATGATCAGATGAAAAACATGGTATACGGATAGTGGTGGGTCACTATATATTATTAAAAACAAGTCCATATTTTGTAACTTAAAAAAGGTAAAGGGTGTAAATGTTATTTTTTAAGGTGATTAAAAAGATAAAATCATCAAAATAAGTGATATATCATTCCATGATGATGCTTTAATATAAAATTTTCTTTATGTTTTAAGACATAATCACAATAGTATTAGTATAATTCAATAATGTAGTGGGTGTGACTCTGTAAAATTTGGGAATAAAAGATAAACCATCACTTTTTTGTAAGGATTTCACATTTTATATTGATATAGGCATGCAAATGTTTATTCTATTCATCTATAGTACCATAATTTTCAAAACATTCCTTATCTTAGAGAAATAGAGGATAAGTCTTATAAATGGAATAGATGATTATAAAACCATAATGTTTTTACCATAGATGATATTTCCATGAATGAAATTGTGAATGGTCTTTTATAACCTTAGATTAATTCATATATTTTTTTAACCCTTAAAATATGGTATGTAATATAAGTCTCGATTTATATAAATTTTTTAAGTCTCGACTTATGAACCTTTATAGTTGGTGAACATAAAACATTTTAGACAAACAAAAAACATGGGTTTCAAAGTCGTACACTTTTTTTAAGTATTATATTATGATTATATAATATTTAATTGTGTTTATTTTATTTCTCATAAATAATATTCACTCTATGTATTTAAAAGATTTTATGATCTAGTGAAAAATTAGAAAATTGTTCACATTACCACTATCTATAGTGATTATTGTGGAGTGTTTATGAATCTTTATTTTGTAACATTTTTTAGTGTTAAATTGATTACACACAATTTTTTGGCATCAAGAACTCCAAAAAATTGGGTAGTGTAAATTAGGAATAGAACACTCAAAAACATTTACTGATATATGTTGTGTGAAAATTGTGATACTAATATTTTTTGGGATAATTCCATTAATAATTAATTTTATAATACTAATTGAGTTTTATTTCACATAGTTTTAATGAAAACCTCATATAAAATGTGGGAAAAAAGGAATTAAAATCATGGTTACTTTATATTTTTTAGTAACATGATATTAATTTTGAGTACTAAACATAATCTTTATGTATTCGATTAGAAATTTGGTGAAATAATTTTTCTTGGTTACTACATGACAAGTAAGTATTCATGTTTTTTCAAGAGAGAGATACATACAATTGAAGAAATGGTTCATTCTATGTTTAATGAGATATATCCTTATACAATGTTAACATGTATTATTTTTGAAAATAATATGGAATTTTTATTTGAATTCTCATTTAATGTTTTTCGAGTAGTTGAGAAACACACAATTGTCATTATCATTCCAGAATCATGACTACCTAATGATAATAATCCAAAATATGGAAAAAATATACAAAACTTCTTAGAAGTGAGATAATTATAAGGAATAATCCTAGTAATAATATCAATAGTTATGTGGGTTAACCCGTTATAATTATAAGTTCTTTATATATTGAATGTGAGTATCTTTAATTCCTCTCTCAATTTGAACAAAAAACCATAGATGATTCCTTTGGTGATAAAATGTAGCTAATTTCTTTTAATGATAATATTAATCAATTTGAATAAAACAAGCTTTCATATTTTGTAAAATATTGATAGAATCATGTAGTTATAGGAGTTAATTTTATTCTTCTGAAAGACGTGCCATGAAAATGGAACAATTGTATGGAATAAATACTGTATTTTTCAAAAGGTTATAATCAAAATATGACATCGATTATAAAGAAAATTTTTCTACGATAACTAGACTTGAATCTTTCTGAATTATAATATCCTCTACTGCTCATCTGAATTTTTATTTATTTAAAATGGATATAAAGAGTTACTTCCTGAATTGTTATCTTAATAAGGGGGATTTTATTGAATTGCCTCCAAGTTCTGAAGATATAATTTTTCTTAACATGTTTATAGATATAATAAGGAACTTTATAGTCTTATACAATCCAAAAGATCTTTTTATGACAGAAAATCCAGATCCTTACTTCAAATTGACTTTTTTAAATAAATAATAGATCCCACTAATTTTATCATGAACGTTTTCAATAATACCATAGCTGTATAAATCAATGTAATTGATTTTTTTAGATCCAGACAAAAATAACTTGCGAAGAGTTTCTCTATAATTATACAGAGTGAATAATAAATGAGTATTGTGGGTAAACTAATCTTATTTATTATTTTATGAATATATTAATAATTGGAATGATTTATTTGAACTCAAGAGAGTGCATACAAGATTTACTTAATTGATATGTTTTTTTTAATTCTTCTAGTATTAGTATATTTTTAGGTTTATCATGTAATCATGATATTTAATAATAATTAATATTAATAGATAAAAAAACATTATAGAGTTATTATTTATAGTTTACATTATATGATAGTTGTAATGACATGTGTCTTAATTGGTTGGTGAGAATCATAGTAAATGGGAATTTTTAATCATGTGATGGGGGTGTCTTGAAAATTATAACTCATAATGTGATTATGAGAGTTGGAACATGTTGGAACCAAGAATTTGAGATGTTTTCAGAGATTTAAAATGAACCTAAAGGAAGAGATAAAGCTAAAGGAGGTACTACAATAATTTGAAAATAGTGGAAACAATATCAAGGATTCTTTGGCTATGTTTTGAAGACATTCAGATTTCCAAATTCTTTATAAATATACAAGAAATAATTTACAAATAGTTGAATTTTTTTAAAATCCATTTGATGTGTTTTGATAAAATTTGAGTTGGCAGAGGTAAAATATTGAAACATTGGGAATACATGAGATAAATTATAGTTTTTATGTATTTATAGGTCATGATTGGAAAAAATAGGTTCTTGATATGTACGTATTGATTTGGATGATATATAAGGGTTGGTCTTGATGATATTTATGGGTTGTAATATGTAATAGTTTCATAGAACTCAAGGATTGTGAAATTTTAAATGTACTAAGAAACCCACGGATACAAAAGGGTTGACTCTATGATATATATGGATCACTGTGCAATTAGGAAAGGTTAATTCATTGAGTTGTAAGGGTATCCCTAATATGTGAAAGAGTTAACACTTTTATTCATAAGGTTCACCATGTCTTGATTATGGGTTATATTGATAATACATTAGGGTTAATAGAGTTTTTCCAAAAAAATGATAAAGTATTCAACATATAAGGGTTTTCATATAGTGAAACATAATGGTATTGATATGTATGAGTTAATATGTAGATACATAAGGGTTGATGGATTGATATTCTAGGATATATCAGACTATGAAGGATTAAATTTTTAAAAGTATTAGGGTCACCATATAATACTTAATGGTTCTATAACACAAGCTTAAGGGTACTCAGCTCATAAAAAAGGTTACTCTATAGTAATGGAATCGTATAATGGTCTGGAAAAATATAAAATTACTTAGTTCATAAGGATTGAATCATGGAAAATTTAATACATAAGGGTCGATCTTCATAGAAATTAATGGATGATATGTTGTAAAGGTAACACATAAGGGTTCCTATGAGTTCTAGATTGAAATATTAGAAAATTTTTGTGTTGTGTTGAGATACATATGGGTTGGTAAGTAATGAGTGTTCCTAACTACCCAATTGATTATGATTAATTGTTAAAACAATCTGGATAAGGTATATTCTATGAGAGTTGATAAGGAATTCTTATATTGTAGGGGACAAGTAGCATTATGAAGGTTTCTCAGGAGGCACTACCATTAGGATGCTCTATTTGGTTTATTATGTCTTTAAGTGATGAGTCATTCAATGATGTAACCCTAAGAAGTGATGTTAGGATTTTTTACTATCCAAGGAGAGTTTTTACAAGATGCCACCAGAATGGTTATTCCATGAGTGGTGTTTGGTATAAGAATATAACATTGATCCATAGAGGTCACATAGTGATTATTCTTTCTTGACCAAGGTATGTATAGTATTTTAAGTAATTAAAATTGAAAACCCTTTAAGATTATTAACTAATTAGATGTATAAATAGAGTGATTATGATATCACCTTTTCCTTCCTCTTCTCCATTTTAACCTTCTTGATCCTTAGTGATTGAAGGTGGGTATTTTAATTATCAATGCATGATCTTATTATTGTTCCATGGTTTATCTATTCTCTATTTATCCACAAACCATGGTGTCTTTTGGAAATATTTGGTGTGAAAATTCCACTATAACATGGTGGTATTTTCTATAAATTAAGTGTATTGGTTGTTATTAGATAGAGGAGGTATTGTGAGGATTAATACAATAATATTATTTTATTTTCATCAAACCATGTTAATAATTTTATTATATTATAGACTTTTCTTTCTCTTTTAGAAATTGATGGATGTGCTAGGATGATAATTTTGGGATTTTTTTGTAAAGGTTTAGGTGGATATTTGGGTGGTGTATGCTATATTTCTTAAGTATTAGGTCATGTAATATTTCCTGGTGAGTTATTCTTTGATTTTTCATAGAGACTTAATTTTTAAATAAATATTTTTTAATGTTTAAATTAGTTATAATTGTTTTATAATTAATTTAGATGGTTCTTTGTGGACATAGGGCTTCATATTTATGGGATATGACTACTCTAAAATGGATGGTTTGAGATAATTATGTCCAAGATTTTATAACAGGGAGTATCTATAAATGAGGTAGGTGTTTTATGTTTTCCTTTAATCGTGTTTATATTTTTTTATCTAGGATCATGTCGGTATGTATCAGGGATATGATGGGTGATTTAGTGAGTATCCACCCACAAATGGATGATTATTATACCCATTCATTTTTGTAAAGTAATAATAAAGAAAAACTATTTAGTGAGAAACCCATACATCATATGTTTGGAGAGATAGTCCTCATGTTAATGGTAAGTAATGATTTATGTAGGAACATGGTCTATAATAGTCAATAAGAAGTAAAGAAGTTAGAAAGTATTGGATATAGAACTTGTTCTTGATATACTAAATAGATATAACTAGAATACTAATCAAGTTTCAATGTTTTATAAAAAATATGGAAGAATTTTAGGAACCATAATGAGATGATTGATCATGAAAATAATTTTTTATAATGATGACCATCTTGTGGATCAAGGTTTGAGAAGATAAGAGTTGAATTAGAAAAACTATGAATTCATTTAATTATTTATATAAGTATATATGATATTGTTAAGAAATATATCTATGTTTATATATCATAATTTTGAGAAAAACATAGCTATAAGGTTGATATAGACTCATCTTAATGTTGAGATAGACTAGTTTAAAGGTAGGGAAAATCATCTCGTGTGGTTGATGTGAGTTTTCATAAGGTTGAGATTGTTTGTAAAATTAAATCTAATATTGATAGAACCACTAATGTAAGGTTAATAAAGACATTTTAAGGTATAATGAACCACATAATGTGACATTATAAGGCTGGGACAACCAAAGAGTATGGTTTAAACATGGAATTATGTGGTTCGAACATATCACCATAAGGTTGATCCTTGTTCTTCCTAAAGTTCAGAAACCTTGTATGGTTCCAATGTTATAGGAAATTTCTATGAATTTCATGAATTTTTATTCAATGTATAATATTTATTGTATGATGATTGAGTCATTATAAATATTTCTAAACATTTTAAATACCTAATAGGGTTTTTGATTCATGAAAAATACTTACGAGAAGCTAATAATTACATTTAAAAAAGTGAATATCAAAATAAAAAATGTTGGAGAGATATTTCATGTCAAAAATATGGATTTACTAACATTATTATTATGATGAAAAAGATATTCAAACATACTAATGCTGATATTTCATGTATAAAATATCTTTATGTTATTGTTATCCATAATTTTAAACATAATTTAAGATAAATGATGGTAACTGAGACCAAGAATTTAAAGTGATCACTGTTATTCTAATAAGGGATTATTAAATGAAAATATTTGAAAATATAATCATGTGATCAAAAATGAAATTAAATGTGAATATAAAATGGATAAACTTTAATTTAGTGGTATATTATATCTACCATCATAGAAAAAGATGCAATAAAAGAAAATAAATAAACACATAGGCCTAGAGACTTGATCCCACAACATGTCCCTCACCCCATGCAAACCCAAACCACCCCACCACCAATAGTGGGTCCATTTCTAAACACTAATGTTCTAAATATCAAAAATTATTCATGACTCAATTTTGAAATAATGAGATCATTTAGTGGAGTTATTTGATGATTTTATTGGTGAAACTGATTATTATTTTTATATTTGAGAGACCGATGAAATGTAAAAGAAATGAACCTATCCTCAAGATTATTTACCTTAATTTTTATACAGAATTAGGGAGAGAGTTGATTTGTGGGTGTTACTGAAATGAAATTAAATCAATCTAACTATAATAATCTTGGATATATATTTGGATGAGACAAGATGATAATGAAAGAAAAAAAGGGTACTCTTGTGATTTTACTAGGATGAACATTGAGGAGGAAAATATCTAGTAGGTCATGGGAGACACCAACTTACAAGGAAGATGAGAAATGAGGAAGACCACCCCATACATATTTTTGAAAAATTTATATATTGTATAAATAGAAAAATAAATTCTAGTGACCTAAATATAAAAAAGAAAAATATGGTGTATTCTACTAAACGATGATAGATGAGAACTAAGAGATCATTTATGATCTTGAAAGAATATATTACTACTAATCCTGTGTTTCTAAAGATTCTTCATCAGGGTTTCAAAGTTTATTAATAGATGGATCCAAATTTGGTTCTAAGGAATACATCCATTTGGTATAGTGAGTAGATTAAGGAGTAATAAAATAAAGAATATAAAATTGTTATCTTGTTTTTATATACTATATTGATTCTTTAGCCAAATCAATATATATTTTATTTTAAATGTGAATGTACATTATATAACTAGAATTAAATAACTAGCAAATAAATAAAATTTAAGGGGGAATGAAGTAGTGAAATCCAATAGAATACCCTCTAACCAGTTTCACTAACTTATGGGTAAAGGAACCCAAGATGGAGAAGCATGTAGTATCAATACCTTGGATAGTCATGGAGGCAAGTAAGTTGGACAATTTGTTCCATTCTCACCAAGTATTAAGAGAATTCATGTGGAGGTAGATAAGTCCCTTATACATTCAGATAATATATTATACACTCTATGGGCTGGGTACAAGGAAAATAATAGATTTATTTATAATTGAAGAATCTATTTAAACCGCTAGAATATTAATATTATTCTAGATGTAAAAAAGTTGTATTTCTATCATTGAATTCACTTCAACCTTGAAAGAGTGGATTCTTCCAATTCCAATAATGATATAATACCTAATCCCATGGGATCCCAAAAAAATCCACCACCCCTCACTCCCATGCTACATGAGTCATTCCTATTATTATTGAGATCAGAAATTTGAGGAATCCAATGTATCCACTGACCCTGTGTGACACTAGGGAAAGAGTGGTAGGGGGATCTGGATACCAGTAGAGGTTTAAGGGAGGTAGCCTCATCCCAATTATTAAGAAGATGTATCAGATCAATCAGAATGTTCTTAGTTCTTAAAGAAATGGGTGTTCTATCACTATGGGTACTATCATGATGAGATTTTTTCCTCACCTTCTAGATACACCAGACACTCACTGAGAGGATCATAGCTCTATAAATTTTATGATGATTGATTCTACCTACTCCCTTAAACAAAAGGTTGAGTAAATAAGTGTCTGATTTCTCTTTATAAGGGAGGCTAGTGAATTCACCAAAGGAGTGCCACACTGAATGATCTAAGTATCCTTAAAACAATAGAAGATTCATGTTTTTTACCAAGTATCACTACAATAGGGTAACCTAGAAATGATATTAATTCCTAAATGATTTATTTTTTCATTAGTAGGTAGATCTTAGTTCCTAACTCTCCATGTGAGGTAGTTAAATTTCACTAGGATCTCCATTCACAATATCACCTCACCCCAACTTTTCTGAATATTAGGGGCCATCAGGGCTCTGTAGAAGTATTTAATAGAGAATTCACCCGATGATGAGCCAACAAAAACACATTTTTTCATCTTAGAGTTCATAAAAATGAGGTTGAATAAGTCATGTTTATTTTCATATAGAATATCTTAGATGAATGACTAATATAATTCAATGAAAATATTGACGAGGATAGAGATCGTTTATTTGGATGTAGTGACATACATGTATTAATTAGTGATTAAAATAAAAAGGGTCAAAATGGAAAAAAATACATGTTGGGAATCAGTTGGACCAGTGTGACTATGGGAATAAAAGAAGATCACATTATGGCTCTATGAACCTGGTGGGAAGTCGGATATATTATAATACCTATGATAAGTAGGGTGAACGTGGGAAGGATTTTCGGTTCATAGAGACATTTTTATTCACTTGTAATTATTTTTGATAAAAGAATTTATGATTGGGGTGAATTACCAATCATGATAAGATGTAGGTTTCCAACATTAGTGTTAAACATTCTAAAATTTTTTTACGTCATCTATTACTTTCTTTCATGCAGTTCATATTGTACATTTGATTAATATATACTAATAAAATCCACTATTATCATAATAGATAAAACATGAAAAAATTATTAGGGGTTAAATAATTTAAAAGGATAATAATAATTTTGTAAGAAAAAATAAACACCATTTTATCCCCCTCTCAGGTGCCTGTATTGATCCATAAGTTAATCTCAATTAGTATTAAAGGTAGTTTTCCCCATAATTGAATGTAAATTTCTATTTTCCTTAAATTTTTATCATAATTTGGTAAATTTTATATTTGAGATAGAAGATGTTCATATGAAAGAACAAATTTATATTCATTTTAATACAGAATATGATATCTTTACTAAGACATTGAAAAAAATGAAGACAAGAGATGTAATGAAATTATGAAAGAAGGACAAGATGAAAGTATAACATCCATAAGATGAAGGTAATTTGAATAATGAATTATTATTATTTAAATATTTTTATTATTATTCCTAGAATAATTAATTTCAATATGTGGTGATTATGAATAATACCTAAATTAAAAATCACATAGATATTTTTACTCTTAAGAGAAAAATTATCTCGAAATGGTCCCCTTGTAAGTTGTTTTATATATTATTGTACACATGAAGGGGATGAATAATGGAATTTTATAGCTCGAACAAAAAGTCGTTACTATGGATGATACATTATTTGAACAGGTTGTAAAATATAACACTCTCAATACTGTTTAATGAAAAAGGGTAAGTAGTTTCACTTTATAATGAAATCATTTACATGTTTGATGAAGAATTTTAAATACCATATTATGAATTAAAAAAGTTGTATAATATCATAGTGAATGTTAAGGATAAACTATTATAAGTGAAATAAGATAATATAATCAAACATAACAAATTATTAATTGAATGTAGTATAATGTATAATAAAAATTTTAGAAGATGAGATAAAATTGGGTATATGGTTTGAGATATGTGGAATATGAAAAGAGCTCTTTCAACCTGAAGTTCCTCTAACAGTTAGTAAAACTGAAAAATATGGGGTTTGTAAAAGCTAGATCTCCCAAAATAGATGATAATATAAGTGGTACCACTATGGTTTTGAAGATATGTTTTCTCTAAAAAATATATTCATATAGATGTTAAAGATAACATTATCAAAAATGGATAGGCATCCACATCATTGTCCTGGAGAAAAGTATCCCAAAATCTTGATGATTCTTGCTTCCCCAAATCCATCTTGATGACTTGTGCACTATTAAATTCAAAATATAGTCATCATTTCTTGGAGAAAAATACTAATATTCCAAAAAAATATATCAATGGTGGATACAAGTAATTCAATGAAAATAATACACTAAAATTGAGACAAAAAATTTGGGGTTCTGGCCTAAATACCATAAGCAAGTGAATCTAGATAGACTGCTTCAAATGTAAAATGAATGAAATTAATTAGAAATTTTTAGTAAAATTGGAAATTTGGTTATAAATATAATAATTTTTTGCATAAAATTTCAATGTTTTTAACCATTTACGGCATAACTATAAGGGGAGTAGATATGAAAATAGATGCAAGCCTTCTACTCTAATATTGAATGCACTAAAGTAGTAGAATATTTATTATCATAAAAAATATTTTTTAGATAATTTTTGTGAATATTTAGAGAGAAGTGGTCATTTAAATGAATATTGATAGTACTTATCAGGTCAATAAAACTCTTATTCTTATGAAAATAATAAATCGTCAAATTTTATAAAACAAAAGAAAACTGGTAGTGAGTATACCTTGAGGAGTACATAAAAGAAACAAGCTGAATTAGACACTCCCATGAAGTCTCTACAGAAATATGTGAATGGTTTAAAATCGATACAAAGAATATCCATCTACTGTGGTAGTATATGTGACATCATTTACCATTACAAAATAACTATGTTGATCCATAAAGTTAATTTAATCAATATGGAATCAAAAGGAAAATATATCCCTAAAGAGACAACCAGATTGAATTTTTTGTTAACATTTATGATAAATAAGTAAAATGGATACATAATAATAGAAAATAAAAATCTAATAAAGGTGTGTGTGAAATATACATGAAGGTAGGATATATAGCAACCAAGTGTATAACTTGGCTCCCGAGTCAAATTAATCTGATAAGATATAAATATAAAGTCCCCATGAATCCAAATATCAAGGATGAAATGAATAATGATTCAATACAAAATTATAATTTTGGGAGTGAGCCTAAAGAAATATTGATAATATAGTCATATTAGCTAGAAAAATCAAGGAAGTTTTAATAAGAAGAAAATAATGAAAGTTCCCTGGTTGATAAGAAAATTAAGACCATTCCAACAAAGAAATATGTTTTAAAAGAATAAGAATCCAAGATTCCCATATAACACCCCAACTCAAGTAACATGGATCCAATATTTACCTTTATATATTGTTATAATAAATAAGATATCAAATACCAATGTATTGAATTTTATATTAGTCTTATGAGACTAGATACATACATATTTATCCTATTATATTTGAAAAAATTTAATTAAACTTAATATTTGAGTAAA